>JAVJIF010003093.1:0-292784 GCA_038442645.1 Agave tequilana
GCTCACTCTCTCTCACTTGTGTTTATATCTTGCATGCTCTTATTGTTCATATTCATTACTTGCTTGATATATTTTGTGTCTTATTGTCATATGCTTGGGGATTGTTTGCTTACACTTGTATTCAACCAAGAGAGTCATAGTGGCACCTCAACTCTTATCCAGAGGAATCTTGAGAAGATAGTCTAGAGCCCTTCACTAGGAATTCAGCTGCACTCTTGTGTTATACTTGGTGTGTTTACCTTAAGATTTTTAGTTTGCATAAATAGTTTTAATTCTGTATTAATTCTCCATTATATTAACTAGTCACCTAATCACCCCCTAGGTGATTTCAATTGGTATCAGAGCCTCGTGCTCTTAATTTAGGTCAAACAACCCAGAGTTAAAGATCCTCTTTTATAGCTAATCACAACATTTATACACACACATGGATTTCATATCACCTTCCACTTTTGATATTTTTAACATCCAAACTTGGAAGGTTAAGATGTTATTATACCTCAAAGCCCTAGATATTCATGTTTATTTTGTCACTATTAAAGATTCATATTGTTTAAATGGCAAACAATTTGAGGCTAATATAAAAGCCATCCATGCTTTAAAGTCAACCCTAAATGATGAATATTTATCTAAGGTTTTTTATTTTAATTCGGCTTTTGTAGTATGAAACACTATAGTCTCCCTTGGCAAACAAGAACAATATTATGCGGGGAGCAACTCGGATGATGGAAGTGATACTTCCAACTTGTGCTACATGGTCTAAGGGGATAACCCCCTTGAGGTAAAGTCTGAATCCAAGTTAGATGAGGATGTTGACATGTCATATGACGAGCTTGAATCTTTTTGTCAGCAACTTCTTGAAAAATATGACTTGCTTAAAAAGGATAATAATAAATTGAAAAAGAACAATATTTCTTTATTAAAAGAAAATGATTCTCTTAAAAATCAATTTGCATGTATTTTAAAAGAAAATGATATGTTGAAAAAGGATAATATTTCCTTAACCTCTAAATTAAATAATCTTTGTGAAGAAAATACTTCTTTGAAAAATAAAATTATTTTGGTGGAAAAAGAAAAGAAAATTGCTTTGAAAGAAAACAACTCCTTGAAAAGAAAAATTGTTTTAAAAGAAAGGAAAACGTTTTTAAAAAGAAAAAGATTGTTGACCATGCTTTTCATGCTACAACCATTAATAAAAATGAGATTAAATTTTTAAAAAATAGAATAGATTGTTTGAGCTCAACTTTGAGCAATTGTGCATTCAACCATTTTAAATTGGAAACCTTGTTTCAAAGGAAACAAGCTCCACATGTTCATGGACATCACCCACGGCACACATATGCACACTTTGCACATCATAATCATACTCATTCTCATGTGCATGCTAGAGTGTACAAATGTACACATTGTGGCCGCAAAGGCCATTTAGCCAAGTTTTGTTATGATAAGATAAACCATATAAATTTTGCTAATAAAAATATTTGGGTTCTAAACAAAGCTAACCCCCGTGGACCTAAAAGAAAATGGGTACCAAAGTTCTCACCTCTTGTGTTTGACGTAGGTGTAGGCTCTCACATGACGTGAAAGGTTTGGTGCCTTAGTGGTGGATGCATGGGCTAGATGGACATACAAATTAATGTACCGCTATCAAGGTAGTTTTGATGGGAAGACAACCATGTTTGAAGACTTAGAGGATAGTTCATTTGGTTTGGTAACTATCTCTAAACTCCTATTTTAGTTTACAGGTTTTTACTTAGATAATATTTTTAGCATGTTCATGTTTTGTGTTTCTGCTTCATGAGGTGAATGCTTGTTTAGAAGTAGGTTTTCATTAAAACATGTATATATATTTGTACAAGCAGTGAGTAACATTTGATTCTTATATGTTTGTACTTTATTACTCATTTGTACTCATTACATGTACATGTATAAACTAATTTTAATGATTCCTTCATTTATACTAGTTTTTGGCAATTTATCTGCATGTTTTGCTTCATGTATATATAATTTTTGTTCAAAACTAATAAATATACATGTATATCCTTGAGTCACTTGCCTTCATGCAGATACTTTTATGGACTCTTTTTTATATTTGGGATATGTATGTATATTTTTAGTTTTGATAAAACATACATATACCTTGAAGTTTATTTTTAAATAAAAATTAAAATTTTAAATTCTACATGTTTTTTTTGATAAAAGAAATTCATGTTTGTTTTGAGCCTCATTGATTATTTTCATAAAAATGTTATTCACATGATGCTTGTACACTCACATTATTTTTTTTACTCATGATTTTGTTTCATTAGCACATATTTGAGCTTTATAGATTTCGAGTGTCAACTTTTGTGTATTTAATATAATTCATGAGATATATATTTTTGTTTTTCGGTTTGAAGGATTTTTAACTAGTTTTTTAAAAACTACTTTAAACTAGTTATTTATTCTTCATTTGGT
This sequence comes from Agave tequilana, assembly GCA_038442645.1. Taxonomy (NCBI): domain Eukaryota; kingdom Viridiplantae; phylum Streptophyta; class Magnoliopsida; order Asparagales; family Asparagaceae; genus Agave; species Agave tequilana. Next base: position 2,455 of record JAVJIF010003093.1, read on the forward strand.
AGTATTTTCAATGTACAATATTTTCAAACTCTTAGTTTTGAAAACCCCTACCAACCCCTTAATAGGGTGGTCTTTATAAGTTATACACTTGATCCTCATTGTGTTTTCAATTGATATCACAATTGATATTTATTTTTATATATTCATACGTTTTCTATATATGTATGCTTCAACTTTCAATTAATATCAATTTCTATTGGTATTTTCATTCTCATACATATATATGATTTGATTGTGCTTGATTTACTATTTCCTTACATGTTTAAAGTACAAATTATGTTTATGCTAAGCTTGCTTTGTATCTTAATCTCAATTGGTATCTCAATTGGTATTTTAAATGAGCTTATGCATTATTTTCAATTGGTATATAAATTGGTATCAAAATATACTTCATATTGTACCATTTATTTGATATCAAAATTTATAATATACTTCAATTGGTATCATTATGTTTCAATTTCAATTGGGTTTCGATTACAATTGGTATCATAATGTTTTACTATTTATTTGGTATTAAAATTTACCATATATTTCAATTGACAAAGAAAGTAAAATATTTTATATTTCTTTGGTATCACAATTTACAAATGTTTCAATTTCATTTGGTATCAAAATTTTCAATTTCATTTGATATCGAATATCTTGTGATATCTTAAAATTTTGTTTACTTACAAGTGGTATCTCAAAATTTTATTTAAGAAAATTCAAAATTTGTCTTTATAGTGATGATTAAAAATATGTTGATTAGTATTGCCTACATGCAAGGGGAGCTTAACATCTCTCCTATATATAGATTCATGTTGAGTGTATCTTGTATTGAGGAGCTTGACATCTCTTCCTTATGTGATACACGTGTGTAGGGGAAGCTTTACATCTCCACTTATACATTGTATATTATGTTTTATGTGAGTTAAGGTTTTGTCATCCCTTCTTCATGTAATACATATATACAGGGGAGTTAACTTAATGTCTTCCTCTTCATGAATGTATATCGCATATACATCCTTATTGTTGATTTGTTTTTCACCCCTTTGTTAATGATTGACAAAAAGGGTATATATATGCATATCTAGAAAATGAGTTTTTGCATATATTGAGTTTATGCATTTTATGTTTACACAAAAAGGGAGAGAAAGTTTTTTTTGGAGAAAAGACTTTTTGGTTTATGCATGTTTTCTCTCACCTTGTTATGCATATATATATATATATATATATATATATATATATATATATATATATATATATATATATATATATATATATATATATATATATGTTAAGTTTTATGCACTTCATTGCAATATCTATTTGTTTATTGTTATGCATGAATAAAGGGGAGCTTCTATGAAGCTTGACTTTAATCCATACATATATAACTTCATGAGTTTTGTCATCATCAAAAAGGGAGAGATTGTTGGCCTAAAGGCCCATCGCTCTAGTTTTGATGATGATTAACTCATGTAGTTATAGTACTAATGATCTTATGTTTAAATTAGTCTCAGATATTTGATCAAGATCTTAGTTGATGTTTAGCTTCAACAAAGGATTTAAAGTCAAGTTTTGGAGCAAGCAAGTGTTGATTCAAGAGCTCGCGCATCAATATTGCATCAAGTACTCAAGAGGAGTCTAGCTCATTGGATCAAGGTTTGGACCAAGTCAAGAAGAAGAAGAAAAAGACCTTTAAGAGAAGACTTATTTCTAGGTTTGTTTGTAGTAAGATTTTATTTTTAGATAAAATGTAAATGATTGATTAGTTGGTGGATTGCTCAAGTTCATTTACACTCACACACAAGATTTATATGTGTTTTCATTAAAGAGTTTTTTGTTTAGAAAAATACCGGTTTGGTTTTTAAGCTTCAAACTATACACGTGCTTTATCAAAACTGATTTTAGAGCTTAATATCAAAAACATAGATATTTCATCAAATATGTGTAACGGATCATATCCATACACACTAAGCTTATAAATTATTTAGAATATCTTATTTTTGGATTCGAAGAAGTTTTTGAAAAAATTAATTTTGGAAAATACAGATTTTTGTTTAAGGCAAAACTTTCATATTATAAAAATAGTTCAAAATGTTTGTAACATTTTTTTATTTTTATTCAAACATGTTTGTATATCAAAGTATATTACTGAACTTATTTTTATAGATTTTTAGAGAATTTATGGGATTTTATTGAGGGAAAAAGACCATGTTTTTTAAATCCCCAAAATTGTTTTTCTGGCCTTCAGCCGGTTGACCGTGGCAGAGGTCGATCGACCGGACGACCGACCGACGTGCACAAGCGTGCATGGCCAAGGGCTGGTCGACCGCCAGAGAGCCTCTGCTCTCTAAAAATGGCCCGGTCGATCGGGCGGTCGACCGCTAGGCCATTTGCCAGGCAACGATCGACCGCTGGCTCAACGTTTAGAACTCTGACCGTTGGCCGATCGACCGGGCGGTTGACCGCCAGCAGTGCAGACTGCTAAGTTGGCCTCCAACGGCTACATTTTTAAAGCCTATATATTGGGTTTCCCTTGAACTGTTTCTATAAGATTTCAAGAGAGTTTTTGAGCTAGTTTTTCCTACTCATATCAGTGGTTTTATCCACACGTTTTAGAGCCAATATTTTCAAATCAAAAGGAGAGTTTATCAAGAGTTTTCAAAAGTGATTTCTTGAGTTTTTCATCACCAAATCAATTCAAGTTTTTCTCACATACACTTGAGCTATCCATTGCTACATCCATCCTTTAGGGATCTTTGTTGTGAGAGTGTTTGAGGTGATCAAAGTGTTTCGATCACCAAAGTGTTCATTCTTTGTTTTGAGGAGGCAGACTTGCGGGTTCGCATTATTTCGAGTTCTAGTGAGAGCTCGGTATAAAGGTGCGGCCTCGACAAGCTAGTGTGCTTGCGGTGTGTAGTTCTTACGGGAACAAGAGAGGGACTAGTGAGTCTAAGGAGTTCTAGTGTGAACTCGTTGCAGGTGTTACGGCACCGAGTAATCTGATGGGATCATTTACAGTAGAAATCATTCATAGTGTTGAAAGCAGAGACGGATAGCAAGGGTGCTCGAACCTTGAAACAAATCTCCCGTGTTTGTGATTGCTGATAAGGAAAGGAAGAGTAGTGGAGTAGAATTCGCACAGATATTCAACAAAAGAGAGAAGGTTTAGAGTCAACCTTAGGTGCTTAATCACTCCGAAGTGTATTCACAATGTGTAATGTACTCCTTTCCAAATCACCATAGTAGCATAAGCTATACGGGTCGAATCCACAAGGAGAGCTCACGATGGAAGCTTTACGGTTTGATGTTGAAGAAAGACAAACGAAAGTTCTTCTTTGTTTCAAAAGAATGAAAAAGACATGGAAAAATAGGTGAAAGAATTGATTGTGATTTTGTACATGAAAGCAAAAACGATGAAAAGAGAATGAAAAGATTTGAAAACAAGAATTGCTTTTAGGAAGAAAACTAAAGTAGAGAAAACTTGCAAAAGACTTTTAGAATGAAAAAAGCCATGACTAGCTAACCTTACTAACTTGCTAACTTACTAATCTCCGTTAGGGTGAAGCATGCCTCATGTTGATTCATCGGCAAGTGTTTGTCTTGCTTGTTGGTCAAGTTACTTTCCCCTTTGATGGATGGGTGATCATCTTGGACTTGTCTTGTAGCCTCATTGATTTCATCGGCTCTCAAGATAGAATTTCATGGTGGAATCGTGGAGTGTCACTCAAGGGATGCTAAGGAAGAAGATACAAGATTCATTAGACATTCAAGGCCATACAACAAGTTAGCATTGAAGTAAGAAAGTTGTACAACAAATAGCATATGTTTGGTGTTCCATCTCCATGTTCCATCAAGGCACTTGTTCTAAGACAAGGCTCTAAATGAGGCACACATGAATCATATGGAGAATTACAACAAGAGATTGTCAAGAATGAAAATAACCCATCGGGGATGAAAAAGACTCAACATTTGCAAGATTAAGAATTAGCATTCACCCAAGAGTTAGAAGTTAGCAAGATTAGTTGTTAGCTAGTCATGTTAGAAGAAGTTAGCTATCCATTACAATAAAGAGAAAACAACAAGACATCATGCTATGAAAGTAAATCTTGAATGAAATAAAGCAAGTAATGAAAAGCGCTAGAAATTGCAAAAGAAGAGAAAGTAGATTGGATTAATCCTTACTTTGCTTCAAGTTGTCACCCCTTGATTACAAGCTTTCACTCTCTCACTATCTCTCTCTTACAGAATTTCTAGGAGGAAGAAGAAGACTAAGAGCAATAAAACCTAGAGAAAAACTAAAAATTACAAGCTCTTTCCTCTATTCTCTCCTCCTCTTTTTTGCACTGGCCCTGATGGTCTATTTATAGGCCTCAGGAGAAGAAGGCTCCAGAATCAGACAACTGGGGATCAATCGCTGGCTAAACGGCCAGATAACTGCCGCGGATCCGCGGCCAGAGCTGCGTTTTCGCGGCAGAATCTAGGCCGTTATGCCAGCGATTTCTGTCGCTGGTTTGTTACAGGTTGTTATCCACGTTGGCGCTTCTAGAAAGCTGACTGGGCGCATGGATGAATCCAGAAACTGGGCTATTCTTTTGGGCTTCTCTTTAGGCCTTTAATTAATCCTTTTATTCTTGATATTTACATGGATTTGTGGGCCTCTTCTCCATTAAAATATGGACCTGCAAAAATAGAGAGAAAAAGAGTAAAAAAACAGATTTTTATTAATATTATGCATGGTATAGAGGTGGAAGATGATGCAAAAATGAACTACAATCACACCCCATACCTAGCTTTTGCTCGTCCCCGAGCAAAAAAGAAAGAAAAAGAAAATCCTAACTAGATTATTACACCACTTTCGTAGGTGACACGATTGCACTGAGCACGTGCAACAAGCCGTTAAACCTTTAGGTTACCATAGAGGAGGAGTGTTGTCTCCTGAGGGTTTTGTGATATTAATTTGTGATCGTGTTTACAATGGTGTAGGTACATTACGCAATTAAAAACTTTTGGATCTACCTGAGGGCCTTCAGATGTTCCGAGGGGAGTGCCGGCACCCTACCTTATGTTATATTCTTGTATGGGCATATAAATATGACCCTTCCCCTCCTATTCTCCTAGCATCGGGTTCCGGGTCAGCACCGGAACAATCCTGGGCCAGCACCGGAACAATCCTGGGCCGTTGTCCCGAGTATGCACAGGACCCACTGTAAACATAATTTGTTGATACTCCTATCAGTTTTGATTAACACTTATCTTATTCATAAGTGAATGTATGTGTGCTAAGACACTAGTACACATACTAAAACATATGAATCAGATGAGAATAAGAATAATAAAAGACTTAATAACCAATCAATGATAATATTAGGAACGTGTAATGTTTGGTCTCTCCTTTGTTTGGGTACGGGTACTCACATGTTAGATTCGAATGAGTTCTACTGGAGTGTAAGCTTTAGTGTGGACTGTTAGAGATGTGAGACACTAGCAGGGGATAATAAAATATCAGACGGTATTGATTATTATTATTGGATAATTTAAATATCATACATCCTAATGATATAATATAGTATATTTCAGGCAACTCAGGTTGTATGCACTCAAGTGATGGTGACATGAGGTACAAGGTATATATATGATAATTTTCTTGTTTGGATTATCTCCTCCACGTAGTGACCTTTTGAATCTGGCAACTGAGTATGTACAATTGGTTTTGCTCACACTTGTATGCTCTTGACGCAACATATTATCCTTGCTCCTGGTATAACTAATTACCTAACAACAATAATGTCAGGAGCGGATGTTATTCGGTCACTCCCTCATTTGGATAATGGTATACGCGTGCCATAGTTCAAATGTGTTCTACTGGAGTGGAGACTCCGGTATGAACTGCCAGTGATATGAGACAGTGGAGAGGAATGAATTAAATATTACTATACTGATTATACTATTATTGTATAATTAAGTTATCTTTACCAACATCTTGTTATTATTCTTGTACTTCAGTAATTAGATATTCTTGTTTACTGGACTATACTTGTATTCTTGAACCTAAATACAGTACCCTATATACAATAGTGACACATGTGTTACTGAATCACATCACTATTATAATATACTAATATAATATTCAGACAACTCAGGTTGTATAAACTCAGATAATGGTGACATGTGTACAGTACCCTATATACAATCGTGACACATGTGTTACTGAATCACCTGACTTGCATACTTGAATCACATCACTATTATAATATACTAATATAATATTCAGACAAATCAGGTTGTCTGAACTCAGATAATGGTGACATGAGGTATAAGGTATATATATATAAGAGTTTCCTAGTTTGGATTATCCCCTGATGTAATACACTAATCAATCTATAATCTGAGCTTGTACAACTGCTTTTGCCCATATTTGTTTTCTTTGATGCATCATTGCATGCTTGTGGTGTGCCTGTGCTCACGACACAATTTTTGTTATATGTTTTTCTTATTTAGATTTATCGATACATGTGTAATAGCCTGTGTATGCCACATGGATTCATTTTACGTAGTTGTTGGGTTGCTTTCTGATAACCCTGGACCTGCATGTCCAGATTCTGGAGCTTGGACCATGGTGACCCTCCTGTGGAGCCTCTTTGCACATTGGAAGCGTGGTGGATCAGCGATTGATCATAAATAGCTCTTTCCTTTTAGCCCCCTCTTGATCGGCTCTCGAGATTTCTTTTGCTGCTTAGGATCATCTACTGTATTGTTCATACTTTGTATATCCTTTTGTAAATTATAGTTTTGCATCTCATGGTGATGTGATATTGGATCATGCTCTGTGATAATAATGTACTTGTACTATTTTATTGGAATATATATGATCAATGTGCTTTCATACTCTGATTCTTGTTTGTATTGATGCTTAGCATACATATGTGACGATATTTTCACCCTGTATTGTTGACACTCTAAAAAAGACAAAACTCTCACATTTATCTTTAACCGGTCTGAACGACGTCTAACTTATCGATATTTATAAAAAATAAGTAGAAGACAAGCTGACGATCAGGGAAAAGACAGCGACTTGGGCTTTACTGATCTAATGAAGCTGACAGTAAGTCAAAGTTGTCTTTGAGGACATCCAAGCAGGCCTAAGATGCTAAGTTAGCTCAATATTTAGCCAGCCTTGCATTAGGGGCTGTTTGTTTCGCGTAAAATGCCGTAATTCGTAAATGACTTACAACCCAGTTACAACTACGGTGTTTGTTTGGACCGTAATTCGTAAAGATTTACGCAACTCAATTGTCACTCACTTGCAACCCAATTACCACCCACTTACAACCCAGTTACAGTTAATTTTGTGGTCATGCAAATTTGTATTATTTTTTATATTAATATTAAATTTTTTTAATATTTAGCATTTTTAATATTTATTTACAATATTAAAACTTTTTAAAGCATCAAATAGTTAATTTTGTGGTCAACTTTTTCACTTACGACTTACACATTATGACAACCAAACACCGTAAAATACAATACACTTTCCCACTTATAATTTTATATTATCAACCAAACACCGTAAAACTTACATGCATGTAATTCATTTACAACTGTAAAGACTTTATCAATTACGACTTACGAATTACGACCAATTACGACAACCAAACAGACCCTTAGCCCAAAGGGATAGCCTCCCAAGGGGATAGCCTCTCCTGAGAGGCTAAGTTTGTCTAGTTTCGCCTTGAAGCTCTTCATAGCTCCACAGAGAGCTAACCTATAAATTCACCTGAAGCCAATTATAGCTTCGCCTGAAGCCTTCTTGACAGCTTCGCATGAAGCTCTTCATAGTTCCACAGAGAGCTAACTTACAGATTCACCCAAAGCTTTCATGGGCGAAGCTTCCCATTTAACCCCGCCAGAGGCTAATCCAGGAGCTTCGCGCTAGAAGCTTTACCCTAGCTCCGCTGGAAGGAAAAAGGGTTTAGCTATGCTATGAGCTAAGTGTTACCTTCGTAGGGGACTATAGAGGTAACTTCGCTGAAGCTCTAAGATAAGGCTTAACTTCGCATGACTTAGCTCGGCAGCGAGCTTTACTAGGTCATCAATCGACCATTTCACATGGAGGACTAATGTGTGACCCCACTAATTTAGTGGGATTAATGCCACTTTAAGTGGGTGGTTACACCCGCCCACTTCGTCTCACATTAAGTGGAGACAATTAAGTCACAAACGGTAGGGAGGTGTTCGTACAAACCCTCTAGCTTCACTGGAAGCTCGCAAACAGTTTCGCTGCAAGGTCATTTGTAGCCTCGCGCGAAGTTAAAGACAAATTCAGCCTTGCTAAATTCAAGGGGGCAGTTACACTCCATTCTGGCTATAACTAGTCCCTTGCTGAACAAAAAGGGAGACAAGGCACGGATAGAGAGGAAAAAAGAAAGGGCTAACAGGTTAGAGAGAAGAGAAATTCAACTAGAGATTCTAGAGAGTGTTCTCTTGTTCTCCTGTTTTCTAAATACTCGATTTCCGGAACCAAGCGAGAAGGGAATCCCATTAAGAGGCAGCTTGATCATCTAATCGATTGCATCGTCAAAGGGATAAAGTGATCACGCGCTGATCAAATTCCTACCGGCATAACTTTCTCATAAATCTTAGAGGAGATTTACTTGTAATTCTTCTTTTGATTGCTTGTAATTTTGCTTCTCTACCCTTTTGTAAGTTTCCCATGAATAGCGATATCTTCGATGGAAAACAAGATGGCGACTCCGCTGGAGAACAAAGTCTTCTTCCGCAACAAGGAGACGATATCATAATGCAACGGTCAGAATCTTGAGCCCGTCATTGTCGAAGACGTGGTCATTCACTTTGACCAAGAAAATTTCAAAGAACTACTCTCTGAGGGTAGTCCAGTGCTCCAAGCGTGAAAGCATAGGAAGGTTTTTATGGCCAAGGCTTCAGTGGCTATAAAATAGAAACCAGCCATAACCAGGTGAGCAATTGGACGGACCTCGTCCCAGCTCCTCTCAGCCTCATCCGAGGCTAAAAGTGCCTCACGTAAGGCTAGACAGGCTCCCTGCGAACCTAAAACTTCGCTTTCCAAGCAAATGTGAAGGACAAAGCAGAAAGCTCCGTGCGAAGTTTCAGCACAACTTTGCCTATCACGCGAAGACAAAGGCAAAATGCCGATACAGTTAGGTAGCATTCCCAATGCTATTAGCCGTGAGGCTAAGCTGGTGTCTCTGCCTTCGCCTAATCTAGGAGCAGTGACCCCTTGCGCCAATCTCATTCTCACGAGTGATGTTACTGATGGCATGGCTAACACAGCACCAGTAACTAAGGGTACAAATAAAGTTCTCAGCCGTAAGGCTGGAACTGAAGCACTCAGCAGTGCTAGCTACCTTCGCTACAAAGCCAAGAATGAAGCACCACAGTATGCTTCGCTCCTAAAATCCTCCAGTGCTAAGTTCACGTCTTGCGGCGGAGTTGCACGTCCAATTTCGCCAAGCGAAGTTAATATTACTGATAAGGTGATTTTCAAATCACCTAAAAATAGAAGCCTCAAGGCTAGAGGTCTCCAGTCTGAACAACCTCATGTAAGCTTGGTTAACACTGATTTATGAGAGTTTCTAACTAACAAGCGAAAGTTAGAACTACTCCATACTTCTCCATCTTGTTGTGAACAAGTGGGATGTCAGTTGGTGATGGTCCATTCAGTCTATTACCGATTAGGACCAGTGCCCACCACTCTTCTAGTCTGACAGTCTGTTTTTAATTGACTATCAGTTCGGGCTCCTATCAAGCATCACAAAAGAGCAAATCACAAAATCTATTAGATCTACCTTCTGCGTCTGTCTACACGATAGGAAAGGGACGTGAACCGCTTAGGAGTAGACGAGGGCGGCGTGATGCTCATTCTCCTTCGTTCAGTTCTATGGGAACGGACTATAGCCCTGACTTAGGCTAAGTCTTGATAGGAGAGGAAGGTGTGTTCTGAAGCACCAGATCTAGGGTGGCAATACCTTACAACTATGAGCAGCCATCCTCTTCGACTGGAGTAATATCTGTTGGCCCAAAGGCCTATCACTGTAGTTTTGATGATGATCAACTCATGTAGTTATGGTACTAATGATCTTGTGTTTATTTAGTCTCATATTTGTGATCAAGATCTTAGTAGGTGTGTAGCTTCAACAAAGGATTTAAAATCAAGTTTTAGAGCTAGCACGGTTTGATTCAAGAGCTTGTGCATCAAGACCACAACAAGTACTCAAGAGGAGTCAGCTCTTTGGATCAAGTTTGGACCAAGTCAAGAAGATGAGAAGACTTCAAGTGAAGACTTCAAGAAGAAGACTTGTGTCTAGGTTTGTTTTTATAAGATTTTGTTTTAGATTAAAATGTAAAGAATAAAATAGTTGGTGGATTGCTCAAGTTATCATATACACACACACTCTTGATTTAGATGAGTTTTCATAAAAGAATTTCTATTTTGGAAAAAAATATAAAAGAGTTTTCATTTTGAAAAATACCGGTTTGGTTTTTGGAATTCAAAGTATATATATTTTTAACCAAAACCATGTTTAAGTGCTTATTGTTAAAAACAAAGATATTTCATCATATATGTGTAGTGGATCATATCCATACACTCTATGCTTTCAAAGAGTTTAAAATATCTTGTTTTTGTATTTGGAGAAGTTTTGGAAAAATCTATTTTGGAAAAATGCAGATTTTGTTTTTAGCCAAAATTTATAAGTTACAAAAATAGTTCAAATTGTTTGTAACATGTCTTGATTTTGCTCAAACATGTTTGATTATCAAAGTAAAATATTGAAACTATTTTTGTAGATTTTTCGTGATTTTATGGGATTTTATTTAAGCTAAAAAGATAACTTTTAAATCCCTTAAAATGTCCTGACCTGGCTTCTGCCGGTCGACCGGACCGGTCGACCGAGCTTGAAGTCGGTCGACCGACGTGCACAGACGTGCACGCCAGTTCTGGCTGGAGGGCCAGTCGACCGCAGAGAGCTTCTGCTCTCTGGAAAGCCCCGGTCGACCGGCAGAGAACTTTGTTCTCTGTTCCAGGCAGCGATCGACCGGACCGGTCGACCGACGCCCCAACGGTCAGAAATCTGACCGTTGGTGGTCGACCGGGCGGTCGACCGACAGGCCAACCTGGCTCCCAACAGTTAGTTTTTCTAGCCCTATAAATTGGGGCTTTTGGGGGGGTGTTTTACACAAGTTATTAAGTGAATTTTTACACCAGTTTTTCTTACTCTTTCAAGAGGTTTTCTCCACTTATATTTGAGCCAAATATTTCCAATTAAAAGGGGAGTTTATCAAGAGTGTTTTTAAAGTGATTTTCTTGAGTTTTCCTCCACCATTTCAATCCTAGTTTTCTCACACAAACACTTGAGCTATCCATTGCTATATCTACCTTTAGGGATCTTTGTTGTGAGAGGATTTTAGGTGATCAAAGTGTTGTGATCACCAAAGTTCATCTTTATTCTTTGAGGAGGCGGACGTGTGTGCTCGCGTTGTTTCGGGTTCTAGTGTGAACTCGATGTTTGAGGTGCGGTCTCGGCGAGCTATTGAGCTTGCAGTGTGTACGGGACTAGAGAGTCCAAGGAGTTTAAGTGTGAACTCGCCTTGTAGGTGTTGCGGCACCGAGTGATCCGGTGGGATCATTTTTAGTGGAAATCCTTCATAGTGTTGAAGGCGGGGACGTAGAGCAAGTGTGCTCGAACCTCGAAACAAATCTTTCATGTTTGCGATTGCTCACTCTCTATCTCTTACTCTTGTTTATATCTTGCTGCTTATATTGCTTTCATCTTATATGCTTGATATATATTGTGAGTTTAATTGTTATATGCTTGGGGATTGTTTGTTAACACTTGTATTCAACCAAGAGAGCCAACGCGGCACCTCAACTCTTATTTAGAGGAATCTTGAGGAGTTAGTCCAAAGCCCTTCACGGGGAATCTGGCTACACTCTTGAGTTATACGTGGTGTTTAGTTTAATAAGTTTTTAATTCCGCATTAATTGTCCATTAGATTAGCTCATCACCTATTCACCCCCTCTAGGTGATTTACAATTGGTATCAGAGCCAAGTGCTCTTGATTTGGGTCTTACAATCTAGAGTTAAAGATCCTCATTTTATAGCTAATCACAATATTTATTTACACACACCATGGACTTCATGACACCTTCCACCTTTGACATCCTTAACATCCAAACTTGGAAGGTTAAGATGTCTTTGTACCTCAAAGCCCTAGGGATTCATATTTATTTTGCCACCACTAGAGATTTATATTGTTTAAATGGCAAAAATATTGAGGCTAATGTAAAAGCCCTATATGCTTTGAAGAGTATCCTAAATAATGATTATTTATGTAGGGTTGCTAACATTGATTTGGCTTTTATAGTGTGGAACATCTTGATCTCCCTCGGCAAAGAAGAACAATACTATGCGGGGAGCGATTCGGATGTTGGAAGTGACACCTCCAACGTGTGCTACATGGTCCAAGGGGATAACCCCCTTGAGATAACTACCGAATTCGAGCTAGAAGAGGATGTTGAAATGCCATATAATGAACTAGCATCATTTTGTCAACAACTCTTAGAAAAACATGAATTGCTTAAGAAAGATAATAAAAATTTGAAAAAGAAATTTGATTGTATGTTAAAAGAAAATGATTCTTTTAAAAATAAAGTTGCATGCATTGAAAAAGAAAACGAAAATTTGAAAAATGAGAATGTTTCTTTCCTTTCTAAATTGAATGATTTATGTGAAGGAAATACATCTTTGAAAAATAAAATCGTTTTGGTAGAAAATCAAAAGGAAGTTGCTTTGCATGAAAACACTTCTTTAAAAAGAAAAATTGTTGAAAAAGAAAAGGTAAATGTTTCTAAAAAGAAAAGAATTGTTGATCATGCTTTACATGCTAGTATTGAAAAAATGAAATTAAATTTTAAAAAATAAAATTGATAGTTTAAACTCAACTTTGAGCAAATGTGCTTTTAATCATTCTAGATTGGAGTCTTTGTTTTCAAAGAAACAAACTCCACATAATCATACACATCATCCACATCATGCATATGCACATTTTGCACGCCATGACCACACCCACACTCATATGCATCTTAGAGTGTACAAATGTACACATTGTGGCCGCAAAGGACATTTAGCAAAGTTTTGTTATGATAGAATAAATTCTTCAAATTTTGCTAAGAAAGTTTGGGTTCCTTACAATATTAACCTTCAAGGACCCAAAAGAAAATGGGTACCAAAATTCTCGTCTTGTGTTTTTGATGTAGGTGCGGGCTCTCACAAAACGTGAGAGAGATGGTGCCTTGGTAGTGGATGCATGGACTTGATGGACACATATTTGATGCACCGCCATCAAGGAGGTTTGGTGGGACAACCATCATGTTTTAGAGAATTAGAGCATAGTTCTTTGGTTTGGTAACTATCTCTAAACTCCTAGTTTAGTTTACATGCTTTTCATTGATGATTTCTTTAGCATGTTCATGTTTTATTTATTTTGTACTTCATGTGCTAAATACTTGTTTAAATGTAGTTTTTATTAAAACTTGTGTATATACATGTACAAGTAGTGAGCAACAAATTACTTCATATATGTTTGCACTTCATTGTTCATTTGTACTCACTATATGCACATGTATCGCCTAATTTTGATGATTCCCTCATTTACACTCGTTTTGCCAATTTTCATGTTTTTACTTCATGTATATGCATTTTTATTCAAATCTAATAAATATACATGTATGCCACTTGAGTCATTTGCCTTCATACAATTTACTTTATGGACTCTTTTATGTTTGGGATATGTATGCATATTATTAGTTTTGGATAAAACATACATAAACCTAGAAGTTTGTTTTTAAGATGAAAAATGAATTTTTATGTTTTTCATCTTTAATTGAAAAATGAATTTTCATGATTTTTGTTTGATAACTTGCTGCTTATATTGCTTTCATCTTTATATGCTTGATATATATTGTGAGCTTAATTGTTATATGCTTGGGGATTGTTTGCTAACACTTGCATTCAACCAAGAGAGCCAACGCAGCACCTCAACTCTTATTTAGAGGAATCTTGAGGAGTTATTTCAGAGCCCTTCACGGGAAATCCGGCTACACTCTTGAGTTATTCGTGGTGTTTAGTTTAATAAGTTTTTAATTCCGCATTAATTGTCCATTAGATTAGCTCATCACCTATTCACCCCCTCTATGTGATTTACAATATCAGCAGAACCATTGAAAAGTTTATTTCAATGGTCAGACGATGAAGGAGAAGCTAGTGGGTATGCCTCTCAGCAACAGTCAGCTCGGTCCGAACGAACAGAGTATCGGTGCATATGGCCCTAATAGCAATGATGACCTCCGCTGATGGATGAAAGCTCAAGACCAAACCTCTAAGGCCTAACAAGAAGCCTTAGACAACATCCAACAAATGCTCGCTCAACTCCTCACCAACTAAAATAACAATGATGTCGAAGCAATCACAATGAGGAGGAGCATAATGATGATGAGCAACCTAAGACTGAGAAGTCAAAGGAAAGCTCTTCCTTCGATGCTGGAGTTCTTAAGGGCATCCAAGCTCAGATCGCATCCCTAACTCAGAGGGATGAATTGAAGAAGGCAGGCATGACTCGTCCTTATCCACTTGAATGGGACTCAATGCCATATCCTCTAAAGTTTAAACCACCTACGTTACATATGTATGATGGTAAAAGCTCACCAAACCAGCATATCTATTACTTCCGGTCTCAGACCAGTAACGTTATAGATAACGATGCTATTATGACTAGACTATTTATTGGTACTCTCAAAGGAGTGGCCTTCGACTGGTTCAGAAGCTTTCCATCAGGCTTTATCAATTACTGGATCAACTTGGAGACTCGGTTCCTTTCTCATTTTTATGAGGATGACACTGAGGTGACCATGGATAAACTCCTCTCCACTGTGCAGAGGAAAGAAGAATTCGTCTGTGATTACATTGATTGGTTCAGAAACTTATCTCTGATGTGTCCAGCAGGGATGCCATTGCCAATGTTATTGTAACCATGTACGCATCTTGGACCAAGTGGAGATTCGTATGGGAGTTGTCAAGGCTCATACCTGGAAAGAATTGGTCGAACAAGCTGAGATAGCCGAGAAGTCAGCTAAAAAGTTTGAATCATCTACCCCAAAGGTAATAGGGTATGAACAATAAAAGGCGCGACGAGATGGCATAATCTTCCCAAGCCAAAGGAAAAGAGACTAGGTCTATTGAGTTGTCGGGGGGCGGTTCTTCCAAAGACCAAGAAAAGCGACAGTAATAATCAGGAGTTTAAGTTTTCTCCGAAACAATACTCCTTCAAAGATGAGCAGGTAGTCATAATATTCCATATACTCCAGAAAGGAAATAAGTTGAAGCTGCCAGAGGATCGATGCCCTAATGAAGTGGGACGCACAAACGATCCCAATTATTGTCTTTTTATAAGATGGTTCATCATCCTACTAACATGTATTTTGTCCTCAAAGACAAGATTCAGGCTTTAGTGGATGCCGAAGTTCTACCTTTAAAGTCAGACTAGAAGAAAGTCACTGCAAATATGGTGACTCTCGTATCCAGCACTATGCGAAAGATTATAGTCCCTGATGGATCTTTTCCGATCCCTAAAGCACGGCTGGAGATAAATCATCTTGCAGCTAAACAACAAGAGACTTAAGGCCTTTTTCTCTTGACATTGAAAACAGGGAAAATCATGTGGGTGCACCCAGACCTTGCCCAAGACGAACAGTGAGATTCAAAGGAATCCAAGTCAAAGGGGAGATCTTGCAACGTTATGTCTATCTTGCCAGATGATGACAATGTGACAATAGCTTCTCTTAGCGATTCTGAAAATGAGAGGCATGCTTTCACAATATAGGATGATGTACCCCAGCCAACAGCACTCGATCAGGAAAATCATACTTGAAACAGTATGACAAAACTACTGACGAGACACAACAGCAAACGACGTTAGTAAAAATACCCGTTCCAGCTTCAGTCCCGACTTCAAGGAAAGAGAAGCAGAAAGAAGTCTGATTTGACCGTGTTTTGAAGAAACCTTCAGGCCCAGGACTTGATGTTCCTTTTCGCTTTGATATATTGGCCCAGCTGGCTAATATTTCAGATCGTTTCACCATACTCGAGCTGCTTCTCCTCTCGAAAGAGATAAGAGAAGCACTCAGGTACGCACTGGCTAATTCAGAGTCATTTCTGACACACATGCCAGAAACCCCTGGAGATGACACTCAACCCTCGTGTTCTGAATGTCATCATATATAGTTGAAGGTACCTGCTATCACTTTCACAGCTAAGGACATGCTCCTCAAGGACAACAAACACGATCGATTTTTATACTATACTGGATACATCGACTCGACGTGCATCAAAAGGATACATGTTGATTCAAGGTCCGCACTCAGCATTATTTCTAAAAGTCTTCTCTATTTCCTTGGTATACCACTTATCGGCTGTCTGCAATGACTACTACGATATACGATTTTAATACGGGGAGTAGTCACCCACTCGGAAAGATCTGACTCCGTTGTCGAATGGAGACCTGAAATCAGAAGTGACATGTTACGTCATTGATGCTGACACGTCATACAACTTGTTGCTAGGACGACCTTGGATCCATGCTAATTGGATCGTTCCTTCTACTTTGCACCAATGCTTCAAGTACGTGTAAGATGACGCAATGGTACAAATAGTGTTCGCTGAAAAACAACCATTCAAAGGGGTAAAAAATTACTTTACTGATGCTTTCCTATACCAGGAAGATAGTAAAGCATCAATACAACCGTTGCCTGATGATGACGATAGCGGTAACAAGGCAGATTCAGAGTCTGAAGGAGACACGCTAGCTACTTTGGCCTGTGAACCAATTGTAGCATGTTTCAATGATCCTCAATATAATAATCCCTCTAAGGCTGATGATGAATGGGTGATTAATGAGAATGTTATCTTTGATTATCCTGTGAATGTCGAATCACTTGAATTTGTTGACAATAGCTCTCTACACATGCCTTTGCACAAACCAAGTATGACAAGTACATCTGTGGAGTGTGTGGAAGGGTCCGTCTACGTGGTCCCTTCATCCAAAAGGAGTCAATCACCGATAGTATTCAGTAGGGCCCAATTGCGAAGGTCTGCGGTCACAGATTCGAGTTCAAACTCGGAACGCCCATAATTTTTCCATTATGCACGATTAGCACAACATATGATGAGAAAAATGGGATACAACCTACAGCGTGAAAGTGGCCTGAACTTTGAAAAAGGACGACGCGATTTTCTACGTGATTTCGTGCCAAAAGGGAAACCGGCAAATTACTATGATAAAATACACAGGGGGTTCGGATATGTTACACCTCCACCTCCTACATCGATGATAAACTGATCCCTTCACGCTCTGCCTCTTCATCAGAGTGAGAGTCAGATGTTAGTACAGGGATGCTTTTCAAGAATCTCTCTATTAATATGACTTCAATCAGCTAAATGGAGCCTGGGGAGGCTATTGAAACATTTGATGCTGAACCATGAGCTCAGCAACTGAATTTTCAGTGAGAAAAGCGATTCGAACAACGCGAACCACCTACTGAGGACAGAGTGATTCAGGTTAATTTGGGTAATCAAGATCACCCTAAACCCATTTCTATAAGTGAGTTTTATCACTTACAGAGAGAGAAGAATTAATAGCACTCGTACGAGAGTATATTATGTCTTTGCATGAAATTACGAAGATATGCCCAGACTTGATCCACAAGTAGCCAGCATCGTCTGAACATTAAGCCTGACGTCAAGCCAGTGAAGCAACAACAGCGATGATTTCGCCTTGATATTATGGGAGCTATTGAAGCTGAAGTTCATAAACTCATCGCATATGGTTTCATACGAGAAGAGCAACACCCGGATTGGGTTGCCAACATTGTCCCCATTGTTAAAAGAATGAAAAAAATCTGGGTCTTATTGACTACCGTAATCTCAATGCAACCTGTCCTAAAGATAAGTTTCCATTGCCCATCACTGACATCATGATTGACAATACCTGCGGCTTTGAGAGAATGTCTTTCATAGATGACTTCTCAGAGTACAATCAAATCAAGATGTGCCCAGAGGATGAGAAGCATACTTCTTCCGGACACTGTTAGGGGTATACTATTATACTGTGATGCCCTTCGGATTAAATAAAGTAGGAGCAACTTATCAATGTGCAATGAGTATAATTTTTCGCGACCACCTCTAAAAGACGGTGGAATACTATGTCGAAGACATTGCTGTCAAGGGTCGCGATAAGGATAATCATCTTCGTGACCTAAGAACAATGTTCGATATAATGCGAGCCCATCAGCTGAAAATGAATCCAACAAAATCCTTCTTAGGGATTTCAAGTGGCAAGTTCCTGAGATTTATTGTCACATCAAAAGGAATTCATCTTGACCCAGACAAGGTCAAAGCTATTCAGAGCATGTATCCACCTAAGAATCTCAAATAACTTAGGGGTCTGCAAGGTATATTGGCCTATATTAGAAGATTCATCGCAAATCTCTCGGGCCGTTGTCAACCATTCACCTAGCTTATGAAAAAAGGTGTTTCATTTGTGTGGGATAAAGCCTGTCAAGAAGCTTTTGAGGATATCAAAAGATACCTCAATAAACCTCCAGTCTTAGTGGCTCCCATATCAGGAAAATCATTCCTGCTTTATGTGAAAGCTATGGACCAATCTCTTGGTGCTATGCTTGCTCAAAAGAATGAGGACGGCCATGAACATGCCATATTCTATCTGAGCAGGACTCTAATAGGGGCTGAATCTCGCAATAACCCTATTGAGAAGAAATGTTTAGCTCTTGTCTTTTCTATTCAAAAGACGCGGCATTACTTGGTTAGCCGAACCATACATGTCATTTTCAAAGTTAATCGTTTGCGCCTCCTCATGACGAAATCAGGATCATCGAATTCAAGATTAGCTAATTGGGTCATCCTCTTATCTCAATATGACTTGCTCTTTATCCCTCAGAAGGGAGTCAAAGGTCAAGCGCTTGCAGACTTTCTAGTGGCTCATTCGGTTCCAGAAAACTCAAATCTTCATGAAGATATTCCAGATAGATTTTCGAATCTAATATGATTTCAGAGGACGAAGTGTGACAAATGTTCTTTGATGGAGCATCAAGAACAAGCCCTAAAGGTAAGATCATTGCTGGTGTGGGGTTGTATTTATCTCACCACAAAATCATGTTCTTCTTAGGGCGTTTTCATTAACGGAACCATGTTCTAACAATGTGGCAGAATATAATACTCTACTTATCAACCTTCAGCTCGCCCATGAAATGGGGGTACGCTATCTTGAAACTTATGGTGATTCAAAACTGATCGTCAATCAGGTTAAAGGAGAATACGAGATTCGCCACGAAGGTTAGGTACCTTATCACTATGCAGTCATCAAAATGGTTGATTTATTTGATGGCTTTTACATCGCTCATGTGTCCTGATCTCAAATACTAGGGCGACGCTTTGGCTACACTAGCGGCTATATTGGCCTAACCAATCGACACAACAAATCATCTTATAGTGGCTACTAGACACCTTGTTTGTCCTAAGTATGTGTTGGACACTAAGGAAGTTCATGTAACTTCGATGGATTTCGAACCAAGAGATTGGCAGTTTCTCCTCATTGACTATGCTTTGTATGATATATTGTCGGATGACCCTAAAGAAGCAGTTTCTGTTCGACGAAGGTCTCTCCGCTTCTACTATGACCCGATAGTAAAAACACTCTATCGACATTCATATGACGGCATCTTGCTCCGTTGCCTCTCTAATTCGGAACCATAAGGAGTACTTAAAGAGGTGCACGATGGTATATGCAGAGCTCAAGCAGGTCTAAAACTCAAGGATCGATTGCATAGACTTGGTTACTATTGGCCAACCATAATAGTCGATGACATCAAATATGCACAGAGGTGTAAAGCCTACCAAATCCATGCAGACATTTTACATCAACCTCTGGAGTTACTCCATCCAATTGTTTCTTCGTGGCCATTCGAAGTATGGGGAATCGATGTCATAGGACCCATCAGTTCCTCGTCAACAAAAAGTCATCGGCTCATCTTAGCGATAACCGATTATTTTTCAAAGTGGGCGGAGGCTATACAACTTATTGAAGTTAAAATTTCCAACATGGTCAACTTTATCAAACACCATGTTATTCAGCAGTTTGGTGTCCCTAGGCGGATTATTCATGATAATGAACCCTAATTTGCAAGCCAAGTATTTTATCGGTTCTGCGATAAGTACCGGATTTAGGATGTAGCATCGACCGTTTATCACCCTTCGACTAATGGTTTGGCAGAAGTATTCAACAAGATAATTATCAAGCTACTCAAGAAATTCATTTCATCAAGTAAGCGAGACTGGAATGAGAAGCTCAGTGAATGTCTTTAGGTTTACCGAATCACGGTTCGGATCCTGAAAGGCAATACGTCTTTTTCTCTGATATACAGGTGCGAAGTAGTCATACCGTTAAAAATCCAGATGCCATCATTACGAGTCACCTTAGCAAGCAAGATGACTAAGAAAGATAATGATCGGTTACATCTTCAAGAACTCGAAGCCCTAGACGAGAAATGACTACAAGCTCAACAACACATTGAGTTATATGTTCGGACACATATATTGCATAAATATTATTACATTCCTACATATATTCTGTAATGAATATTGCAAATAATTTATCTTAATGTCCTAATTCATGCATGATATGATAGAGAGAAGATAATCATGAAATTTATCTAATTAAATTCAGAAGTTCAAAAGAAAGGGGTTCAATTCAAATCTAAAGGTTCTAAAAGTTATCTTATCTGAAAACTGGATATATCAGATAAGATAATATTATCTAATTTCAAAGGAAAAATGAATTATTTAGAAACTCTATTGATTTTGCTGAAGATAAACGGGTATCTTATCAATTCTAGAAGACAAACTGAAAATCCAACAGAATAAATGGATAGAGAGAAGATCAATGGAAGAGATGAAG
The DNA here is from genome assembly GCA_038442645.1 of Agave tequilana. Lineage (NCBI taxonomy): Eukaryota > Viridiplantae > Streptophyta > Magnoliopsida > Asparagales > Asparagaceae > Agave > Agave tequilana. The sequence continues at coordinate 23,506 of JAVJIF010003093.1, forward strand.
CAATTTAGATTCGGATTGAGACTGGATACAGTTTAGCATCATAACTTTCGCTACTAAAACTCAAATCTGATGATTCAAGATGCTACAGAAAGAAGATTTAGAGGGATACAATTCTTCTGTTGATCACTCTTTTCAATTCTATCATTTGATAAGTGATATTCAGCAATAAACACAACAACAAGCTACAGATCAGAATTTAATTTCTAGATAAATTAAATCAAGTTTAGAGATAAGGAAATAATTCAAATTCAAAATATCCAGCTCTTTCTATCTTCATACGCTTTCTATCCCTCTGGTTTCTCCTATAAATACCCTCATGCCTCAAAGGCAGAAAGTGATTTTTTCCTTGTAATTTTTATTTTTTTTATTTTCTTTTAGGTTAGAGAGAGTTACATGAGAAAAGAGAGAAGAATTATTGTAGAGTGACACTATTATATTCTTTTTCAAGAGACTTATATTGAAGGTGACATCAATGGAGTTTTTTCACTTTTCTTCATCGTACTCAATCTGGCCAAGCACCGTATTCAAGTTACTCTTTCTATTTGCTTGCTTTACTTCATGCTGAGGTAAGTCTTTGTTATGATTCAACGGTAGAGGTAAGTACTCTTTTTGTTTTCTTTTTCAGTTCATTAGTTTAGAGTTATAATTCTTTTTTTAGTCTTTTTTTTTATAAATAAAACAATAACACCACAATCTCTTCTTCTATCATCTCCATTTTAACTTAACATAATAATTTTATTTTCTTGTTATAAATTAAGAAGATAAATATTAACTAGTTTCGATAAATTAAAAGAGAGAAACTTATACGACGCTTCCATCATTGTCCCTCCCTGTGGATCACGACCCGTTAGCCCTAGGCTACACGGTAGAATTGAGGACCTAGCACTGTTCTAAATTTCTTTATTTTTCTGAGCAGGTTTGGCTCGATCAAAATTTTGACGCCATTGTCGGGGAGGGACTGTAAGTTTTCTTTTTTTTTTTAATTTACTTTAACAAATTAATCCCTTTTTCTTCTTTGTTTGGTGTACAGGGGCTAATTACAGAAAACTAGAAGCTGTAGTGGACATATTGCTACTTTGTACCTCTATTCAAGAAGGTAGAGCATCAGATCCCACAACTGTGATGAACTACTAACTGTAGTCTCTTGCAGGTTGCTTTTCAGAGATTAGCTCTCTGCAGTTATTAGTTTATCTATTTAATTCACTCTGTACATATTTCTAATTAACAGTAACTTGTTGCTTTGTAAATGCTAAAAATCGTTTAGACTCTTGCATCTTAGGGTATATGTCTATTTCGTTTCTTTACATTATTGTTGAAGAGTGCTGGAGCAAAGGTATGTGTGCATTACATATAGTTAGGAAATATATTTTGAGTGATTCATATTGTTTGAATGTTATCTTTTACTTTATACTTGTACAATGCACTAAAAAGACTAAGGGCATATCCTTAAACAAGATAAGGTGAGAAGTCATTACCCTTCCTTATCCCAAAAATCATCTCCTCACTCACTAACCAAGCCTAACATAAATTTGAGTAGACGTTGGCCGTAGGGATATCTCGGACTCAAATAGGGATTGACCAAAGGGGAAAGTTGTTAGAAGTTGACTCTTGCCAAATTGGTATCTAAGGTTGGGGATTGAGGGGCGAAACCCCGAAGGCTGGTGGTTTGACATAATTAGGCCCGTTGCTTAGACACGGATACAACCCACCAATCTTGCTCTTACCTAACCAATTAACTTATGGTCAGGTTCTGCAATATACCTCTTGTGGATAATCAACAATTAGGAGTCGTTTAGGTCTAAGCTCTACCATAACATAGGTTAGATATTTCTTTATTTTTCTTATTTGTTTATTTGTTTGTTTTTGTTTGTTCTTGTGAAAATAGATTATAGTTACCATTATTCTTATTATAACTCAAATCCATATTTCACCCCAACCTCTTTCAATTCGAATATTACCAACCCGACATTACATAACTCTAACCAACCAAGTATGCCAGATTGGTCTTATCCGAATCAATATATGTCCCAACCCCAGTACTATGACAAGAATATGATAATCATCATCACTCTTCACTGAGTCAGTAGGGATACAACTCCCCTGAATCTTACTATCAACAACTTTACCAACAAATAGCTTCATATAATCCATACCAAGACCAACTTATAGAAGAGAAATCTTTTTTAGAAAAGACATTTGAAGCCTTCCTTGAGTGCACATGACAAGTATAAGTCATAGCGGACTCAATTCTCCCAAACAACTCCCAAATCTAAGATCCTTACTCTAATTTTTAAGTCCTACCACAACAAGAAGAACCTGTTGACTTAGAAAAGAATATTGAATTTATGATTCAGTTCCAAAATAATTGTATTCAATCACAAACGGGTTATCTCAAATCTCTTAATAGGCTAAAAACGAAAGTGAGCCATTTGGTCAACACAATTAATGATACTAATGAGAAAGCTCTGCCTAACACATTTTCAATCATTCTTAATTCTCCTAGCCATATTGATGAAGAATCTTGGTATCTTAGAGATTTTAACCAAGATTCAATTTCACAACAAAACTTTGAACTTGACCAATACCAACTCATTGATAAATTGGCAAGTTTTCATTTTAATAAGATTGAACTTGAAGATGAATATGACACCGATTTCCAATATTGTGATTCAGTTTCACTTTTTGAATTTATGTTGACTCCGTATCCTTACTCGATTCAGATCTAATTTCGAAGCCAGTACTGATTCCTATCCATATAGAGCTTGAACATGAACCACTTATTGGATAGTCACATTACATTATTGGAAAATGAATGTGAACTTGAATTCTATGATTTTGACCAAACCCATGAACTAACTCTGACTCTCGAACCTAAACTTGATTTGAGTTTTATTCCTGAGTCAGTATCGGTTCCTATTCCTTTCATTGTTGAGCCTAAATCATTCATTCCATAAAATCACATTCTACTATTGAACCAAGATTTAGATCAATATGACTCTATGATGATATTTTAAGATTGGTCATGTAACCAGAAAGATTTCATGCTAGGATCTTGCACGCTCTTATTCATATTGGGGACTATAAAAATGCTAATAAGAAAGAGAAAATAAAAGGTGAATTGCATGAAAATCCACAGTATCTAGATTGGGCAGACACGCTTGGCCCAATGAGACCACCATTGCAACCACCACCTTGAGGTGAAAATTTTCCTTCCCTTTCTCCTTTCATGTATTACTGCATTTCATTCATACATTAATGATAATGCATGAGTTAGGTGTGGGGGAAGGTTTCCTAACATACTAACTTTACTAATTTTAAAAAAAATCATTTCTTTAAAAACTTTTTGGAAATTAATATTTTAAATTATTTTTGTAAGAAATTAAGTTAATTTTAAGAAATAAGAGGATCATAATTAGGATTTCTTATACTTCGTCAAAATAAAATTATTCGTTTGATTTTGAGGTTAGGAAGAAAAATTGAAAAGTAATTTAGTCTTAATTTTATCTTGACTAAATATGCATATTTTATATACTTACACACTTAGGGTTCTAAAACAAAGATTCTTATGCCTTATATATAAAAAATATATATATACATGTATCAAAAAAACCCTCTGATTAAGCTGGGTATTTGTGTCTCCTAAGTATAAGTATTCACGCCTAAAGGTGGTTCATATAAATAAAAATCCTTAGTTTGGTGGCCTTATTTGCTCGAGTCCTAAGTCCTTAGAGTGTTTTCTCACACGGTGCCCTAAAATCGTCTGATTTGGGAGTCACAGACTAAGGCTCGTTACATGGGCGAATTAGAAAGCTTAATAGAGCTAAGGATATTATCGCCATAAATTAAAAAAAGAAAAAAGAAAAGAATAAGGCATAAGTGTTAGAGTTGAAAAATCCTGAGCCAGATTTTCACGGTCACAAGATGCATATAACTTAGGATAAAATAAAAGATTAGATGAGAAATACAATTTTAATCCTTACCTTGATTGAAATAAGTTTTTAAATAAAGACTAAGTTTTGGAATGACTAAGTTTTGATAATCCTATGACTTATAGATTACTTGAAATTTTACATTAATACTTCAAATATTTTTTCTTTCAAAATGCGTTTTCAAAAAAAAAATACTAACAATTCATTTCTTTTTCTTCATGGATTTTGTGGGCGTAATCCATTGAAAACTCTCACGAGATAAAATTCGTCCGCTAGGGGTAACCTAAAGGTTTAATGGTTTGTTGCACGTGCTAAGTGCAACCGTGATTTCTACAAAAGTGAGTTAGGTTTGGTCGGTTTAGTTTTTCTTTTCTCTTTGTTTTGCTCGAGGACGAGTAAAAGATAAGTGTGGGGGTGTGTTTGGACACATATATTGCATAAATATTATTACATTCCTACATATATTCTGTAATGAATATTGTAAATAATTTATCTTAATGTCCTAATTCATGCAAGATATGATAGGGAAAAGATAATCATGAAATTTATCCAATTAAATTCAAAAGTATAAAAGAAAGGGGATCGATTCAAATCCAAAGGTTCTACAAGCTATCTTATCTGAAAACTAGATATATCAGATAAGATAATATTATCTAATTTCATAGGAAAAATGGATTGTTTAAAAATCCTATTGGTTTTGCTGAAGATAAATAAATATCTTATCAATTTCTAGAAAACAAACTTAAAATCCAAGAGGATAAATGGATGAGAGAAGATCAACGGATGAGATGAAGCAATTTAGATTCGGATTCAGACTGGATATAATTTAGCATTTTAATCATAACTTTTGCTACTGAAACTCATATCGATGATTCACGATACTACAGAATGATGACTTAAATGGCTATAATTCTTCTGTTGATTACTCTTTACAATTCTATCATTTGATAAGTAATTTTTAGCAATCAACACACCAACAAGTTGCAGATCAGAATTGAATTTCTGGATAAATCAAATCAAGTTTAGAGATAAAGGGAGAATTCAAATTCAAAAATATCCAGCTCTTCCTTTCTTCATATGCTTTCTATTCCTCTGGCTTTCTCTTATAAATAACCTCATACCTCGAAGGCAGAAAGGGCACCATCTTAGAGAGAGAGAGCTTTAGTTTAGATTTTTCTTTTCTTCTTTAATGTAATTTTTATTTTTTTATTTTTTTAGGTTAGATAGAGTTACATGAGAAAAGAGAGGAAGAATTATTATAGAGTGACACAATTGTAATTATTTTTCAAGAGACTTATATTGAAGGTGACATCAATGGAGTTTTCTCACTTCTTCATCGTACTCAATCTGGCCAAACACCGTATTCAAGTTACTCTTTCTATTTGCTTGCTTTACTTCATGCTGAGGTAAATCTTTGTTATGATTCAATGGTAGAGGTAAGTACTCTTTTTGTTTTCTTTTTCAGTTCATTAGTTTAGAGTTATAATTCTTTTTTAAGTCTTTCCTTATTTTATAAATAAAACAATAACACCACAGTCTCTTCTTCTACCATATCCTTTTTTACTTAACATAATAATTTTATTTTCTTTTTATAAAATTGAGAATATAAATATTAACTAGTTTCGATAAATTAAAAGAGAGAAACTTACACAATGCTTCCATCGTTGTCCCTCCCTGTGGATCACGACCCGTTAGCCCTAGGCTACACGGTAGAATTGAGGACCTAGCGCTATTCTAAATTTTTTTATTTTTTTGTGCAGGTTTGGCTCGATCATTATAACAAGCTCGAATCTCGAAAGCTTTCAATAAGAAGGTTAAGCGAAGGATATTTCAGAAAGAAGATTTGGTTTTAGCCATCAGACGACCCATGATCATGATGCATAAAACTAAAAGCAAATGGGAAGGACCGTTCGTAATAAAAACAGTCTACTCAAATGGAGCATATCGCCTTATAACCCCAGACGGTGATACGCTCATGATGCCGATCAACGGCAGGTTCTTGAAGAAACATTATCCTTGATAGGATTCTTCTTATGATCAGGTGGTTAACATTACATCTCTGATCAGAACTTTTAGATCAAGATGTTTGGGAAGAGCGCCAAGAAAAAGCTTCTTTCTTTCTCTAACGAATCATATTGCCATCAACCAGTATCGAGCCGATCAAACACTAGTTGCATTGAAGAAGAAACAAGATTATGAACTTTATTTTTAGCCTTATCACTCCTCTAATTCGCTGTCAACTAGTGTCGAGGCGATCGAACACCGGTTGCATTGAATAAGAAACAAGGTTATGAACTTCAGTTTTAGCCTTATCACTCTTCTCTAATTCACTGTCGACCAATGTTGAGCAGATCGAACACCGGTTACATTGAAGAAGAAATAAGGTTATGAAACTTTAGTTTTAGCCTTGTCACCCTTCTCTAGTTCACCTATGAACTTGTCAAGAGTTGTCCTATTGACAAACCACATTACCGTTGATCGAAGTGGAACGAGCACTGGAAAACGTGTGTCTATGAAATCAATGAAAAACTCATATGTGCTAATGTTTCCTCGATACTTCCATTATAGTATTGGCTCTACGGATCGAATTCACAGGGACGGGAGGCGATAGAAGTATTAACAATTCTTATTCACATCGGTTGTTAACAAGTCTTCTTTATTAAAGAATTAGAAAACGAAAAGAAAAGAAAAGAAATTCGGAAGTGATAGGTGGAGAAGGCGATAAAACGGCGATGTAAAAACGAAAGAGAAGTGGCTTGGAAAATAAAATAGAAAAGAAGATGAAGCTTTTGTAGTAAAGAAAATGAAAATAAAGATGAACAAAGAAGATGGTGAAAAAAACAATGGTGAAAAAAACAATGAAAAAATAAAAGAATAGTTTGGAAATTGATTTTTAAAATAAGATAAAAGAAAACTCATGGCTACTAACTACTAATTGCCCCACTAACCATGCTAACCTCTTAGTGATAGTTGTCTCACATGGATCCTTGGCCATCACTAATCCTTAACTTCTAGAGACGATACAGAGCATGGCCCATAAGATTGTTCCTCTACATTCAAACAACACATTCATACCACATAACAAGTTACAAACTACTATTAATTCATCAAAACCGGTTAGAGGTGAGCATGAAATAAAGAAGACATTGTAAGTTAGCAAGTTAGGGGGTTAGGTGTTAGAAATGTTAGAATGTTAGAATCCATCATCATGAGTGATCAATGACTCTTGCAAGAGAAAGGCCTTGTAGAGGCTACTAGATTCATGTGAATTATCAAGTAAGTGGTTAATGGTTAGTGGTTAGTAGTTAGATTGCCATGAGAAGAAGAAATTAGATAAGCATCATGTAGAAGATGGAGAAGATTACAATGGAGAAGAAAGGAGACACCTTTACATAGATTGTCATCATCTATTAGATCAATCTCTCTCTATTTCTCTTAGAATCTCTCTGCCCTACTACAAGATCTAAAAAGAAATGCAAATATAAAATATAAGAAGAAGAATACCTACACTACCCTACACTAAAAGATAGATAACCTAGCCTAAAAATAAAATTGCTTGCATTCCAGGCCTCTGCAGGGCTATATATAGGCATAAAGAGCTTCTAGAAGACGAGACGAGGCCACGCGTCAAAGATCGACGCGTGGCCCCACTACCTTGCCGCGAAAACGCGACATATGCCGCGAGAGATGCCCGTCGCTTCTAGGACCTTCTTGGTATACTTGGTTTCAGGCATATTCGTCCGGATCTTCGTCTGACGTGCGCAAAGGTTTAGGTTCAATGCATCTTCTAGAAGTTCCCTTGCTTAGCCTCCAAGAAATTCGGATTTAATTACCCGAAAATGAGTTTAATTAAGCTCTTATTACCTTTTGGCCATTGGACCCTTGATTTATCTGCAAAGTAGACCAAAATACAATTCGAAATGATATTTTATTTATAAATCGGTAGGAAATACGATATAATAATACAGAATTGTAGACTAATCACACCCCACACTTATCTTTTGCTTGTCCTGACCAAAACAAGAAGAGAAAAACTATACTATAAATGTTATTACACCACTTTTCCAGGTGACGCGATTGCACTGAGCGTGTGCAACAAGCCGTTAAACTTGTAGGTTACCCCTAGAGGAGGAGTTTTATCTCCTGAGGATTTTCAGCGGATTGCACCCACAAATTTCATAAAGAAAGAAGACAAATGTTAGTATTTTGAAAACATATTTTGAAAGAGAGACAAGTTTACGAATTATTTTTGCAAAAATATAAGCGATCTAAGGTCATAAGTCCACCAAAAATTATTCTTTCTTAAACTTAGTCTATATGCAAGATCTTGTCATCAATTAAGGTAAGAATTCAAAATTGGATTAAATATTTTATCCTTTATAAAACCTAGATAATATGCACTTTATGATAGTAAAAATTTCTGGAATTTCAACTCTAACCATCAAGCCATTTATTTATATATATTTTTTTCTTTTTCTTATTTTTTCTTCCCTTAGTTTTCTTAGGTTTTTACTTTACCCGGGTAATCAGCTTTTAACCGATGACTCCCAGACCAGACGATTTTAGGGCACCAGATAAGAAAACATCCTTCAATTTTAAGGACTCGAGTAAATAAGGCCACAAAAGTAAGGGGATTATTTGTTTCTTTTGACCACCGTTAGGCGTGAATAATCATGCTTCTTGAGACAAATTATTCAGCTTAATAAGTAAATTTTTTTCTTCGTATATATATATATATATATATTCTTTTTATTTATTTTTGCTTTATGACATTTTAGGTCTTTGTTTCCATCCCAAAAATGTGTAAGTGTAAAGTGCATACTATCTAAGGCAAAAAATTCAAGATAATATTATCTCTCCAATTTATCTTACATAGCCTATAATTTTAAATAAGATCCATTATTTTGATTAGATTTAAGATGTCATAATTAAGGTTTTTTTAATTTCTAAAATCATCTTAATTTTCTTAAAAATAGATCAAAACTTTATCTCTTGTTTCAAAATTTTTTAAAGGAAGAGAAAAAATTCCTATACAAAAAGAAGAATTTTAAGAGGAAGTGAAAAATAAAGAAAATCTAAAAACTCTATGTTAATAAACCCTCCCCACACTTAGCTCATGCATTGTCCTCAATGCATCGTGATGTATGTATGCATGAGACAAATAGAGAGGGAAGGAAAAAATTTCCTCTAGGTGGTGGTTCTGTTGGTGGTCTGATTGGTCCACGAAATCGGCCCAATCCAATTTGCGCTGAGTCCAGAGGAACCTACCGGAGACCTCTAAAATACAACCCATTAGAATGATATATATTTGTATAATTTTATTAACCTCATCTAATTGTCAAATTTTCAAAATAATTTTAGATCAAATTTATCAAGACCCTTGTCCCAGAATGGAATGATTGATTTGGACTCAGGAAGTACATGAACTATTATCAACTCAGAAATTTGATTCAGAAATCGGGTCCGAATCAAGAAATTGAAATCCTATTCCATATTTATTTTCCCACAATGGAATGTGACTTTCTAAGATAGGTGATTCAAGTTCAAGAATAACAGGTATGGGAACTAAAACTGCTAAAATGTTGCTCAAGTTTGATAACAAATGTAACGCCCCGATCCCACGGATACGGGGACGTCACTGCGACGTATATACGTAGGTCAGAAAATGCCCCCACGTATATACGCTAAGCATCTAGTACAACAAGGATCAGAGTACACGACAAAGCGTGATATACATACATATGCCAACTGAAAAGTACAAGTACAAGTTATCACAAGATATGATAAAATATTACACATTACATGTATCTTTTATCACAACCAAGTCCAAAAGTAAAAGATACAATATGAACACAAAATGCTCACGAGTAGGATGAAGATCTCGTGAGTCAAAAAGAGAAGTCTGGCACAAAGGACTGGAACTAGTCTGCCTGCTCACTAAGAAAAGCTTGATCCTCGGTGGAAGGCTCCACTTCGATCCAAGCTTCGGAACCTGAATATACAAATCCAAGGGAGTCAGGACCTCCCAACAATGAACAGGCTACAGCCAAATGGCTAAGAGACAAGAATATGAGAGTTAGAACAGTATGATGAATACAAATCAACAAGTAATGGAAGCATAAAGAGTAAAAGTCCGAATACAATAGATCCACAGTTAACGTCTATTATTATTATTACTTGTCTCACTGTGATATCTAGCTATGTGAACCAGCGTCCCAGCGCACATAGATCCATATCCTAGTAAAGCAAGGTTGTTATTGGAAACCAGCGGGATTATCAACGAACTATGTTTACAGTGGATCCCGTACATGCCCGGGATAACGGTCCAGGATTGTTCCGTTGCTTGGTGACGGAAGCCAGCCGCTAGGCTAACAGGAGGGACTTATGTATGCCCTTATCATGATGGTACCAGTAAGGAGGGAGCAAGCACTCCCCTCGGTCCCCTGGAGGCCCTCAGGTCAGACCGGAAATATGATTGTACAATATACCTAATACCACTGTAAACACGAACACATATCGATATCCGCATGTTTCCCCCGACCCACATGTAAGTTGGTCCATTTTATACAAAAGTCAAGTGTATCATGCTTGGTGTTAAGTGATGGCATGATGAAATGGAGATATTCCTTATTTAACAAGTTATGAAGTAGCAAGAAGTAGCATCCATCAAGTAATAGGTCATGAGGTACCAGTCATGAAGCATAAACAAGAATAATATATCACACATGTATCAAGGGTAAGATCCAAATTCAGAAAGGAAGGCAACTATAACAGACAGCCTGAATTAGTCGACTAGGTGGAATGGTTAGTCGACTAATAGTGGTCTCTAGTCGACTAACAGTCTGGATTAGTCGACTAAAACTGGGTTCCAGAGAGTTGGAATTCTGTTTCAGGAAAAGTTAATCGACTAGGTGGAAGGGTTAGTCGACTAACAATGATTATAAGTCGACCAACAGATACTTAAGTCGACTAAGTCTGTGATACAGAGAGTTGAGTTTCTGATTCAGGGAAAGTTAGTCGACTAGGGTGGAAAGTGTAGTCGACTAAGAAAGATTTCTAGTCGACTAATAGATAGTCTAAGTCGACTAAAACTGTGTTCCAGCAAAGGTTACGTTTCAAAACAGATGGGTTAGTCGACTAATACCTAGGTCAAGTCGACTAATCGTGGGAAAACAGAGTACAAAACAGAATTTCTGATGGTTGTGTTTGATGGTCCAAAAACATGATTTTGAAGCTACCAATATATAAGATAGGTGAACACAAGTAAACTAGGAATTAGACAAGTCTTGATGAGTAAAAATACTCACAAGGAATGGTTTATCGAAGCTTTACGAGTTCCAAAAAGGTCGTTGTCGACGATATCACCAACTTGATCCTTGGCGATATAAACGACGAAGAAAACTACGATCTCAATTCCAAAGTAGTGGTAGTTGAAGAGGAGATGGAGACTTAGGTGAGCTTTTGGAGTTGGTGGTGGAGTTTGAGATGGAGGAAGATTTGGTGAGGGCTAAATCTTTGGTAAAATGAAGAAAAAGGAAAAGAAATGTAAAGGAAATGTTTATATAGGTTTTAGATTTTGTAAAGGAGTTGTAAATAAGGTAGAAGAGAGGGGGTATTTGCAATTAGGGGAGGTGAGGTGTCCCTCTTTTGGCCACTTGGCCGGCCATGGAAGAGAGAGAGAAAGAGGGGCATTAATGAGGAAGTGTGTGGAGTTTTGTGGAGTTTGTTGGAAAATTGGAAAAGATTGGAATTTTTGGAAATTGGAAATCTTGTGGCTTGTGAAGGAAGGAAAGGAAAACAAGAGAAAGGAAAAGGAAAAGAATTTATAAATGAAGATATTTTCTTGGACTTAGAAAATAAAAATATAAAAAAACAAGTTCCCGGGTTTAAGTCGAAGATGCGGAAAACATTTCGGAAAATACCGAAATCGTCCCGAAATCAAGTATCTTGGAATGAATCGTAAAATTTACCAAAGATCAATAATAATATTTTAAGACTCATGGTGAAATTCGCTTGGAGAAATAATTTATAGTTTTAAAACTAAAAATCCCGGAATCAGTTAGCTACCGACTCCGGTGGAATTTTCATAAAATCACAAAATTCCCAGAAAAAGTATTTAGGTAAGAAATATGATTCTAAGAAATAATGCCTAAAGGACTTTCTAGAATTTCCTAACTGTTTGTAAGATAAAAATCCGGGAATCGATCAGCGACACTGGTCGACACCGGTTTGAAGAAATTTAATTAATTCAGGAAAATTCCAGAAAATCATATAAAATCTAAAATATTGGAAAATAATATTTGATACTGAAATCGGTCAAATACAGGAAGTAAATCGAAAAAATACGATCGAAAAACTGAATACGCAACTAAGTACGTATTCTGGAAACGGGGTATTACAACAAAACAGGAGTCAATATTGATTCAGAAATTTGAACTGGATCACAAATTTGAGAATCGAAGTCACATTCTTATCGAAGTTCAATTTCTTTAAAAGAAAAACTTGCCAAGATGTCAATGGGATGTTCAAAAGTATGTAATTGGTCAAGTTCAGTTTGTTGATCATAAAAGATTGGTGATTCAATTTCACAATGGATAGGCACATGATTCAATACTGACTCGGGAAAAGGCCTGAAATCAGGTAAAAATACCTCAGTTATTATGGAATCAGGCAGTAAAATTGAATTACCAAGTTGAAGTTTAGGATCATATTCATGCTCAAGTTCAATTTCAAAAAAGGATAGCTTGCCAAAATGTCACTGGGATTTTCAACATTTGAGGTTTGATCAAGTTCAGATGGGTGGACTGAAATTGTATCTTGGTTTCCAAAATGACAAGAGTCCTGGGTCAGATCAATAGAGTTTGGGATAGCTGAATTGGTCAAAGGTTAATAAGATAGAGTTTCCTCATTCCTATAAATGCTAACCAATTGACTTAATTGTGTTTCCAACTTATTAATAAACTGGGCAAAAGATTTTTAAAATTGTAGTGTGGACTCTTGCATGACTTCTATACTCTTTTCTAGATGTGATGTTTTTTCAAGTGGATGCGCGAGAATGGGAGTGTAGGAATCTTGGTTTTCAAAACAACAAGAGTCATGGGTCAATTTGATAGAGTAAGAGATATTTGGATTGGTCAAAGGTTGATAAGAGAGAGTTTTCTCATTCTTATAAATGTTGACCAATTGACTTAATTGTGTTTTCAACCTATTAATAGACTGAGAAGAAGATTTTTGAAATTATAACGCGGACTCCTACAAGATTTCTATACTCTTTTCTAGACTTAATTTTTCTTCATGTGGATATTCCAGAAAGGGAGTAGAAGAATCTTAATTTTGGAAATATAGTGAAGATTGTGAGTCTAACATGTTTTGAGATTGAAGCTTGGACTCATACAAAAGTTCCTTACTCGTTTTCAGGGCAGATGGTTGTTCATTATGAGGAGTTGAAACTGAATAAGACTCTTAAAAATATTGTGGAATTGGAGAGGCCATCATTTTCTGAAGTTGTCGCTCGGCTCTTGTACATTGGCTTTTATATTCTTTTCTAACTCAGATTTTTCTTCAATTGGTGGTTCTAGAAAAGGAGTATAGGAAGCAAAATTGGGAAATAGAGATTGTGAAAATTATGAAAATTATGGACAAGGTGGTGAAAATTTTGACTCGGGGGAGGTGAATCCCCATTGACTTTGTCATGAGTTAAAATTAATTTTGAAATTATAGTCATAAGATTGGGGGTATGGGTTGTATTGATTCGGATAAGTCCAACCCGGTGTATCTGGTTGGTTCATATTGTGAAAAACCTGATTGGAATTATCCGAAACAAATCGGGTCGTTGTGAAATATGGATTCATATTAGGATTGAAAGAATTGTTATTGTTGAATTCTATTTCACAAACAATCACAAATAAAAAAGAAAAAGCAAACAAACAAACAAAAAGAAAGAAAATCAAAACCAAGCATATATTAGGATTGACCTAGACCTAGACGACTCCTAACTAGTCGATTACTCGGGGGAGGTTGTTGTATGAATCAGACCACAAGCTAATCGGCCAGGTAGGGGCAAAATATGATGGGAGATATCCGTGCGTAAGCAATGGGCCTTAATTACGCCAAACCACAATATCTTCGAGGCATTACCTCTTAATCCCCAACCTTGCGCACCGGTTTCACAAGAGTATGATTCAAAACAAGTTCCACCCTCGGTCAATCTCTTAATGAGTCTGAGATGTCTCTAGGGGTCAACGTCTATCAATTTTTATTAGACCTTGGGTTGTGTGAGTGGGGAGGTAGTTTTTGGGCTAAGGAAGGGTGATGAAATTCTCACCTTATCTTGTATTGGGTTATACCCTTAAACCCCATTCGTGCAAGTGTGCAATATAGGTAAGAGTATAACACAAAGCGATAAATCACCCGCATGTTTGTCCTATGCTATATGCCATGCCATATGTACACCCCAGTACAAATCACAACAACAGAACAAAATAAGTATATTGGAATTGAATCGATATGTGCCTAAGTGCAAATGTCTAAACCGTTTTAAAGCCGTTCAAATATCGTATTTTAGTTTAGTTTATAATAGTGTGTAGGCAATTAAAGCAAAAAAGTAATAGTACAAATCAACTAGCTATTACAATGAACACAACTCAGTACAACTAGATACACAATTAGCACAAAATAGTCGCGGTTCCGCGACAAAAGTCGCATTTGCGCGGCTTTTCTTTAGAAGCTGGGTCTTTGTTTTCTAAAGTAGAGAGATGCAAAGCTAGTATTTGTTCTGCAATGTTAAGCTCCTGTAAAGATTATCCTGCACACCAAAACATAGAAGAAAATGTTGAAAAAACGTGAAATCAAAACCATTCCCATCCCCAGCAACGGTGCCAAAAATTTGATCGGAGCGGAATGAGCACTGGAAAACGTGTGTTTATGAAATCAATGAAAAACTCATATGTGCTAATATTCTCTCGATACTTCCGTCATAGCATTGACTCAACGGGTCGAATCCACAGGGACGGGAGGCGATAAAAGCATTAACAGTTCTTATTCACGTCGGTTGTTAACAAGCCTTCTTTGTTAAAGAATTAGAAAAAGAAAAGAAAAGAAAAGAAATACAAAAGTATAAGTGGAGAAGGCGATAAAACGGCGATGTAGGTTTAGAAAATAAAACAGAAAAGAAGATGAAACTTGTGGTAAAGAAAATGAAAAAAAAGTGAACAAAGAAAATGGTGAAAACAACAATGAAAAGATAAAAGAATAGTTTTGAAATTGATCTTTAAAACAAGATAAAAGAAAACTTATGGATACTAACTACTAATTACTCCATTAACCATGCTAACCTCTTAGTGATAGTTACCTCACATGGATCCTTGGCCATCATTAATCCTTGGCTTCAAGAGACGATACAGAGTATGGCCCATAAGATTGTTCCTCTACATTCAAACAACACATCCATACCACATAACAAGTTGCAAACTACTATTAATTCATCAAAATCGGTTAGAGGTGAGCATGAAATAAAGAAGAAATTACAAGTTAGCAAGTTAATGGGTTAAGTGTTAGAAATGTTAGAATGTTAGAATCCATCATCATGAGCCATCAATGGCTCTTGCAGGAGCAAGACCTTGTAGAAGCTACTAGATTCATGTGTATTATCAAGTAAGTGGTTAGATGGTTAGTGGTTAGTAGTTAGATTGTCATGAGAAGAAGAAATTAGCTAAGCATCTTGTAGAAGATGGAGAAGATTACAATGGAGAAGAAAGAAGACACATTTACATAGATTGTCACCATCTATTACATCAATCTCTCTCTATCTCTCTCTGAATCTCTCTGCCCTACTACAAGATCTAAAAAGAAATGCAAATACAAAATATAAGAAGAACACCTACACTACCCTACACTAAAAGATAGAAAACCTAGCCTAAAAACAAAACTGCTCGCATTTCAGGCCTCTGCAGGGCTCTATATAAGCATAAGAGGCTTCTAGAAGACGAGACGAGGCCACGCATCGAAGATCGACGCGTGGCCCCACTACCTTGCTGCGGAAACGCGGCATATGCCGCGTTTTCGCGGCAAAACCAGGGACTTAGGTCCCTGGGTTTTAGCGAGAGATGTCTGTCGCTTCTAGGACCTTCTTGGTATACGTGATTTGGGTATATTCGACCAGATCTTCATCTGACGTAGCAAAGGTCTAGGTTCAATGCATCTTCTAGAAGTTTCCTTTCTTGACCTCCAAGAAATTCGGATTTAATTACCCGAAAATGGGTTTAATTAAGCTCTTATTACCCTTTGGCCATTGGACTCTTAATTTATCTGCAAAGTAGACCAAAACACAATTAGAAATGATATTTTATTCATAAATCGGTAGGGAATGTGATATAATAATGCAGAATTGTAGACTAATCAACCATCGATCGACGCCAAACCAATGGAACATTGATGATGCATGATGTCAACATTGAGGAGATGACAAAGATGGATTAGGGTTTGGGATTCAAGATATTTGAAAAATAAAAGCTTCTTTCCTCATTCAATGAATCACATCATGGTTGAATAAAGTCGAACCGACCAAACATAGGTGATATTATGATGCATGATGTAAACATCAAAGAAAAGATAAAGGCAAAATGTTAAATTTTTTGCCTTGTCACTCTTCTCTAGCATATAAATATGCATCTATCTTCAACTTAGAAAAATAGGTCATATTTTGAAGTCAAGCATGCCTAAACAATAGTTTTAGGTGTTCTTTGTAATTGGAAGGATGGTCTATTTAGTCTGACTTTTCTATATATAGTGATGGCATACCTCTTTACTCCTATTCGATCGATCAAAGCTCAACCTAATGACAAAAGGTCCGATCGATCGAATGAAAGATCGAATGAGTTTATCTGATAGCTTATCAAGCCAAACTCATTGAAGAAGGTTCGTGAATCATCCTTTTGTAGAACCTTTCCACTGTTTCTGTGTTCATATTAAGACGTGGTGATCGATCGAATGAAAGATCAAACCAGTTTACCTGATGCTTAGCAACACAAACTCATTGAAGAAGGTTCGTGGAACACCCTTTTGCAGAACCTTTCCACTGTTTTCACGTTCATATCAAGACGTGATGACCGATCGAATGGTAACCGATCGAATGAAAGATCAAATGAGTTTACCTGATGGCTTAGTAAGCCAAACTCATTGAAGAAGGTTCGTGAAACATCCTTTTGCAGAACCTTTTTACTGTTTTCACGTTCACATCAAGACGTGGTGACCGATCGAGTGGTGACTGATCGAATGGTGACCGATCGAATGAAAAATCAAATCAGTTTACCTGATGGCTTAGCAAGCCAAACTCATTGAAGAAGGTTCGTGAAACACCCTTTTGCAGAACCTTTCCACTGTTTTCACGTTCATATCAAGACGTGGTGACCAAGGACAATCTCTAGATAAAGTTCTCGTGGAATTCGTGTCCATTCCTTTAATCGCCGTTCATCTACGGAGTAAAGACCCAGGAGATACATTATTACTTAAAGTAACAAAATGATCCAACGCCTCTAACGGCTAAGGATAAAGAAAAATGTAGGTTCTTAAGCCCAACATAAGTCCTCAACAACTCATCATATTGAGGGAAATAGCATGGCTAGCCGAACTCAAATGGTAGTTGGTAAAGGCGTACCAAACTCGTTGACAGCTGAGGATTTGCTAAAAATCCTAAGAGATCTGATCTCATTTAATTCCCCTCCAAAATCACTTATCAATTCCCGTCCATGGAATGGTAGGACATAAAATAATATTCATTTCTCTTATAAAATGAATCACAAGTCAAACCATCATATTAACAATAAACCTCTGGTAGTGAGGCTCAAACAATTTTTCCTGGTGGATAAAATTAATATCCCTAATAGAATGACAGTGCATTTAAATTGTTGTTATATTCAAATATCTCTGACAGGCTGCTTTACAAATCCCCTCTTAAATCCCCATGGAGTCCTTTTTGTCACGTTAATGATTACCTCTGACATCTAATGGGATTCATATTTCTTAACTCCCTAGCGAGTTTCGGTAGATTTCCTTCAAAATCTATTATCTCCCTTCCAAGTCTCCAATGAATTCTTGGTTGTCACGTTAACAATATACCTCTGACAATTTCTTCCAAATAAAATTCAAAGGAGATATTAATTTTCACGTGAATAGCGATATCTTCGATGGAAAACATGCATATGTATGTCTCAGTAGCATCTCCACATCCGTGAGATCGGGGTGTTACACGAACAGAGATCGATTGTTCGACTGAAGTCCGATCGAACAGAGATCTGGGGGTTGGTGGATGGGAGACATCAGGGGGTTGGTGGCCGGGAGATGGAGGGTGGGAGCAGAGCGAGAAAGGAGGGAATGGCGCCGTCGTTCGCCAAGAAAGAAGATGGAGAAGGAAGAAGGAGAAGAAGAAGGCGGAAGGGAATTTTAGACTTTTTCATAAGGATAGCTGTGTCCAAAAATATAATGGCACCCTTGTAATTTTTTGGTGGGTTCCTTCATTAGTTCTTGGGGTGGCAATATCCGTTCCCATACAAGATGATGATCAAAATTGGCCAATATGGACAAACTCAAAAACCAATGAAACTTGATCTTTATGACAATAACCCTGCCCGTATGACAGCCTTGGCAGCCTGCAGAGCACATTGAAGTTACAAAACATCTGGATCCTATTTGATGTAGGAAAAGAAATAAGACTAACATCAGACTAAAATAATTAACTTGTCGACAGCCCCTCTTCTGTCCTGTCGACATGCTCTTACCGAAAGTCAGGATTTTTTCAGTTTTTTTGACTGTCGATAACACCCTTCAGCTGTCGACAACTCTAACGCGTGTCAGGGTGTTTGATTTTGACTATAATTTTTTTTTGGGTCTAATTTGGATTCCAATTGATTTTCTTTTTCTTTATTTCGAATTTAGGTTACCTAGACAGATTACTCTTTTTCTCTTCTTTTAGGAATAGATTATTGTTTTTAAGTAGGAGTAGTATTCTTTTGTAAGCCTATAAATAGGGCCTTGTATTCTTGTTTTGTAACAATCTTTTATTCAACTTTTATCAATAAAATTTTGAGTTTTTTTATTATATTGCTCGTGGATTCGAGATGTTCTCTTGGCTCATGCATTCGGGTCATTCTTGCTCATGGATTCAAGTTGTTACCCTTGCCTGGAGATCTCATTAAGGTTCATCAGTGTTAGAACGAGATCTAACCCGCATTGCATGTCTTTCCTGGTTTCCCGTCTGCGTCAAGTGATATCAGAGCTTCGGCAAACACTCCGAGGATGGCCCAGTCCAGCCTCTCCACGAGAGTAAGCGAAGGGAGACTTGACGCTCTTTAATCGACCATGGACAATGTCGTCCAAGAACTCAAGAGACTCTCTCTCAAATTCGATGATCGAAACCTAATCGAAGATGCGTACCAAAGCGGACGTGAACGTTCATTAAACAATCATCCTCCATCACCTCCACCATTATCTAGTAATCCTCATCCACCACCTTCACCATCGCATCCCCCACAGTGACCATCCCCACATCACACATCAACTAATTTTGCTCAACCACCACTACTACACATCCTTGCAACCATCAATTAATCTACAACTTATGTTGTTCAAAAATTGTCAAATGTGTCATGAACCCTTTTTCCATGGCCGACCCCATTTTGGTAAGGAAGTATTAGATGATGATGATGATGTTGTTGTTGTTGACATTTGCAATGGTTTTTCATTTACAGTTTGCTAATATTCTATTTATTTTGTTCATTATGTAAGAAAGCAATGCGTAAAGCATGTTAGTTACTCTTATTGATGGTCAAAGTATGTTTGATCTCTCTTATTGTAATTTGTCAGTCAACTTGAAGATGATTAATTTTCATGAAATAGTTCAATTATATTTTAGGAGATATAGATGAAAAGTATTTTGTCATGACGCTCTTGCCAATAACATGGTGGCCTAGTTCTGAAATAGTTAGTTTTGTTATGAAATAGTCATGTCATGTATTCACTATAATCTACAATCACCTCATGCACTGAAAGTATCCTTTCACACTTTTCTTGCATTAGTTTTATGATAATTAGACTTTGCATTCTTCTGCATAGAAGATTCCAAATTGGGTGAATGATCCTATTTACGTATCACTTGATTGCTATGGAGCACATTGGCTACTACTATTGTGAACCCAAATTGGACAAATGTAATTTGATACACTTCTGGACACTCCTTGGACATCTATAATATTTCTTGAATGTGTCCTTGATTTTATAATATAGAATTACTTGGATCAGTATCCTCTGAGAATGCATTCAAAGTGAACTCATCTGACTTCTCTGCTATATCTATTATCCTATTATGTGTTATAAATTTGCTTTATTTTCTTTTTGTGCAGATCATTCATTATGAATTACCAAATAATCCAGAAACTTTTTTCCATGGCTCTGGTCGCACTGAACGAGCTGGCAAAGAAAGCACTGCCATATTGATGTTCACTGGTAGTCAGAGGAGAACTGTAAAATCTCTTGAGCGTGATGTAGGATGCCGATTTGAGTTTATCAGCCCTCCCACAGATTGAAGAGATTTTGGAATCATCAGCAGAGCAAGTTGTTGCTACACTGCAAGGTCCACCCTGAGTCAATACAATTTTTCCTCCCAACAGCACAGAAATTGATAGAAGAATAGGGAATGGATGCTTTTGCTGCTGCATTGGCCCATTTGAGTGGCTTTTCTCAACCTCCTTCATCTCGTTCTCTTATTAGCCATGAACAGGTGGATATTACTGTTGTTATCTTGATAATTCACATTATCTATTAGTATACCATATAGAATCGAAAAAATAGTAGGTACATTTTCCACCGGAATAGCATTGACATGCATATAGTAGAGAGAACAGACGACACACGATCCAATACAGACGCGCAGTTGCATTAATTCTTTGAAATTTTAGGTTAAGTATACCACATGGATGCAACGACATGTGTGACTGTGTGTAGAGGGGCAAAGGTAGCGTGACATGACAAATAAGAGCAAGCTAATATTCACATTTCATACAGATACATTATATCTTGTTTCCTTAGTTTCTTAATCTCTCTGTAGAGGATCTTAATGTATCAAATGATGTTACAGTGCTGAATTTATTATGTTCTAACATAGACATTTAATGTTCTAGATATTTTATAATTTAACCTGAAGAATAGGGAAAATCACTTCCAAATGCATAGAATGCATATCAAAGAAGTCTTACGCTAGTGCTAAAAATGCCTTTGAGATGTATTAAAGAGTCTTCAAAATTATAAAACTCCAACAAGATTGAGAGACATTGGAGAAACATCTTGCTAAATGTTGAGTATCCACAAATTGTTTTGTCTGGCGTGGGTTGGACATGGACAAGTCACGGTAGAAGTATCTTTTGCTGCATTGCACTTCAGTTTGTTAGTAGTTTGTCTTATATTCCAAACATTCAAACAATGATGAGTAAAGAAGTGGATGTAGCCCTTTCCTTATTTGAAGTCACTGCCCCTGGGTTGGGTCTGGAGTAGAATGGCTTAAGACTCTCACTGATTCCTTGTTGCATGTGAAAGCATCTCGAGTTCATTGACAGTGAAAACAACAAATTTGTGCAAAAGCCTTTCTTGCCTTGTATGTTGAGTTGCAGCCTTTTTCTTATTTGAAGTGATCCTGGGGTAGTATGATTTTAGAGTGCCACTATTTCCTCCTTTAGCATGTGGAAACATCTTGAGTTGGTCGTTTGTGCAAGAACATCAAATTTGTGTAGAAACTCTTCTCACCTCGTAAATTCTATCATATTATGATGCAAGTTAGTAGCAAATGGAAATTGAAGAGAATTGGTAGAAAACAATTGTCCAAAAGATTGATTTGAACCCCTAAATTGAACTTCTGATATTTATTTTTCTGATATTTATTTGCTCATAATTATTAGTATTTTTTAGCTACTTGAAATTTTAATTCTATAGTATCTTCATAAATGGAGCATTTGTTTATGCCAAACAACCATGAAGTTTTATATCTAAATGGATGATTAAAACCGACGAATTTAGATCTATTTCTATTTAATACCAGAATATAAACATAAAAACCGATAATGATGATTGCTATAGTCCAGATTTTAGATGCTTTACCTTATTGCTTTAGAAAGCAGTTCCCTTTCAAACTTATAATCCATCAGAAAGTACGTATTGTCGACAGTATCTTGGGATTTCACAGAAAAATTAATTGGAAGCAAAAACAATCTTTAAACTTCTATGTACTGTGGTGGGAACAAACTGTTTATTCCTAGGGGCTATAAAGCACCTGAAAAATAGAGGCAACATATGACATAGGAAAAACTTTCCTTTTTATGGAGGTCAAGAAGTTAACTCTCGACCCTTTGATTGGATGATCAGAATGTTCATGTTGATCTCCATATCCTAAAACCTATATACAAAAAATATAATGGGACTCCCATGCTCTTTCTCCATGTATCTATGGATAGGTAAAGATCTATTATTAAAAAACAATTAAATTTCTAATTGTTCATTGCTAGAGTAAACATTATAAAGATCACAAGATCTTTGGTATATCTGGGTTTTTAGATATGAAGATCAATGTAACTCTTAAATCAAGAATTATAGATTTTAAGATACGAAGTTAACTCTCTCCCTTGGGGTTTTTTTTTTTTTTTTTTTTTTGGTGGTGCGGGGGGGGGGGGGGGGGGGGGGGGGGGGTCCCCTCTCAGTTTCTGTGTTTGTTGTGACTATGTCCAGGCTACCTAGCTCTTAAGTAATTGATTACTATAGTAAGACCTTAAGATGTTCATTTCACATAATGCGACTCTTAAACATGATCATAAATCCCTACTTTGCTCTTCGTGTTCTGTGCTATCGGCCACTATGATGGACCTTTTATACCTTTACCCCAAAGCCTTTGTCTGCTCCAACCTTCTAGAGGTTGCAAATGGCAAAATGGAATACATTAATTTCTTCATTCAGTGACTTAGTCTTATGCATCCATCTGTTGGATCCAGCAATTTGGCTTCATAGATTACTTAAGACATTCTATTTACTGAGTCAAATTTGAACAATTAAGTAACACTGGTCCTAGTTCTTTTTCTTAACCTGAGCCAGCATATTACTTTTGAGTTCAAACTAGATTTTCCTGAATTGAGTAACATCTATGTCGGATCTAGTTAAAGCATCTGGTTGCACAAGATCATACACTGGATCATGATAGAATTAGATGCACTGATATATTTAACAAATGGCACCAATAGGCATCAATATACAAATGTCATGCACAGTAACAATCATAATAACCATGTGTGAGCTGCATGCTTTGTTACAAAAGATTGAACTTAAACTGACTTTTCCATTTGCAGGGATGGGTGACCTTGCAATTAACTCGCGAACAGGGATTCTCGAGAGGGTTCTTTTCTCCGAGATCTGTTATGAGTTTTCTTTCTGATGTCTATCCTGCTGCTGCTGATGAAATTGGCAAAATACATTTGATTGTTGATGAAAGGGTCAGTACTACCAAAGAATATTTTATGATTCATGGCCTTCAGTTGATACACTAAGATTTCTGCCTTCATAAGTATTTAATTGTTCATGTAGATTCCGTTATTGACAATGCATTGATGTAGTTCTTCGCAAGGTTCGTAATTGCACGCCATTATGCTAGATCACTTAAGTTATGCAGCTTTTGTTTCTACCATGATTGTTTATATTGTTGCACAATGAATCTATGCTAAAGTTTACACATCACCTCAATCTTTAACTGCAAAAGTGTTGTGGCACACTTGAAAACAATATTTGATCGAACATAATTCTGAACTGTTAAATTTGTTTGGCATGAATATTTTCATGATAGAAGTATAAACAGATGACGGGCCCAATATATAAAGAAAGCAATGTACTTAGATTTGAATGAAGAAGTGACATAGATGGCTTAGAAGGTGCGAAAATTTCTTTGACTTTTCTCCTTTGTTTCTTGCACAAGGTAGATTCATCTGGCCTCTTTATGGGATTTATTAGGTGAGCAAAATCAATTGCAAAACCCCAAGGGGCTTGCGATAAAATAGTAGAGATTTCTTTGGTAACTTATCCAACCCAAGGAAAAAACCCTTTCCTCTACTAACCTTCTTTATCAGGTTTAGGGTTTATCGTGGAGGAGGATGCAAGCAAAAACTATGCATTGTATAAATGAGTTTATCGTGGATATAACCCCTTATATAATGCATTTTTTTGCTTGCATCCTCTTCCAAAGCCTAAGGTTGGTCCTAGCAATGGCAGGATGGCACCGATACAAATTGGTTTGCACAATCTCCTATTTGTTATGGCCTGTGTGTCAAATCCAACCCGATGCAGCATGGACGTATCAGGATCAGAATATCATTTATTGGGTAGGTCAATCTAGGTCAGTATTGGTCTCAATCTTTATTCATTATGGTCAATCTGGAATTATACTATTCTGGATTCTACTAAGTCTAACCTGAATCAAGACGTTTTTCAAGCCTACATAAAGGCCCTTGTATTCTTATTTTGTATCAATCTTTTATTTAATTTTTATCAATAAACTTTTGAGTTTTTCTCATATTTACTCGTGGATTCAAGTTGTTCTCTTGGCTCATGAATTCGGGTCATTCTTGTTGAGTATTCTGCTAACAAGAATCAATCTGACAACTTATCAAGATCACTGAGATATCAACAATCTAATTGGCCAGGTCGGCAAATATCAGGTGGGAGGTTTTCCGTTCAATAGAACGTTCCTTAATTTAAGAACCACCTTTCAATTTCCTTCCTTGGTTTAAGCACCAATTAGACTGAATCCAAGTCAGTCACAATATACTGTAAAGTATATCCCCTGTATAAAGGATTTAATCCACTTATACAGTTTCACTTAGACTGAATCTAAGTCAATCTCGATATACTGTAAAGTATATCCCTGTATAAAGGACTTAGTCCACTTATACAGTAATTGAAGTGAGGTACGCTTACAGCGAATCTCCTTAAGACAATTACGTCCCCCGCACCGGTGCTTACGGGATAATGGACGCTGGTCTCCCAAGATACAACACTTCTTCACGGTATTTGGACAGCACTACCAAATACCGTACGGTCGAACCGTAGTCAACCAGTACCTACACAGGATTAGCAAAACAGCGGTTATAACGACAAATTTCAAATGAATATTTGTCTTACTCTTTTGGAGGAACACCCACTGTTGAGGACGTAGGAAGGTTGAAGAATTTTTGGCAGAATCTCCTTTAGGAAGTAGCTTCGGATTCCCACTTCACTTGGAAGTCGCGGATTCCCACTTCGTTGGAAGTCACTTTTGAAATCGTGGATTCCCACTTCGCTGTTGGAAGTTGCTCTGGAAGTCGAGGAGTCGCACTTCGCTGGAGCCCAGTTCAGAAGGAAGGCAGAACTTATAGAGAGAGGGAGAGATCTTTCAGAAGAGAGAAAGATTCTTCAATTTGGTGTTTTTGAGAATGAACCCCTGGGGCGCTTTTTATAGCGCTCCGGAGGGGTATTCTCGTCCGCCAATTCCCAACAGTTGCGACGGTTCGGACAGAACCGTCGCAACCGACCAACCGCTCTGTCGGTTTTCCGACAGCGGTTGGCGAACCAGGTAGGGAACTCAGATCGGACCACGGACCACCGAGCCCGAGCCCGAGCCCGAGCCCGAGCCCGCGGCCCCCGGACCCGGACCCGGACCCGGACCCGAGCCCGGCCCGGCCCGGCACCGGCGCCGGCGCCGGCGCTGGCGCCGGCCGGCGGCCGGCCGCCGCCGCCAGCGGCGGCGCGCGTGCGTGCACGTACGCATGTACGAGTATAGTTCCCTCCAATTCGCGCGCGCGAAAACTCCAAGTACCCAAAGGGCACACCCTTTGGTCTCATTTTTTCTCTATTTATACCCCATATACTTCCATCACATGGCCAATGTGGGACTAAATGCTTGTAGCTAAATTTAGTCCCTTTTGGCTTGAATTAGGCAATCTTTAGACTTGAATATCTCATTCATTCGAAGTCGGAATTGAACATGTAAATATACCACGTTCATCACAAATGGAAGGAGAACACACTCCAACCATCATCCGGTTGATTTGATCAACGGATCTTGCCATAATTCATCTCGAAGATTCAGCTTTATTTTTCTTCAATTCCAACAATCCCCCACAATGAATGAAGAATTCAAGGAAATGACACACAAAGAGACTGACTCTATTGTGTAAGGTACTTTAGAAATGAAACTGCATAAGGATAGGTGAACTAGGTCTTGAACCTTCCATAGCGAAAGCTTTATCGGACTTACTGGCTAATCAGTGAACTAGGTCTTGAACTGTTAGCCGTTAGTGTAAGCCAAGTCAATAAGCTTCACACAGTGACTTTCCAAATCAACTTTGGTTCTCTGTTGTGTCCGTTTTGGCCCTGGACATTCTTGGTTTCAGAGAGTATCTTTAGGGAATAACAGCCTCCATAGAGATTCCCAAAGAGCCGACCCAACTCTATACTCACATAGGTGATGGACTTATGAAGAGTAGTCTACTCTACTCCACTTGTTTATAAACAAGATATAGGCATCATTAAAAGCGTTAAGCTTATCCTTAGTCCACTTGTAGAAAAGCACTTATGTGCACCATAGGAATGGATTGGAGTCAAGCTCCCAAGTGCTTACTTGCTGAGTCAATCATAACTAGTTTTTCCTCTTGAACTTAGTCCGTGGGATCTCCAGTCGCTAAGTGAGGTTTCCATTAAGCTGACTCGGTAAGGTTAGGCTTTTAGACCCATTCCCCTCGATGCGCAGTTTATACGCTCTCCACTTAAACCTTTAGTAAGCGGATCCGCTAAATTATCCTTTAACGATACAAAGTCAATAGAGATAATTCCATTTGAGAGCAACTGCTTCACGGTATTATGTCTACGACGAATATGTCTAGACTTACCGTTGTATATCACATTTTGTGCCCTAGATATAGCTGCTTGATTGTCGCAGTGTATACATATAGCGGGCACTGGCTTTTGCCACAACGGTATATCTTCTAAGAATTGTCGAAGCCATTCTGCTTCTTCTCCAGCCTTATCTAAGGGTATGAATTCGATTCCATAGTGGAACGGGCAATACATGTTTGCTTAGAAGATTTCCATGATACTGCTGCTCCTGCTAGAGTAATACGTATCCGCTAGTTGATTTGATTCCTCAGAATCTGCAATCCAATTAGCATCACTGTATCCTTCCAGTACAGGAGGATACTTTCCATATTTCAAGGCATATTCCTTGGTATGTGATACGTAACCTAATACTCGTAGTAGAGCGGTCCAATGTAGATCACTAGGGTTGCTAGTATATCTACTTAACTTGCTACAGCGTAAGCAATATCGGGTCTAGTGCAATTCATTAAATACATTAGACTTCCGATAATCTGAGAATACTCCAACTGGCGTATTCCAGTTCCTGTATTCTTATGAAGGTGGACGTGTGGGAGAAAAGGATTTGTATTCTCTTTTATCCCATGATCCTTGAATCTTTCTATCATCTTATCCACGTAGTGAGATTGAGATAGACTGATTCCATCTGGTGTTCTAGTAATTTTAATCCTAAAATTACATCAGCAACCCCCAGATCCTTCATATCAAAACTGTTGGATAACATTCTTTTAGTGGACTTAATAATCTCAATATTAGTCCCAAGTATCAACATGTCGTCTACATAAAGACAGACAATGATACATGCATCTCCAACTGTTTTCGTGTAAACACACTTATCGCATTCATTGATAGTGAATCCATCTTTGATCATGACACTATCAAATTTCTCATGCCATTGTTTAGGAGCCTGCTTTAAACCATATAAGGATTTTACCAATTTACACACCTTGTGTTCTTGGCCCTTGACTTTAAATCCTTCAGGTTGCTCCATATATATCTCTTCACTAATTCACCATTTAAGAATGCAGTCTTGACATCCATTTGATGGATATCTAAGTTGTGCAATACTGCAATTGCAATTAACATCCGAATGGACGTTATTCTTGTTACTGGTGAATAAGTATCGAAGTAGTCAAGTCCTTCTATTTGTCGATAACCCTTGGCTACTAATCTAGCCTTGTACTTATCGATAGATCCATCGGGTTTTAATTTTCGTTTGAAAATCCACTTACACCCAATTGGTTTACTTCCAGGAGGCAAGTTTACCAATTCCCAAGTATGATTACTTAGTATGGATTCTATTTCGCTATTTATAGCTTCTTTCCACATTTGTGCTTCTGGGTTTGACATAGCCTCTTTAAATGTTTGAGGCTCGCTCTCAATAGCGTATGCTATGAAATCTGGACCAAAAGATTTTGAGATTCTAGATCTCTGACTTCTTCTTGGTTCAATTTCCGCATTAACAATTGGTTCCTCGGGGCTTTCGTCCCTGAACGCCATCTCGTGTGTTCTTTTCCCAGAAGTCTTATCTGCTTCCCGTTTGTACGGAAAGATATCTTCAAAGAACACAGCATCTCGAGATTCGATAATCATGTTTACATGAATATCTGGTATTTCTGATTTATGAACCAGAAACCTATAGGCACTACTATTCAAGGCATAGCCTATGAATATGCAGTCTATAGTTTTTGCTCCCAACTTAGTCTTTTTGGGTAATGGTGCCAGCACCTTTGCAAGGCACCCCCACATTTTGAGGTAATGGTAGGAAGGTGTCCTTCCATGCCATAACTCGAATGGTATAAGACCAAGTTTCTTGTGGGGTACTCTATTAGAATATGATTTGCAGTTAATAGAGCTTCCCCCCACAAGTTCTGCGGAGCTCCAGAACTTACGAGCATGGAGTTAACCATCTCCTTCAAAGTTCTGTTCTTCCGTTCAGCAATTCCATTCTGCTGAGGAGTGTATGGTGCTGTAGTTTGATGTATTATACCAAAAACTAGCACATAACTCACTAAAATCATTTGATTCATATTCTCCGCCTCTATCGGATTTTAGAATCTTGATTTTCTTGTTGAGTTGATTCTCAACTTCGGCTTTATATGTTGTAAACATATTTATTGCCTCATCCTTACTGTTCAAAAGATACACATAACAATATCTTGTACAGTCATCGATAAAAGTAATGAAATACTTTTTACCGCCTCTAGTTGCATAAACTTCAAGTCACATAGATCGCTATGAATTAACCCTAAAGGTTCTGTATTTCGATCTATTGAGTGAAATGAATTTTTAGCCAACTTGGCCTCAATACAAACCTCACACTTGCGAATTTCTTCCAAGTTGAGTTTAGGAATATATCCCAGATTAGACAAGTTTTCAAAGACTTGTAATTTACATGCCCTAATCTAGCATGCCACAGAATAGGAGACTCAAGCAAATAAACAGAAGATTTCCTTTTATTAGCTTTGGGTACAAATACACGGACTTTTTATCAACCACTGCAACATTGGCTTTAAAAAGTCCATCAACAAGATAGCCCTTTCCCACATACATCCCTCCCTTAGTAAGTACAAATTTGTCAGATTCAAATACAATTCTAAATCCTTTCTTACTAAGTATAGATCCGGAAATCAGGTTCTTTCGGATGTCTGGAACATGAAGGACATCGTTAAGAGTAAGCTCTTTGCCCTTTCGTCCCTGTTCTGCTTGAACTTGCAGAAAAAATGTCTGACTCTTTGCCCGATGTCCACTTCAGGATGACCTTGCCCTTTCCTTCAACCTTTGAGGAAGCTGAATTACCCATGAATAATTGCTCATCTTGCTCTAGCCTTTGATATTCTGAGAATAACAATTTCTCCGAGCAGATGTGCCTGGTAGCTCCCGTGTCTACCCACCAGTCTTTGTTATTGGTTGTCAGATTTACTTCTGACACCACAGCAGAAAGACTTGGTGATTCATGGTTGGTCATGTTGGCCTGTGGGTGGTTTTTCTTGTTCTTCTTTTGACGGCTGCGGCATTCATTTGCTTTGTGACCTTCTTTGTTGCAGATGTAACAGGTCCCTTTGAAGCGCATGGTTCTGCCGTCTTGAGCCTTGCCTTTGTACCCCTGGGAAGGCTTCTTCCTCTTCAAGCTTTTGGAAGTAGATGCTTTCCCCTTTGAGTCCTCGATCACATTTGCTTTTGCTTCGTAGGAGTTCTTGCTGCTCCTTTTCTCGGACTTGCGGTTGTCCTCCTCTATACGAAGCCTCACAATGAGATCCTCCAACTTTAGCTCCTTTCGCTTGTGCTTCAGGTAGTTCTTGAAGTCTCTCCACGCAGGGGGGAGCTTCTCCACGATGGTTGCAACCTGAAAAGTTTCAGGAAGAATCATACCTTCGGCCTCTATCTCGTGCAAGATAAGTTGGAACTCTTGCACCTGACTGATGACAGTCTTGCTATCCACCATTTTGTACTCCAGAAATCGTCCAACGATGAACTTCTTGGTACCAGCATCTTCAGTCTTGTATTTCTTGTCAAGACTGGCCCATAATTCTTTGCCGTAGTAATTGGACTGTAGACGTTATAAAGAGAGTCATCCAGTCCATTAAGAACATAATTTCGGCAAAGGAAATCACCTTGCGTCCAAGCATCGACTGCAAGGACTGAGTCCCGATCAGTTCCGGGTTCTGGTGGATCCTCCTGCAGGAATTTGGCCAGATGTAGAGTGGTCAAGTAGAAGAGCATCTTCTGTTGCCACCTCTTGAACTCTGTGCCATCAAACTTTCCTGGCTTCTCCGGCTTCGGGTTAGGAAGTGGAGTTGGCATCAAACCTTGGAGCGGTATGTTGTTGCCTTGCTGGAGGTATCTTGATTTGTCTCAGACATTTTTTCTGCAAGTTCAAGCAGAACAGAAGTGAGAAACATTAATTGTCTTAAGATTGTTGAGTATTCTGCTTAACAAGAATCAATCTGACAACTTATCAAGATCACTGAGATATCAACAATCTAATTGGCCAGGTCGGCAAATATCAGGTGGGAGGTTTTCCGTTCAATAGAACGTTCCTTAATTTAAGAACCACCTTTCAATTTCCTTCCTTGGTTTAAGCACCAATTAGACTGAATCCAAGTCAGTCACAATATACTGTAAAGTATATCCCATGTATAAAGGATTTAATCCACTTATACAGTTTCACTTAGACTGAATCTAAGTCAATCTCGATATACTGTAAAGTATATCCCCTGTATAAAGGACTTAGTCACTTATACAGTAATTGAAGTGAGGTACGCTTACAGCGAATCTCCTTAAGACAATTACGTCCCCCGCACCGGTGCTTACGGGATAATGGACGCTGGTCTCCCAAGATACAACACTTCTTCACGGTATTTGGACAGCACTACCAAATACCGTACGGTCGAAACCGTAGTCAACCAGTACCTACACAGGATTAGCAAAACAGCGGTTATAACGACAAATTTCAAATGAATATTTGTCTTACTCTTTTGGAGGAACACCCACTGTTGAGGACGTAGGAAGGTTGAAGAATTTTTGGCAGAATCTCCTTTAGGAAGTAGCTTCGGATTCCCACTTCACTTGGAAGTCGCGGATTCCCACTTCGTTGGAAGTCACTTTTGGAATTCGTGGATTCCCACTTCGCTGTTGGAAGTTGCTCTGGAAGTCGAGGAGTCGCACTTCGCTGGAGCCCAGTTCAGAAGGAAGGCAGAGAACTTATAGAGAGAGGGAGAGATCTTTCAGAAGAGAGAAAGATTCTTCAATTTGGGTGTTTTTGAGAATGAACCCCTGGGGCGCTTTTATAGCGCTCCGGAGGGGTATTCTCGTCCGCCAATTCCCAACAGTTGCGACGGTTCGGACAGAACCGTCGCAACCGACCAACCGCTCTGTCGGTTTTCCGACAGCGGTTGGCGAACGGTCGGATCCGTTCGCGCGGGCGGACACCCGTTGGAGTTTTCGAATCCTTCCGCGGGCGGGTTGGATTAACGGCCCCTGATTCAAAAAGAGAACCAGGTAGGGAACTCAGATCCCGAGCCCGGACCCGGACCCGGACCCGGACCCAGTCCCAGGCCCAGGCCCAGGCCCGAGCCCGGCCCGGCCCGGCCCGGCCCGGCGCCGGCGCCGGCGCCGGCGCCGGCGGCCGGCCGGCCGCCGCCGCCAGCGGCGGCGCGCGTGCGTGCACGTACGAGTATAGTTCCCTCCAATTCGCGCGCGAAAACTCCAAGTACCCAAAGGGCACACCCTTTGGTCTCATTTTTCTCTATTTATACCCCATATACTTCCATCACATGGCCAATGTGGGACTAAATGCTTGTAGCTAAATTTAGTCCCTTTTGGCTTTGAATTAGGCAATCTTTAGACTTGAATATCTCATTCATTCGAAGTCGGAATTGAACATGTAAATATACCACGTTCATCACAAATGGAAGGAGAACACACTCCAACCATCATCCGGTTGATTTGATCAACGGATCTTGCCATAATTCATCTCGAAGATTCAGCTTTATTTTCTTCAATTCCAACAATTCTGCTCGTGGATTCCGGTAGTTAGCCCAATCTGGAGATCTTTTTAGGGTTCATCAGTGCTAGAATGAGATTTACATCATGTCGATTATTTTTTCGCTTTCCTGTTTGTGTTAAGTGGTATCAGAGCTTCGGCGACAAATGCTCCGATCATGGCCAGAAATGACGATAAGCAACCAAACCGATACTTTTGAAGGAAGGCTTAATATTCTTGAATTAACCATGAACGTTGTGGTTTAGGAACTCAAGATCTCCCTCAACCTTAATGATTAAAACCTAACCGATGGTGCACACAAAGTGAGTTAGATCATCCAGCAAACAACCCTCCGCTACCACCTCCACCTTCATCAGGTAATCCTCATCTACCACCTCCACCTCTCTCAAACAATCCTCACCACAATCCTCACCACTAAACTAACCACCTCTAATTCAACCATCACTAGTTCAACCACCCTACTACTATTATCCCTATATAAACAATCATCATATCAACCATATCCAAATCACCCACCCTAATATCACCCATATCAATATCTTACACCACCAAACTACCTCTACGACATCCCTAAATTAACGACTTCTACAATAAGGAGTTCAACAACCCGCTTATCAATATGACAACTTTAGAGATGACGGCCTAGCCTACAGAAAGCATGAGAGATTCGATAATCCTAATCCAAATAGGAGAGGCGAGTTTCCTGGACGTAACAAGGAGATTAGACTCCCTTACCCTAATCATGGTAGGGAAGGAGAATACCTAAATCCTCAGGAGTACAGGATGAAGGTTGACATCCCTTATTTCAGTGGAAATCTTGATATCGAATCTTTTCTGGATTGGATCTACGAGGTGGATAATTCTTTGACATGATTTATGTTCCCATGAAGAAATAAGTCAAACTTGTGTCGTACAAACTCAAGGGAGGAGCAGCCGCTTGGTGGGATCAATTGCAAGTTTCACGAAGGCGTTAAGGAAATCAACCTGTGATGACATAGAGGCATATGAGGCAACTCTTACAAGGTAAATTCCTTCTACCAGATATCAATAGATCCTTTAAAATTAATTTGTGCAATACATGTAAGGTACGAGGATTGTGTCAGTATACACTGAGGAGCTCTATCACCTTGCCTCACAATGTGATTTATCTCTGACTGAGGAGCAACAGACTGTGAAATACATCCACAGGTTAAATTAGCCCATCCAAGAATGTGTGGCCAACCAGGACATGTTCTACGTCGATGAAGCTCAAACCAAAGCCATGAAGATAGAGAGATTACGAAGCAGAGCTCCACCTTCTAGGCATTCTTTATCAATCGAAGAGCCTGTAGGAAACGACGAAGTCCCCCAGAGCTTCACAACAACAGGTCAACCAATAGTACAATTACCGGCCAAAAGCCTCTACATCGACACTAACAATAACCCCAACGATCGCAAGAGCAAAGACAATCCTTACACCAAGCATGGGGTGGTAAGTGTTACAGATGGCGAATCGAGACACAAGTCAAATGAGTGTCGAAGAGAAAACAAGTCAATGTGGCCAACTATGAAGAAGGGGACGATGTGCTAGTAAAGATAGAGCCGGAGGATTCTGATTTCATCAAAGAATATGTCGATCATGTCGCTTATGTTATTTAGAAAGTGCTTTGTAGCTAGAAGATCCTCAACACCATGCAAAGACATCAAATCTTCTGTTTAAGTTGTTCGGTTAAGGATAATCTTGACAATTGAAGTTGTCAGAATATCATCTTTAGAGCATTTCTGAATCACTTGAAACTAGAGACAAAGCCGCATCTTCATCCCTATAACATTGGGTGGATCAAACAAGAACCACATATCAAGATAACAAATTTGTGTCAAGTTCCTATTTCCATTAGTAAATGATCATGAAATGAAAGTGATAAAAATTACCGTGTAGCTTTGAGCTAACGAGTCGTGTCCACGAAGAGGAATGCGATGAAAGCTTTTCGATATTTTTGTTTAGAAAGCTATGAATGGTGCTAGTTTTTAGTTGAAAAAGAGTATGAAGAGAAAGGAAGTGTTTAAAGAAAAACTTAAAACTTAGAGAAGATTTTGGAAAAGGTGATTTTGAAAAACTTGAAGAGTGATTTGTTGTTTTTAATATAAGAAGAAGATCTGGGCTCACTATCTCACTACTCAACGATGTGTTCTTCTTTTGAAATTCTTAGTGTCTCAACTTGATCATAGGCAAAAACTTAAGCTTGAGTTAAGAAAGTTTTAAACAAAGCAAATAAGATAGTTTGAAAAACTTAACTCTTTTCTTTAAGAAACCATCTTGAATTGAATGTTAAATCATCAAATATTTCAAGTATGAAATAAAAACAAGTTCAAGAGATGTTTTAAAAGAATTATAAGTTTAGAAATTCAATCCCATCCTCATGTGCCTTCAAGAACACTTTCAAAGAAGAAAGACTTAGTTTAGGTATACATATGATTCCATTGGGTCTTTATATAAAAATCATTCAAAAAGAAGAGGGGTCGAAGAGAGAAACAATAGTGAGCCCAGAAAATGA
Source organism: Agave tequilana (assembly GCA_038442645.1). NCBI lineage: Eukaryota > Viridiplantae > Streptophyta > Magnoliopsida > Asparagales > Asparagaceae > Agave > Agave tequilana. The sequence goes on from JAVJIF010003093.1 coordinate 58,401, forward strand.
ATTTAGCTACTCATGAAAGATGAAAAATAATACATGAAAATAAAGAAAGACATACTCGTGAATTGGAGTGGAAGAAGAGAAAGCTTGATCCTTTTATGATGTCACTTCAATCTTCAGATTATAATCACTCTATTTCTCTCTTTCTCACTAGTATTTGAACTGAACTACAAATTATAAAAATATCGATAAAACTTCTATACTATCTAATAAAGAGTCTAACCTTAAAAACAAAGAGAAAACTTAAACTAATTTCCGGTCACTTTTTCTCTTAAAAAATACAGTATTTATAGGCAAAAACCAAACGGGGGAGGTCGTACGAAGATAGGGAGAGCAAACGCTCCCCAACAAAACTTAACAAGCCGCGAAAACGCAGTCAAAGTCGCGTTTCCGCGGCCTTGGTGTGGCCAGGTGGCCACAGCAGGTTGTCCGTTTTAGTTTCAGGACTTGACGAAACAGCCTTTGATCTTTGGCTTTAACCACTTGATTTGGAAGATTCATTTTAACTGGTTTCAATCTCTCTGATTCGCCATGACCTGTCCTGATTTTTGATTTTAAATTAATTCTGAATTAAATTAGAATTTGATAGGCTTTTGGGCTCATTTCTCTTTCCTATCCTTTAGCAATGGTCCTGCATTTTATAAAGAAAAATAGGACTTATTAATATGATTTATTTATACAATAAACATAGTAATGTGATAATAAATATACAATATATGTGACCGATCACACTCCACACTTATCTTTTGCTCGCTCTCGAGCAAAACATCAAAACTAATCCTAATCAATTATTAGATCACTTTCGCAGGTCACTCGATTGCACTGAGCATGTGTAACAAGCTTTTAAACCTCTAGGTTACCCCTAAAGGACAAGTTTTACTCGTGAGGGTTTTCAGTGGATTGCACCTACAAAATTCATGAAGAAAGAGAAAAAATATTAGTATTTTCGAAAAGAATTTTGAAAGGAGAAAATATTTGAAATATATTGTAAGAGTTTAAGTAATCTATAAGTTATAAGAATATCAAACTTTTTATTCTTAAACTTAGTCTCTATTCAAAAACATGTCATTAATTAAAATAAAGAGTCAAATTGTATTTCTCATCTAGTCTATTACTTTACCCTGAGTCATATGCATCATCGTGACTGTGAAGTTTGACTAAAAGTTCTTTAACATTAACTCCTATGCCTTATATTTATTTTTGGTGGTATTTATTCCTTAATTCCATTAAGCTTTATAATCTGCCCATGTAACAGGCCTTTAGTTGGTGACACCCAGACCGAACAGTCATAGAGCACCACGTGAGAAAACACCCCTAAGGACTTAAATCTCGAGCAGATAAGACCACGAAACTAAGGGTTTTATTTATAAAATGTACTCCTTTTAGGCGTGAATACTTATGCTTCATGAGGCACAAATACCCAGTTTAATCAGAGGATTTATATATATATATAATATATATATATATATATATATATATATATATATATATATATATATATATATATATATATATATATATATATATATATAAACTTATCTAATTATCTTTTGCATAAATACCAAGACTTTCTTAGGCCAAAGCACCTAACTAATCAATAATTAGATTTGCATATATATATATATATATATATATATATTCTTTCTTTTTTTTTATAAGGCATAAGAATTTTTGTCTTTGAACCCTAAGTGTGTAAGTGTATAAAGTGTGTGTAGTTCTTCAAGGTAAAGATCAAAACTAAATTACTTTCATCAATTTTTCTTCCTAACCCTGAAAATCAAACAAGTTATCTTATTTTTACCAAGTATAAGAAATCCTAATTTTGATTTTCCTATTCCTTAAAATTGACTTAATTTCTTACAAAAAATATATCAAAATATTGTTCTTACCTTTCAAAATTATATATATATATATATATATATATATATATATATATATATATATATATATATATTTTTTTTTGTTTTCTTCTTTTTTTTAGTTATATTAGTCATGTTAGAGCTTTTCTCCACACTTATCTCATGCATTGTCCCCAATGTATGAAAGAAATGTATAGATGCATGAAATACAACAGAAAAAAGAAAAGTTTCCGATATACTGGGTCGAAAAGACCTATAACCGTTTCATTTACCGGCACCGATTCCAAGAAAGCTTTAAGGCGTTGACCATTTACCTTAAAGTCATTTTCATTCTTGGTATCACTGATCTTTACAGCACCGTGTGGAAACACGATTTTGACAACGAATGGCCCAGTCCATCTTGATTTTAATTTTCCTGAAAAAAGATGATGTTTAGAATTATAGAGTAAGACTTTTTGTCCAGGGAAAAAAGTTTTTCTTATGATGTGTTTATCATGAAAAATCTTAACTCTATCTTTAGTGATCTTAGCATTTTCATAGGCCTCATTTCTCAACTCCTCTAATTAAAAAATTTGTAATTTTCGAAAGTCATCGGCCTTAGTCAAGTCGAAATTCAACTCTTGATTGCCCAAAGGCACAGTACTCTAACTCAACAGGTAGGTGGCAAGCCTTCCCAAAGACTAACCTATAAGGAGACATCCCTAGAATCGTCTAGAAAGCGGTCCTGTAGGCCCATAGGGCGTCTACAAGTTTGGTGGACCAATCTTTCTGATTTTAGTTCACAGTCTTCTCCAAAATAACCTTGATTTATCTATTAGAGACCTCAACCTACCCACTGATTTGAGGATGATAAGGTGTGGACAACTTGTGAATTATGGCATACTTCGCATAAGAGCTTCAAAGAATCTATTGCAAAAGTGAGTACCAGTATCACTGATGATAGCACGAGGGGTTCCGAAGCGTGAGAAAATGTTCTCTTTTAAAAACTTTATGACAACTTTGTTATCATTAGTTCTACTAGGAATGACTTCTACCCACTTGGACACATAGTCTACAGCAATCAATATATATTGGCTTCCAAATGAGTTAGGAAATGGACCTATAAAGTTGATGCCCCAAACATCAAAGAGTTTTATTTCTAGAATTGGGCTGAGGGGCATCATATCTCGTTTTGAAATCTTCCTACCATCTGGCATCTAGGGCACGTCTTACAAAATTCATAAGCATCTTTGAACAAAGTGGGCCAATGGAACCCACTTTGTAGCACTTCAGCAGTCTTGTAGGGACCAAAGTGTCCACCGCATGTAAGTTCGTGACAAAAAGATAAAACATTCTTAACCTCTTCATCGGGAATGCATCTCCTAATAATTTAGTCAGAACAGTACTTAAAAAGATATAGTTCCTCCCAAAAGAAGTACGAACTTGAGATAAGAACCGATATATATTATTTTTGGACCAATGAGATGGAGTTTGATTTGTAACTAAGTAATTCACTATATCAGCAAACCAAGGTTCCCTAAAGATAGCTAAGAGATTTTCATCAGGAAAGTCCTCATTTATGGGCAATTCGTTGCATGGAAAATTTGGGATTTGTGAGAGATGGTCAGCAACGACATTTTCTACGCCTTTATTGTATCGAATCTCGAGATCGAATTCTTGAAGAAGGAGGATCCAACGAATGAGTCGGGCCTTGGCATCCTTCTTCATCATGAGGTACCTAAGCGCAGAATGATCGGTGAAAATGGTGGTTTTGGACCCTAGTAGGTAGGGACGAAATTTCTTTAAGGCAAACAATACTGCCAAGAATTCCTTTTTAGTAGTAGTGTGCTTCAATCGAGTATCGTTGAGAGTCCTACTAGAGTAGTAAATCACCTGTTGCTTGTTATCAATGCACTGACCTAGGACAGCGCCTATAGCAAAATCAGAAGCGTCGCACATGATTTCGAATGGCTTAGACTAATCCGGAGCAGATATTATTAGTGCAGAAATAAGCACTCTTTAAGCTTCTCCCAAGAATTCATACATTCAGTATCGAAAGTGAAGGACACATTTTTAGCTAACAGATTAGTCAAGAGTCTAGCAATCTTGCTAAAATCCTTGATAAATCTTCGATAAAAACTGGCATGTCCTAAGAAGGATCGAATATCCTTCACGTATTTGGGCATGAGAAGCTTAGCAATAGACTCAATTTTGGCTCTATCCACTTCAATTCCCCTCTTGAAGATTTCATGACCTAAGACAATTCCATGTTTTAATGTCAGATTTTTCTCAGCACAACGCTGGAGGACAAGTTCTAAATGGTGAAGACATTGAGTGAACGAATCCCCGTATATAGAGAAATCATCCATGAAGATTTCTAAGAATCGTTCTACCATATCAGAAAAAAGACTTAACATGCAACGTTGAAATGTTGTTGGGGCATTGCATAAGCCGAAAGACATTCGACTATAGGCAAATGTCCCAAATGGACATGTGAACGTAGTCTTTTCTTGGTCCTCAGGAGCAATAGGAATCTGATTATACTCTGAGTAACCGTCCAAGAAACAGTAATACTCGTAGCCCGCCAAATGTTCAAGCATTTGATCAATGAAGGGAAGTGGAAAATGGTCCTTACGAGTTGCTGTATTAAGCTTCCTATAGTCAATGCAAACTCGGATCTTCGTGGGAAGTGGAGTTTGGACTAACTCTTTGTTCTCATTTTTCACTACGGTGAAACCAGATTTTTTTTGGAACCGTGTGGACAGGACTGACCCATTAGCTATCAGAAATGGGATATATTATCCTATGTCTAGGAGTTTCACAATTTCAGCATGAACAGCCTCTTGCATTATAGGATTTAACCTGCGCTGCGGGTCTCTTTTAGGTGTGGCATCTTCATTGAGATCAATGGATGTTGAACTATGGCTGGACTCAATCCCTTTATATCGGTGATAATCCAACCAATGGCTTCCCTATATTTTCTTAGAATTGATTTAAGGACTTCTTCTTGCCCGTCGTTTAAATGGGAGGCAATGTTGACAGGAAAGGTCTCTTGTTCATCTAGATAGACGTACTTGAGATGCACAGGTAAGGCTTTCAATTCTAAAGAAGAGGAAGGCTCACTAGAAGGATGAGTCACATTTATTGGCTTCATATTTGGTGAAATAGGGTTTGAGGCCCAATTCACAGCAGACTCAACAACCTGATCAAGATTAAAGTCGTCAGACTCTAACCTGAAGTCACACTCAGTTTCTAGTTCCAATTCTTTCCTGTGTTCACTTGTTAAGTTCTCAATGAGGTTGACTTCAAATGTTTGGTTCTCAATATCCCGGGGTTGTTTCCTAGGTTGAAGACATTGACTTCTCTAGTCATGTCCCCAAAGGTTAACCTCATGGACCCATTCCTACAATTGATGATGGCATTGGCAGTAATAAGGAATGGTCGCCCTAGGATAATAAGAGTTTGAGTCCTAGGATTGGACACAAGTTGTGTCTTTAGAACTATGAAATCAACAGGGTAAATAAACTCCCTGACCCGGATAAGAACATCATTAATTTCTCTCTTTGGAACTTTCACTGAACGGTCAGCCAGTTGGATAGTGAATCAAGTTGGACTAAGATTGCCCAACCCGAATTGTTGATAAACTGAGAATGAGAGCAAGTGATACTTACCCCAAGTCAAGAAGTGCAGGACTAATCTCGGCTTGTCCTATGGTGCAGGCAATGGTGGGACAACATGGATTCTTGTACTTGACAGGGATCGGATCCGAAGTAGCTCACTAATGTTAGTGGCTGAGAAGACCTTTTTGGGTATATTAGTCTTTCTCTTCTTGGTGCACATGTCCTTAAGAAACTTAGCATAGGATGAGACTTGTTGGATGGCATCAAGAAGTGACACATTTATCTTCACTTGATTGAAGATCTCAATTATCTTATTCATGTGTGGATTTTGTTTGTTGTTTTTCAGCCTATTAGAAAATAGTACCATAGGTTGATGCATCTGAATGGCTGACTTATCTGTTTCAGATTCGTCAGATTTGAAAGAATTGGGATTAGATGAGGTGGATGCTTGATTGTGGTTGTGCTGAATGGGATTAGATGGTGTTGACACTTGATTATCAACTTTCTTTCCCGACCTCAATGTATGAACATCATTACATTGATTCAATGATTGATCTTCAGCCAAATGAGCTTGTTCAGAATTTCTATGATTCATTATTGGCTGACCAGGCAAGGCACCCTTTTGTCTCTCATTCTGTGGAGTGGCTAATTGGCTCATTTGAACCTCCAGCTTCTGTATAGTTTGCATGAGAGAATCTTGATTCTTCATGTATCTTTCATGTTTCTCTCAAAGTCAGTCATTCTCCTTTCTAGTTGAGGATTCTGGATGAAAGATTGTGGAGTTTGGTTGGAAAAGTTTTGTTGATAGTTTGAAAAGTTAGGTGGATGGTTAGGAGAATTATGATGAAAATTGAAAAAATTGGGTTGATGATTGGAAGAATTATTGGCATGATGGAAGTGGCTTGTATGATTTGACCGCGAATGGTCATTGTTATTTTAGCTCCATGAGAAATTTGGGTGATTTCTTCAGCCAGGATTGTACGTTGGTGCATAACGATTATTGTTCGACCTTGAAAAGGTCGCATTCATCGGTTCTGAAAAATGTGATTGAGCTTAAAATATAGGACACTCCTCAAGCACATGATTCATGGCTTGACAGTAAATACAGCCTGGAGTTAAAAATTAGCTTGGGCTGACTTGATTGACTGGACTTGGATACTTAGTTTCTAAAACTTCTAGTCTTCTCGCTAGGTTAGCTAACTTAGCCTCGTTAGTTATGGATGATTCAATAGAATGGATTGAAGAGATGGAGTTTGAGTTTCTCGAGGTTTCACTAGTAGGTTCCCATTGGATGGTCTTTTCAGCTAGATTCTTGTATAAATCCCATCCTTCATCTTATCCTTCTGTAAGAATCTCCCTTGGCACATGCTTTCTAAGAGGGTCTTAGTAGAGTAGTCTAAATTGTCATAAAGAATTTGGCATTGTCGCCAGTTCTCTATTCCATGATGTGGCCATTGGACAAAGAGGTCTTTAAAACGTTTAAAGTACCTCCAAAATAGTTCGCTAGGTTCTTACTTGAATTGCATGATGTTCTTCCTAATGAGAGCGGTCTTATGAATTGGATAGAAACTATCCCAAGATGTGATAGAGCTGGCCGCTAAGCTGTAAAGTCATTTCTTGGCTAAGTCCTTAAGAGCGAAAGGGACAAATCTCAACCTAATAACATCATCTACAAGGTGTGAGATTTTCATCATTAAATATACTTTCTCAAATTCTCTTATGAAGAAATAAGCATCTTCGGACTAAAGGCCATGAAACTTGGGGAGTGCGTTGATGAACTGAGGTTTGAGCTCAAAATTGTATTCACCAACCGATGAAAGTTGGATGCAAGATGGAAGTGAGGTTCTAATGAGATAGAACCTATCCTGCAAAGATGTCGGTTGAGCCATAACCGGATCTGGTCTTGGTTCAAACTTGGGTGGTGATGTGTTTCTAGTCAACCTAGATGAATTAGGGTCTCTTGACCACACTTGCATACACAAACACAATCACAAATAAGTTCACTAATAGTCAACAAGAGAAAACAACCACGCCTAGTCTAAGGTAACCTTAACCTAGACAACTCCTAACTGGTTGATTGTCCACAGAAAGTATAATGCAGATTTTGACCACAAGCTAATCAGCTGTGGGAGGTATCCGTGCAAAAGCAACGGGCCTAATTAAGCCAAACCACCAGGCTTCGGGGTTTCGCCCCTCAATCCCTTTCCTAGACACTGATTTGGCAGGAGTCAAATTCTAACACCTTTTCCCTTAGGATAATCTCCTAGTGAGTTCAGGATGCTCTTAAGGCCAACGTTTATCAGATTTTACTTAGGCTTAGGTTGTGTGTGCTTGGAGATAGTTTGTGGGCTAAGAAAGGGTAATGACTTCCCCACCTTATCTTGATTTGGGTTTTGCCCTTAGAATTGATTGTGCAAAGTGTGCAAGATATAAGAAAGTGACATTCAAAAGCAAATATCACCCAAGAATGTTTCCTAAACTATATGCTATACATATGTATCTTGTCTCCAGCTATCTTCAACAGTAATTGTAAAATAAACGTAATTAGACAAATGCCTAGAATGCAAGTCTAAACGTTTTTTAAGCAATTAACAATCACACAGATTACTGTTAGATTAAAAATAGGGAGTATGAATATCAAATATAGTAAGAATAATAACACACAAAAATTTTATTTTTGCAAGCAATATGTCCTGCAAAAAAGAGTTTTTAGTAGTCCAACAAAAATTTCAAATTTTGTACTGCAATTTCTTGAAATTCTATTTCCTACTTTCGAGAGTAGGGGCAAAGAATAGCAAGTTTTCTCCTGCAAAGTTTGAATGCTAAATCTGAATCTTGGCTTCCTGAAACAAGACACCAAACTTGTTAGAAAATAATTACACCGTTTCCTCCCCAGCAACGGTGCTAAAAATTGATCGTGAAATGAAAGTGATAAAAATTACCTGTAGCTTTTGGCTAACAGGTCGTGTCACGAGGAGGAATGCAATGAAAATTTTTCAGTATTTTTGTTTAGAAAGCTAAGAATGGTGCTAGTTTTTTAGTTGAAAAAGAGAATAGAGAGAAAGGAAGTGATTTAAAGAAAAACATAAAACTTAGAGAAGGTTTTGGAAAAGGTGATTTTGAAAAATTTGAAGAGTGACTTGTTGTTTTTAATATAAGAAGAAGATCTGGGCTCATTATCTCACTACTCAATGATGTGTTCTTCTTTTGAAATTCTTAGTGCTTCAACTTAATCATAAGTAAAAACTTAAGTTTGAGTTAAGAAAGTTTTAAGCAAAGCAAATAAGATAGTTTGAAAAACTTAACTCTTTTCTTTAAGAAATCATCTTTGAAATCACCTAGAGGGGGGTGAATAGGTGATAATGCTAATCAATGCACAATTAAAAATTTATGATGCAACAATCAACCCAAAATAAGACTAGAAACCGAATACCCCGTGAAGGGCTTTGAACTCCTTCCTCGTGATTCCTCTAGATAAGAGTTTGAGGTGCGTATTGCAATCTTGTTGTATGAGTATTTGATCGACAATATGAATATGAAACAAGTGTATATAGCAATGAATATGAAGAGCAAGTAAATGAAGCAATGAATATAGTGCAAGGATAAGAGCAAGTAAACCAAACGCAAACACCGAGAATTTTTCTGAGGTTCGAGCACCCAGCTCTACGTCCCCGCCTTCACCCAGAAGGATTTCTAACCACTATAACTTCACAAAGAGTTACAACCACACCGGAGTACCCAACTCCACAATCTTGAATACAAGTATTTCTTGGTGATCAAACGACCACAAACTCTCTTTTGCAAAAGCCTCTTTCCCTTACAAGAACCCTGTAGAACAATGGTTAGAATTGAAGCTCAAATATTGTAAGTGAAAAAGAAAAAGAACTTGAGAGAGTTTTGAACCAAAAACTTCAGGAATGAGAGATTCTTCAGCACAAAAACCAAGAACCAAACTCTTTTGAAAGCCTTTGAAAACTTTGAATATTTTGCCAATGCTTGTTGTGAAAAACTCTACCCTAATGACCCCTTTATATAGGATTGAGAAAGAGTAAATATAGAAAAGTTTTACCTGAATATAATAGGAAGAAATTGACCCTCTAATACAGCTAACCATGTTTTATTTAAACTTAAACACATTTTGAAAACATGTTAAAAATCAGCCTCCAGAAAATTAGCCATTACTGCCAATCTGGCAGATTGGTCAACTTTGAGCATATTTTTTAGGCTGCAAACGTTCGAATTCAGAATAAGGTATAGAGGAATAATTTGTAGATCTTTAAGTCTTCTTTTTAATTCAACTGAAATCAACTCAATATCAGTTTTATGAGAAAGTTATCAATATAAAACTGACAGGTGTCAAAACAGAAACTGTAAGCTGTTTTCAGAACAAAAATAGAGTTCAACCAAATATTTGACATTTTTAAAATTTGAATCTGAAAATGATTATTGAATAAGAAATTTAGATATGAAAGTTATCTTTGAAATGCAAGTTAAATCATGTTATTTTAATATAAAAATAAAAAGTTATGATAACAACTATAAAAGGGTGTCAAACAGATCAGCAGAACTAAAACTGGTTCAAATCCAAAACCCGATATATGTACTTGAAATGCAAAACCGATTAAATCAAAAACCAAACGTATTGAATTAATGTGTGTGTATTTTAGCTTCAACCTATCCACTATTCTTTAACAAAACTATAAAACTAAAAACAAAACTAATGAAGTCTCTTGAGCCTTGCAAAGTCATGCAATGCCATGCTAGATCTTTCTCTTCTATGATCATTCCTTCTTGTGCCTTTTGCCTTATTTGCTTCATGAACCTAGAAAGTTTTACAATGGCCTTCAAAAATAGTACTAACCTGAAACTCATCTAGAACAAACTTATTAGTACCAATATAACTCTTAAGTGTTTTGTTATCATCAAAACTCTAAACAAGTGGAGAGTGTAACCTTTTGGGCCAACAATCTTGAATTGAATGTTAAATCATCAAGTATTTCAAGTATAAAATAAAAACAAGCTCAAGAAATGTTTTAAAAGAATAACAAGTTTAGAAATCCAATCACATCCTCACGCCTTCAAGAACACTTTCAAAGAAGAAAGGCTTAGTTTAGGCATACATATGATTCCATTTGGTCTTCACATAAAAATCATTCAAAAAGAAGAGGGATCGAAGAGAGGAACAATAGTGAGCCCAGAAAATGAATTTAGCTACTCATGGAAGATGAACAACAATACATGAAAATAAAGTAAGACATACCTATGAATTGGAGTGGAAGAAGAGAGAGCTTGAACCTTTTATTGATGTCACTTTAATCTTCAGATTACAATCACTTTATTCCTCTCTCTCACTAGTATTTGAACTGAACTACAAATTATAAAAATAAAGATACAACTTCTATACTATCTAACAAAGAGCCTAAACCTTAAAACAAAGAGAAAATCTTAAACTATTTTTGTCCCTTTTTCTCTGAAAATACAGTATTTATAGGCAAAACCAAACGGGGGAGGTCGTACGAAGATAGGGGAGCAAACGCTCCCCCAACAAAACTTAACAAGCCGCGAAAACGCGGGCAAAGCCGCATTTCTGTGGCCTTGGAGTGGCCAGATGGCCACACCAGGTTGGTGGGTCTCGTTCATTTGGTGTTCTGACTTTATCTCATGTTGGTTTTCCGTTTCAGCTCCAGGACTTGACGAAACAGCCTTTGATCTTTAGCTTTAACCGCCTTATTTAGGAAGATTCACTTTAACTAATTTTCGACCTCTCTGATTTATCATGATCTGCCCTGATTTCCTGATTTTGAATTAATTCTGAATTAAATCAGAATTTGATGGGCTTTTGGGCTCATTTCTCTTTCCTATCCTTTAGCAATGGGCTTGCATTTTATAAAGAAAAATAGGACTTATTAATATGATTTATTTAGACAATAAACATGGTAATGTGACAATAAATATGCAATATATGTGACCGATCAGTAAACACTATCAAGATTCTATTACTTGTGATGTCATTTATATGGACAAGTGCCATATTCTTTTGGGAAGATCGTGGCAACATGACATCAATGTAACCCATCAAGGAATGATAAACATATATGGGTTTACTTGGAAGGGTAAGAAAGTTGCCTGAGATCAATTTCGCTGACTACAAGATCTACAAAGAAAAGGGTGCTCTCACCTGTGTCCCAGTGCAATCAAAGTGATAGGAACTCGAGAGCGAGATTTTTTGAAGAGAGAGATACTGATGTAGAAGATCAAAGAGAAAGGCAAGACAAATAGCATGCCAAAATAACTTGACCCATCGACAATCCTTCTTTTGGACTATCGACAGGCTTTTCCTAAGAGACAGGAGTTTTCAGATCTGTCAACATCACCCTCTTCTAGACTGTTGACAGGCTTTTTCCTAAAATGAGGGCCTGCCAGTTTTTCCCTTTGCTGTCGACAACACCCTTCAGCTATTGACAACCTTATTACGTAACAGAGTATTTGAGTTTTCTTAGGATTTTGTTTTGAGTTCCAAATTTGGATTCTTATAGATTTTACACTTTTTTTATTTTGAATTTTTTTATTTTGAAGTTAGCTTTCATAGATAGGACTTTTGTAAGTTTATATAAAGGCCCTTGTATTTTTATTTCGCATTAATCTTTTAGTCAACTTTTATTCATAAATGTTTGAGTTTCAAATGACCCTTTTATTTTCTCATATTTGCTTATGGATTTGGGTCGTTCTCTTGGCTCGTGGATTTGGGTCATTCTGGCTCATGGATTGGGTCATTCTCTTCAGGGTTTGTCAGAGTTAGAATGAAATCTAGTCCGCATCGATCGTCTTTTTTGCTTCTCCATCTACGTCAGACCCATCAGCATTGGACCCCGAGTGGGGGTGAGACCTATCGGCGGAGTTACACTGGCAGAGGAAAAACTGCAGGTTCGTCTGCCCGTGAGTTAGATGAGGGGGGCCCGTAGGCAGATGTTTCTGTTGTCATCTCTGAGTGGGGGGGAGACCCATCAGCGGGTCGTGCAAACTCTAGGGCTCTGAGTGGTGGTGAGACCCATCAGCCGAGTAAGGACTTTGACTGGGGTAACAACCCATAACGGAGAGTTTCGACTGCCCGTAGGCTAATTGAGAGGGGGCCTATAGGAAGGTGCTCGTTTTGTTGTCTCTAAGTAGGGTGAGACCCATCAGTATAGCGTGCAAGCATTGGACTCTAAGTGGGGGCGAGACCCATAAGCAGAGCTGGGTTCACGGTCGTCTCCTAATGGGGGTGAGACCCATCAGCGGAGCGACGAACTTGACGAGACTCTGAGAAGGGGTAATCCGTAGCAGAGCGAGATGAAACGATTAGGAGCAATATGTTATTTTATTTGATGATAGAAGTAAAATACATGGAATTTACTAAAATACAGGGGTATTATCTGTGGAGGTACTCTCCTATTTTCATTTGAGGGATCAGATCGCTCAATCTCCTTTTATTGGTTGATCATGTGGTGTGGTTGGGTAGGAGGCAAAGCGTTCGACTGTCTTACATCGGAGGATGCCCCTGGCATAAGGATGTACTCTTTGAGGAAGCTTTAGCGAAAAAGTTCTTCCAGGTACTTCTAGAGGCTTCTGTAGTGGATGGTCAGGTGCTCCTTACTATCATGATAAGAAAAATATTCTTCCGCTTCAAGGAGTGTAGGGTCATATTGGTCGGCTTAGGGCGCTTTACGCACAGCTAGTCCTTGATGGTGTTGAAGACTTCATTGACAGGGAACCTCAATGGAGTGAAGTATTGTACTATCTTGAAGGTTTTGGGTGGATCTGGTGAGAGGACTGGTAACACCTGTCTTTTGAAGGAGGGATGCCCTCGGTTCAGGTTATTGGCACAAGTTGGAATTCCATATTGCGATTTTGACTTCTCTCCATCATTGCCGCATTTGAGAGATTGGTTGAGCTCTTTATTGCTTCCTCTAGCTAGATATAAGGCTAGGCTCGGGACAAAATCTTGCTCATCTGAGTGACGTCGTGCTTCAATAGGTATTTGTATAGAGGGTAAGAAATCTGCAGCACATTAATGAACATGAGTGCACATACATCTTCACTACAACTGGGAACCTTGGCTAGATGGTTCTGGAAGTTACTGATGTCTGACTTGAGACAATTGTCCTATCTCATTTTGACAGTGAGAAAGTGATGGTTATTCTTCTTGATTTTCTGACGGGAGGCATATTGTGTTAGGAACGCCTCAGTTACCTCTTCGAAATTATGGAGCGAGTGTAACAGCAAGAGTAAAACCAATCCGAGGCCACATCTTTCAGACTGAATGAAAAAGTCAGTCACAAGAGCGGGTCATTACAGGAGTAGAACACTATCTTGTCTCGAAAATGCCTGATGTGCGGGATTGACTCTAGAGTAATAGCCAAAGGCCAGAGTCATGATTTTTTTTCTTCTGGAATTCACACTCTAGAATCGCTTCGGAGAGAGGGGAATTAGAGACCATGGCAGTGGCCTGCTTCGATTCGCCACAGAGTTGCAGCTTTGCCTCCTCAAACTGCCTTTGGACTAGTTATTAAGGGTTCGAATGTCAGGGAACTCCTCGATCCTTCTTCGGATTTGACTATGCTTGTTTTCCATTGATTTTGAAAAGGAGAAAACAAAAGTTGTAGAAAATTACTAGTATCTTCTACTAAGATTTTTAGGAAAGTGTGCAGTTGAAAGTTTGGTCAGCGCGTGACTACTTTGTTCCATTGCGATGCGAATGATTGAGTCTTCGAATTTTCTACCTAAGGATTTCCTTCTTGCCTGGTTATGGAATTCCTTTGAGAAAGGAATATTGTAAGGATGTTAGCACCCTAAAAGAGAAGCAAAGTTCTCTAAGAAAAACTTGGAAGCTAAAAAAGAGTGATCTCTTGTGAAATCTTTTTCTACGAAGATCAACCTTCTTCTTGAATTTTCTAGCCAAGAATCTTCAAGAGTCCATTCAGTCTCTCCTGAATCCAACAAAAATCAAGCCCTGAGCTTGCCTAGCAATGGGCTATTTATAGGCTGAACAGGGTGTAACTGCTCTCTAAAAATCAGCACAATCTAGCTTCACTGCGAAGATAAACATAGCTTTTGCGAAGCTAGCACATACTGGCGAAGTTAATTAGCCAGCTGGCTCAGGGTTGTTATAACAATCCCTTAATTTTCTCTATTTGTTTAAGAGATTTCCCTTGATCCTCTCCAACTGATCGAGGAGTGATTGGATCACGACAAGCCACTGCCTAAAATGTGATAATGATCACATCAATCTCGTGCTGAGATATACATGGTCAAAAATGGCCATATGAGCTCGCAGCGGAGCTAGCTCACAATGAAGATAAAAAGAGAACATGCGAAGCTAAGCCCTACAATGGAGCAGTTGAGCCTGTTGCGAAGCTGGCATTGAGCTTGCAGTGAAGTTAAAAGGGAGCTCTCTAATAGAGCTTTGCAAAGTTTCAGGCGAAGCTAAGGAATGAGCCCACAGTGGAGTTATTGATAGCATGCTGTGAAGCTAATACTGAGTTTGCAGCGAAGCTAGGAGTTAGCCTCTTTGGGCTTCTTCAGAAGGTAAATACTTGGTTCACTATCTGCTTCAGTGGATCAGTGGAGTCTAAGTCACTGGTTTATCCATCAGGGATAAACATGTCTTCAGCCTCCCTATGACTTGTCTTTTAAAAGTGTTGACAAGTAGATATTGTTCGGACCGGTTGCAGAGCTGCATGGAGTTCATCTTTTCAGAGTGTCAACAATGCTGAATTCTAGTTTGGAAACAAGGTGAATCAGCCGCATTGTCGGAGCAGCCTTCGTGCATGAGGGAAGTAAGTCTGGACCGCCTGAGGTTCATGATGGGCTTGTCCACTCGAGTTTCCTTGGTCCTAGGTTCATTCTCTGACTGCGTCTGAACCTGGGTTCTTTGGAGGGCAGTGATATGTGCCTGGAATTAGTTGTTATGTTGTTACAATGCCTCTTGCTCTCAGGTGACATTATCACGGTCGAGAGCCGCTTGCTTCCGGTCGTGATCTGACTGTGCTTTTTGCTCCTTCATTGTCTCTTCATGTCAGCGAGCATCTGGAGGATCTGGCTTTAGTATAGTGGCGGCGCTCGGGCACTGATGGGATGAGAAGGAGCCATTGTCTTCTGTGAGACACGATCGATGACGTGTGGAAGATCTGTGCCCCAATTATGATATTGGTCTTGCTTTTGGACGGGGCACCGTTGTGAGCGACCGTTATTTCTTCGAGACCATCGACACTAGGGAATACGCTTTTAGAGGAAGGATAGGGGTTTGGATTGGATGGGAGAAAGATTTCAAGTGTAGACTTAGATCTCAATGAAAGCACCAATTTGTAGTGGATAAACTCCGCCATAAGTAAATGGACTCCCCGATCGAACCTGTCAGACCACACAGAGAAAGAAGATGTCTTTCAGATTAGGGCACCAGTGTGATGCCGATCTAAGACCGTTGAGCGTGAGAATCAGTAAGTGGTAAGGAGGGAGGACCGACAGAGGGAAACTGCAGGTGTAGTGATATTGAACCAGCAGAGAAAAACTGCTAGCGTGATATGCTATGTGCTCTGAGGAATAGTGAAGCGACATCTTTCTCCTTGGAGGAGGCACATTTATACCTGACAGAGGCAGTCGAGTGGATTTGAATAGATGCAGATCTTCAACTGTTCGATTTGAATTTGCTGATTCTTGTAACCATCGAGACCGTCACCAGGTAGTTAGGATTGGTGTGCTAGAGAGATGATCTATTGATATCTTC
Organism: Agave tequilana; assembly: GCA_038442645.1. NCBI lineage: Eukaryota > Viridiplantae > Streptophyta > Magnoliopsida > Asparagales > Asparagaceae > Agave > Agave tequilana. The sequence continues at coordinate 74,618 of JAVJIF010003093.1, forward strand.
AACTGCTTGCTGAGTTGTAAGGCGGATCTGGACGAGAAAGAGGATAGAATCACGTAACAAATTCTGCGACTCAAAGGAATTGTTTGGATCTACCCGTGGCGATGAGTAAGGTCGCCATATGACGGGGCATTCTGTCCGGAGTCGGTCGGATCCAGGTGGCTGTATGACTTCGGACTCCAGGGTGAGAGATACCTTCGAAAGGTAGCATGGCTTCAGAGTTGTAGTTGAGACCTGCTGTTGGATTTAGGAGTGGTTGAGCTCTAGAATAGGAATGCTGAGAATTTCCCATGATTCTACATCTAGACATGTATCGTGATCTTGAAAGGGGTCAAATTTTATCACCACAAACATATTGAAAAAGAACAAGAGTCTGGTGTAGGAATTGTTTGCTTTTATCTTTATCTTCTTTGTTTTCTATCGTTGGATGTTCAAAAAAAAAAGTTAAGAGTTTCTTTTGTTGAAAGATAGAAAATGAATGGAATTGGCTAAATTTATCTTTTTTAAATTTTGTCTGCAAGAGAGCACTTTTTAGTTGAGGTTTTTCTTTTCTCAATCATGAATTAGTTTGATTTGAAAATATGTTTTAATGGGAATTGGGTTTCCTCTTTTCTCAGTTATGAGTTGGTTTGATCTAAGAATCCTTTTTAATTGGAAATTTCTAATTGCTATGCTGAAAATTTAGAAATCATGGTTGCTAAATAAACTAACCTTATTTTGATTTAGAATTCTTTTAACTTGAGATCTCTTTTTCTCAATTAAAGCTGAGGACTCATTATGTTAATCTAATGGTATAAAATCACTCTCAACAGAAATTCTATTGGTACTTTTATCAAAATCGATCGAAGAGAGGGTTTTCTCCTGACTCCTTCACAAATTGTGTTTGTTCGTCTATCCGTCTGTCCGTCCGTCTCCTCCCTCTCTCGCTCTCTGCTTCTTTCTCTTGCTCTGATCCATGCTGTCATCTCCGTCCTTCCCCTTCCCTCTCTCTGGCTTTCCGCCTCCCCTCGCCCCCTCTCCCCCGGCTCTCTAGCTCTCTTTTCCCCTTCCTCACTCTCTCTCACTCTCTCCCATCCCCTCTCCGCCCTCCTCTCTCCCTCCCGCCGTCGTTGCCGCCGCCTCTGTCATTCGGTTTTTTACTGCCCCAACAGCGATATACTAATAGATAGTATAGAATATAAATAGAATTTAGTGCTTTACTCTTTTAACACTCAAACCCGGAGCCCAAAGGAAAGAATTGTTAAGAGAAAAGAAGATGAGCGCTGTGGCTCGGCTCGTGTGAATCACACGTGGGAGCACTCTCTCAGAACAAGGATAAAGGGTGAACTGGGAGGGGGCTTGGGCTCCCAGTCAGAGTTGGAGGAATCAAGAGAAACAGGGCGAGAGCTAAGTTATGGCGAGGATTCCTCTTACCTCCTCGTTGGCAGCCTCCTCTTCTTCTTGTATTCGTTCCCTTCCACTCTTCGGAAAATTACGATCATCTATCAGCGCTCGTTGCAGCCTCGGCCCCAACCCCTCTCGCAGGCTCGCCCTCTTCCAGCTCGGCAGTGGTGAGTGAGCTCTCCTCTCTCCCCCATCCTTCTGGTACATTTTTCTTATAAACCAAGAAAATAAAAATTGTGGAAATATGAGCAATTTCTTGATATAATTTCCCGTTTAATTTATAGCTTGAGGGTTCTGATATGCATTTGGTTAAATCAAATGTTTAATTTTCCTGCAACCTTGTTAATGATTTACTATTTATAAATACCAGTGCTAGCAATTTCGGCTAAATAATCCTTATCAGCTTTCAGGTAGATTTACTGTTGCCAATGCCTAGGACCCAAATGGAGAAGGTATTCTGGCTTCAATTTTAGTGAAGTTAAAACATTTGCATTTCTTTCTCTTTCCTAATTTCTTTTCTTCCATTCTATGGTCTAACACAACGTTAGGTGCTCGTCATTCTGATGCAAACCTTTTTGCCATGAAAAATTTGACCTGCACACCATGATTCAAAATTGAGATGTCTGGTGAATGAATTGAGAAAACTGTCACAACTGGTTTAGATGAACCTACTTCGCACGATTTCACCTAGTTCACATACAAACAACTGCTTGAGTTAGTTTTTGGACAAATTCTAGTCCTTTACTCAATTTTGTCAAGTCTATCAGTTTTAGTTAGACTGGGTCACACCGTCCAATCTCATCTAGTTTTTAGAACATTGATCACCATAGACATACATTATGTTAAGGGTTGGCATTACATCCTTTATTTAGAATAATTCATGGATAAACTTAGGAGAGGCATTAGCTGGAAGCTTGCCGTTTAGGTTTTGGTTCGAACCCGATTTACAAGCACTCATGTGTCAAGAAAGGCGATATAAAGGCAAAGATAGAGGAGAAAAGGATTAATCCCACATGGGATAAGAAAAAGGATAGATAGATAGTTAAATATGTCTGAACCTTAGACTCCAATAGGTTTTGGATCATATGTGTTCCAAGCATTTATGCATCAAAGTTAATGGGATTTTGTCATTGCAATTTCATGTAAAAATTAATTTTAAGCTATACATTTAGACGGAAGTTTTAGAATACAATAAAATTCTAATATAACAAGACTACGGTTTGAAATATCGTTCGATGCCAATATGCACAACCTATACCGATATTGCTGACAACCGAGACCAATACGGATATTGTCAATATTGCTCGAGATGAACAACCAATTATTTTTGATATTGCTGATTCTGATACTAAAAACCTCCGTTTGATATTGATATTGAGATCCCAAACCCTGAACAAGAATTTTAGAATGTGACAAAAGTCTAAAATAATAAGATATTAAGGTAGAATTTAAGAAATATAACCTTAACGAAGCTAAGAGAAGAGGAGGTAAAAGTTCAATTGATGATCAAAGAATATTAAAGAATGATTGTTTTTATTCATCAATCATTCATCGCAATGGTGAGTGGACTTTCATATAGAAAGTTTATCATCTTGCTCAACTTCTTCTAGACTTTTCTTAGTCAAGGAGAATTTGGAGAATGCCAACTGGCCTTTTAGGATCATGACAAGCTCCGGCTCGTCTCTTGTCCTTAGTTTTCTTGGTTAGAAAGTTGACACTAATTATGAGAGATTGATGTCAAGTCGACAGCCGGTCATAGAACTTTTTCCTTCCTGGAGCCTTGCTCCATAGCTTATACCGTATTGATGGGAAAAAAGGCTTAGATGATGATGATGATGATGATGATGATGTGATGATTCACTGCAATGTTGAGATGAAATGGATGTTATTCGTAGGAACAAAGTAGGATGGTTGAAGGGGCTAAATCAGAATTTTGAGATGGCTGAGCAATGAGACATGAAAATATAGTGTGAGAAATGAGTTAATTTGTTAGAGGTTCCTTCAATATGACAAGGAAAAGGTATTTGATTTGATTTGGACATGTATGATGAAGACATATTAAGAGGAGTGATAAGATTATAGTAAAAAAAATTAAGGTACTACTAGGAGGCTAGCCAAAAATAAAGCTTGGATTGAAGAACTACTGAAGGTACTTGGATTTAAGCATTAAGGAAGATGCGAAAGCTGCTCATGTTACCATGGAGATGGCCTTTTTAGCTGAGGCGAGAATGATTATGTAGCCACCCTAAATTCATGGAGAGAAGGCTTGGTTCTGGTTGTTATAGTAGTAATTGATGCTCATACTATTGGGGCAAACTTCCACTTTCCCTGAAGCTCTGGAATAGGAAAAAGTGTGACACAGAACTAGAAGTTGAAAATATGTTGCGAAAAGAAACTGCATTCTTTGGATTAAATGTCAACAAAAGTACTAATTGGAATGAAACAATGAGATGCATGACCTAGTTATGTGCCTTATTATGCACCATTAATAAGATCTGTTTTATATGCCAACAAAAGAATTTGATAGAAGATAAAGAGCTACTAAATTAGAAGAGGAATTCTTAATCTACAAGTTCATTTGGGAGATTTTATAGAACCTTTCATAAGGAAATAAGGAGTGCCAAAACACTTGAAATGTGATGGAAGCAATAAAGAAAAAACTAAAACTGGACATGAACAGTAATTGAAGTAGAAGAAATGGAAGACCATATTAGACCATAACAAGAGTTAAATGCAAGATGAATAGAAGATATCTAGGGGGAGAAAATGATAAGGATGGATGCCACTTATAGAAACCTAAAGAATTATTAACATGTCACCAAGATTGACTCTCAGAAATCTTTTGGATCTTATGGAGGAAGAAGAGTACTCAAAGAAGTCTCCAATTCAAAGACTCAAAAGTTTTATAAAGATGATGATTCTTGTGTAGCACGCAACTATTGCTAATGTTCAGAGGAAAACATGCACAAATAAAAGGGAAAAAAATCACTTCCAACGCTAACATAAAGATTATAACCTGGAAATGAAAAGTATAAACTTTTCCAAACAAAATTCAATGCAAAAGTAATGATTTTTTGGAATATGATTGGGTAGGTTGGCAGAATCATAGTTTTTTGGAATACAATATAGGCTAGTGTGGTGGAGATTTTCTGCTGTGAGTGATCAAACGGTCAACTCACACCACAAACGAAAGTATGCGCTGAAGATGTAAGTGCAAAATAACAAACACTACACAGACAATAGATGGAGACATGAGATTTTTACGTGGAAACCCAAATCGGGAAAAACCACGGGGGGAGAGAAAATTCACAGTCAGTCGCCGGTTTATAGAAATTACAAATATGTATTGGTATATCTTTGAGTTAGGATCGGATGGAAGGCTTCAAAAGTCCTTCAAAAGTCCCCTTCTCGCTGGAGAAGAAGGTCTATTTATCCTGAGCTCTTCCTCCTCAGGCGGATGGGGCGCTGGCGAGATACGTGTAACTACACGATTTTCATGCGTGAATTTGTTATAATGGCCGTGATTGTTGGTGTGATGGTTGAGATTGCATGCATGGAATTTCGTTTTTATCTATAACTGCCCGCTTGAACGCATGGGCATTACATGTCTTCAATGTGGGGAGGAGAGGCGGCGTGATTGCATGCGGAGATATTGGCGGCTGTTACTGAGGACTTCTGGGTGAAACCGGAGATGTTGGACTGTAAGTGACTCCGGGGGGCGATTGCTCCGGGATGGCTTTAGGTATCAAGGCTTTGGAGGTTGACTTAGGTTCGGCATGGAGTGATTTTGGGAACTGTGGATGCTCTTGGGAGAGCCGATGTGACGGAGGCAGTTGATTGTTATGGAAACTTTCAAAGAGGAACTTGGTTGCTTGGACACGTGTCAGTATCTTACTGAGGGTCAATTTTTGACCACTACATCTAGCATTCAAGTTAATTATGTCGAACTTCATTCTGAAATTCCTAATCGTGCAACGTCAGATGCATTGAAAAGTTAGTAAGATATCCTATCTCGTTGGTTCCATCTTTGAACACTTAGCATCAGATTTGAAAGTTCAAAGAAGCAGAATCACTTCAAAGAGAGTTCTCTGGCTGCTTGCATGACACCAGATACACCACAATCACATTGGATTTAGACAACCAACAAATTGCATATCAGAGCCATGCCAGCTTTAAAAATAAAAAATCTGAAGGTTTATTATTGGACAAGCCTTATGTTGCATAAACATAGACATACATAAAAGTGTCCCTTCAATTCGAGTATGATACTATTTTAGCTAAATTTATATACCTCTCAAATGTGAGGGACATCATAACCTTGTAATCTAGGTATAGATTGGTCTTTCAATTTCATTTTTTTGATTTCATGACTTCATAGAAGCTATAGATTTAAATCATTAAGATTTTATTTTGCTTTTCTTTCTACAGTTGTTAAAACATGTTCTCTCTATATACCATTTTAATTTTTTACAGTTTTGCTGTGTCCCCATGTCCATATTGTCATATCCATGTCCTGTGCCTGTGCCCCTGCCTCTTAGGAAAGTTGTTTATTTTATTTATTCCTGGTTTAATGACTTTCTGCTTCTTGTTTAGTGACTTTGACTCAATGCTTAGGATTTTTGGTGTGTCATCAATCATCTTTATTTATATTCTGTTAAAGCTGTGTATTAGTTTCCCATCTTTTGTCAAAAATTGAAGTTCTAAATGTGATTATCCAGCTATACCCCAAGCACAGTTGTTACAAGGAAAAGCCTCTAAGTTAAACAGAGCAGATGGTAACAACACAGAGACTAACAAGACTGGGAACATTATTCAAGCAAGCACCAGTGTTACCGAAGAAGGTGCCTTAGAGTGGGCGAAGAAGGACAAGAGGAGGCTTCTTCATGTTGTTTATCGTGTTGGAGATTTGGACAAGACAATAAAGTAATATTTCCCTCCCTCCCTCCCTCCGATAATCTCACCGCTCTACTTTAAAGATCTTAAATGTTGGCACTTGGCTTCCTTTGAGTTTTATTTTACCCTGAGAAGTGCAGATTCTACACAGAATGCCTGGGTATGAAGTTGCTGCGGAAACGAGATATACCTGAGGAAAAATATTCAAATGCTTTCCTTGGATTTGGGCCTGAAGACTCCCATTTTGCTGTGGAACTCACTTACAGTAAGCTATCTGGGTTGCTTTACACGATGTTATATCAATACCAAAGTTTGAACAACCTTTCCAACATTTTTATTCGCCTTAACATTTTTTAAGATGCATTGTGGACACCTTACAGAGTCCCATCATTGACACTTCATTTTCCATTGCCAGTTTTCTTTCTATTTTTACATTTATTATTCTCAAGCAGAATCTGATCAATATTATGTTTGTTAAACTTTTGCAGATTATGGGGTTGACAAGTATGACATTGGAACTGGTTTTGGTCATTTTGGTATTGCAGTTGAGGATGTAAGTGTTTCTCTTTTAGATGGAAATATGTCATTCTTCTTTGCAGTTTTTTTTTTTTTTGCATCAAATCCTTGAAAGAAGATTTGCACAATCGTATAACACCATAATATTGTTGCTTATGAGCTGTCATTTGTTTTGAAGAATTTGATTTCTGTGGAGAGAGTTGAAGTGTTTGTAAGGTCTACTTTTATACATTGTTGGCCCCACAACCCATTAGGCATTAGGTCAAGCTTTTGGGTGAAGTGGTTTATCTTTTGTATCAGAGCATGTGTTGTAGAGGTCTTGGGTTCGAACTTTTGTATGGACAATTTAAATACATTTATTATACACCCTGTGGGGTATAAATTATCTATCTCTTTTGTCGCAGAGATAGAATATTTGTATTTGTCACATCAAAGTGATATATATATATATATATATATATATATATATATATACACACACACACACACACACACACACACACACACACACACACACACACACACACACTTGTGTCCTTCCAAAGGGATTTGAGACTGAATTCTTTCCACTCAAATACCAACATCTGACATTCGAATACAAGATCCACTACGTTGAAGTTGATGTATATTATTTCAAGTATCTATAAATCAAAAATCAAGTGTTTTGAATACTTTTTACCCATGCATCAAGTAGAGAAAAAATGAATGGCCTAAATAGTGAGTTGGTTAGTTTAACGGTGTAGAACATTTGAAACCTAACAAAAATTGATTTGTAGGGGTTTTTAAATGTTCAGATCATAATTAAATGGCCGGATCGAGAATTTGTATGTCTAAAGACATAGATCTAACAAACTCACTCATTTCGGCCGTCCATTTTGCGCCGCTTGATAGATGGGAAAAAAGTATTCAAAACACTTAGTTTTTGGTTTATAGATACTTAAAATAATATAGATCAACTTCAACAGAGTGAATCTTGTATTAGATGTCGGAGGGTTGTATTTGAGTTGGAAGATTCGGCTCAAATTTTTTTTTTTGGAAGGACACAAGTGTCTCTCCCCCCAAAAGGATTTGAGCTCGAATCTTTCCAACTCAAATACAACCCTTCGACATTCGAATATAAGATCCACTCTGTTGAAGTTGATTTATATTATTTTAAGTATTTATAAATGAAAAATCAAGTGTTTTAAATATTTTTGGCTCTCCATCAAGTGGCACAAAATAGACGACCGAAAGTAGTGAGTTGGTTAGATCTATGTCTTTAGACGTACAAATTCTCAATCCGGCCTTTTGATTCATGATTCAAAGTCGTAGTCTAGGCCGTGACTCGGAAGGCATCGTTCCACATCGGTGTCGGCGTCGCGGAACGGACGGAGTGATACACGCAAAACACTACATAAAGAACTCAAAAAATTCTAAGAAAATCACGATAAATCCTAAAAAAAATATAGACATCAAAATTCATATATCACATGTCTAAAATAAATTTGTTTTGAGGGGTAATTGGTGTGTAACACCCCGTTCCCAAAATACGTTCTCATAATATGTATCACATGTCCAAAATCACGGTCCGAATTTGGCTTGTTTCAATTTTAAATGTTATTTTTTAATATTTTTGATTTTTCACAATTTTCTGAAATTTTTCTGATTTAGTTTGCAAATTTCCTAAAATTGGTAGCGACCTGTACTGTCGATCGATTTTAAGATTTTTAATTTGCAAATGAAATTGAATTTCTTGAATCTGATTTCACATATTCTTCAGGATGATATTTTCTACTTTTGAGGATTTTTGGAGATTTTTTTTGAATTAGTTTAAATTTGCAAAATATACTATTATTTTATTATTTTTTCAATCTCTTTTTTTCTTTCTTTCTTTCTTTCTTTTCTTTCCCGGGCTGAGCCCACTGCTCTCCTCCCCTAAAATATCTCTCCCTCTCTTCCCTCATTCTCTCATCTCTTTTCATATTTTCCTCTCTCCTTTCCACACTCTCTCCCTCTCCCGATCTCTCTCTGCCTCTTTCCCCTTCCCTCTCCCGCTTCTCCTCTCCCCCCTCTCCCCCTCTCTCCCCCCTCCCTCTCCTGTTCTCTCTCTCAGATCGAGATCATAGAGAGATCGGGAGGAGGGGGAGAAGACGGGAGACGACAGCGGGCGGCGAGGATCTGGTAAGTTTTTTTAACAAATTCGTCACGAGTCTCGACTCGGGAAAAATCCGAGTCGACTCGGATTTTTTCCCGAATCGCGAAAAGGGTAAAAAAATATTGGATCGGGGAATGTTCCGTATCAGCCGCCGCCGTTCTGGTTCCGACTCGGCCGAGTTGGAACCGGAACGTCCAATACTTTGATTCATATTTTGATTATGATCTAAACATTTAAAAACTCGTACAAACCAATTTTTGTTAGGTTTTAAATGTTCTACACCTTTAAAATAAAAAATCGAGTATTTTAAATACCTTTTGTCCATGCATCAAGTAGGGGGGAAACATACTGCTTAAATAGTGAGTTGGTTAGTTTGACGGTGTGGAACATTTAAAACCTATCAAAAATTGGTTTGTAGGGTTTTTTAAATGTTTATATCATGATCAAATGGCCGGATTGAGAAAATGTATGTCTAAGGACATAGATCTAACCAACTCACTACTTTCGGCCGTTCATTTTGCGCTCCTTGATAGATGGGCAAAAGTATTTAAAACACTTGATTTTTGATTTTTAATTACTTTAAATAATATAAATTAACTTCAATGGAGTGAATCTTATATTTGAACGTCGGATGTTGATATTTAAGTGAGAAGTATTCGAGCTCGAATCCTTTCGGAACTATTCAAGTCTATCTATCTATATCTTATCCTCCCCTTCATTTTTATCAAACACCCCCCTATATATATATATATATATATATATATATATATATATATATATATATATATATATATATATATATATATATATATATATATATAGGGGTTACTGTACCTCAGCCGGCAGGCTGAGAGAGTTTCTCAGCCGGCAGGATGTGGCTACATCATAACTACACACCTGTCATAAATTTTGGCGGACAAAAAGATGAAAAATCCCGCCCAATTTAATGTCAGTCATGTCAACATTGTATCTTCCGAAAATACCATCTGTCATATCTTTTTACCTTATGTAAAAAAGTTGCCTTTCAAAAAAAATTTCAGCTCTAAAATTTCACCCGATCATTTTGTTTAAAAAATTTTGTTTAAAAATTATAAATTTACAGACCTGGTCGCAGTGTCGAACCGGGTCGCAGTTTTTACATTTGTATTGTAGATGACTGCGACCTTGGTCGCTGTGTCGTTCCGGGTCGCAGTTTTTTTACATTTGTATTGTAGATGACTGCGACCTTGGTCGCTGTGTCGTCCCGGGTCGCAGTTGTTTCAATATTTGTTGTAGTGTCATACGACCATGGTCGCAGTGTATTTAACGCCATCTGTTTTTTAATTTTCCTAGTCGCAGTTTGTTATGTTTGCAGTGTACACTGTAGATGACTGCGACCTTGGTCGCAGTGTCGAAACGGGTCGCAGTTTTTTACATTCGTATTGTAGATGACTGCGACCTTGGTCGCAGTGTCGAAACGGATCGCAGTTTTTTACATTTGTATTGTAGACGGGTCGCAGTTTTTTACATTTGTATTGTAGATGACTGCGACCTTGGTCGCTGTGTCGTCTCGGGTCGCAGTTTTTTTACATTTGTATTGTAGATGACTGCGACCTTGGTGGCAGTATTTTAAAAATTATTTGTTTTTTATTCTCTTATAATTTTTAAATAATCATTGGTCTAAATTTTTTTATTTTTCTAAATCTGACAACGAACGGTCAAAAAATTGTCTTGTGGGGAAATAATAATAAACAATAACGAAAGTTACCGAAAGAGTAGCTTTTCATAAGGGGTATATAGTAATTTAACTTCTTCCTATAAGCGGGCCGCAAGTTAGTGGGGTGACAAAATTGAGCCATGTCACCGCAGGCTGATATACATTTTTCTCATATATATATATATATGAGAAAGTTCCTCAGCCGCCAGCTGAGAGAGTTCCTCAGCCGGCGTGACGTGGTCAAATCTATGTCACATATCGGTGGCAGAGTATAAGCGCTAACAAATCAAAAAAATTTCCTAAAGAATTGTCAATCAAGTTGACCAAAATACCTCCATTTTTACTTTTACACCAGCAAAAAATCATCCACAACAAAAAATTACTGAAAATATTTGTAATTTACACAGAAATTTTCGTTGAATTTATATCTGCAGTTATAAATTTTCTAATTCTTCTACATCGAAAATATAAAGGGAAAAAAAGATTGGATCAAGATGATGTGAAAAAAAGACAGCAGCAGTAAAAAGTAAAAAACATATGTGAACCTGAAAATTGGTTGTAATATATAATTTTTTATTGTTTAATTTCGCGTTATTTTCAATTCATATAGGATTAATATAAGAAACTGAAATGAATAGAAAAATGAAATTTGATGTAGGGGCAGCCGTATATTTTTTTTTGTATTACAAATGTACAGTGTAAAAAAAATAATGAAATACAATGGTTAATGATTTATTTTGCAGATATTTTATAAATTAGATATTCTCGTAACTGCCACAATATTTGCAGATTGGTTGGATAATATTTCATGTAATTTTTAATGAATTGCGATTATGGTCGATCTTGGTACTTAAAATGCTTTATTCTCAATTTATATTATAAATGAGATCAAGATCGCAGTACACATACATTCAAAAAATATAATCAAAAAATATATTGGCATAGCGACCATGGTCGCAGTCATGCTATAACAAAACTTTCAATGTTATATCACGAATGCGACCCTAATCGCGGACCTTTTAGCACTGCGACCATGGTCGTAGACTTGCTATAACAAAACTTCCAATCTTATATCACGACTGCGACCCTAGTCGCATTCCTTATTCGCATAAAAATAATAGATGAAACATGCTATCATTCAGCACTGCGACCACAGTTGCTGTCATTATTCGCATGACATATGTAACAGAATTTTGATCGTTTATAAAATGCAACAAAAGTCGCAGTCCTAGCAACAATCAGACTTAACAAAGTAGATTAGCCGTGCGACTGTGAGAGCAGTCCGTGTATATCACATCTTATAAAATACTATATTAATTACTATGACCTAATTGAATTAATTAATATCATATCTACCGTGATACAACAATAATCTCAAAAAAAGAGGTGCACTAAAATTAATCTCGATAAAGGAAAGATGTGCATCATACGAAATCTAAATATATAAAAAAATATTCTATAAAAATCGAATTTGTAGTTCACATAATAAACCTCTAGAAAAAAGGGAACTCTTTGGATTCTTCTGCCTTAACTACTTCAGATAAATATTTAATTTCTTTTTATCACTTCTTTGAAAACTTAACCATCACCTATAACACTTACTATTACTATTTACGTCGTTTCACAGTATTGGCCTTTTTATAGTGCTTGTAACTAATATATTATCTTATATCTAAAAAAGATATTTGTGCTCTTCTTTTTCAATTTGATTTCCAACCTTTCTGAAATAATTCATTCTTGAATCATGTCTTCCCATTTTTCTTTCTCTGAACACTCAAATTTTAACTTCAATCATTCTCCCACCGGTTCTCTTTCTTTAGGTGATTCTAGTGAATCTGATAGCAGTCTGAACTTCACTACTTTTGACTATCTCACTACATCAAATAATGTTTTATCTGATCCTCCTCTTCATGAGGATGATGAAGTTTTATGGGCCTAGTGAGGAGGAACTTATTCCTCTGTCACTTTACAAAGACATGCTTGATGAAAGCATATCCTTTGATGCTGAAGGCACGCTTTCTTTGAGCATATCCTCTAAAGAAGAATGACACGGATTGGAAGAAGAACTTGACACAAATGATTTATTCTGAAAGTTTATCAACGAACCAAAGTACCCTCAAAAGAGGAAGAAAGCAAAGAGGATAGCGAGCTGGTCGACGAGGGAGAAGATGAGGAAATAAATAATGAACATGAAAACGAGGAGAATGAAGACGACGAATCTGCTTATGATGGTGATGATGACAAGAACTAGAATTTTCTGCTTTTTTGATATTTACTTTATTTTATCTTTTTTAAGAGCTTTTAATGCTCTTTTTTTATAAGGTCTCTTTCTGATCATATTATGTTAAAAATAAAATTTATTTCTAAATATATATTTATTATTTTTGTATCTCAACTGCGATCATGATCGCAGTACTCAGATAATAATCTCTCAACTAATATATACTGCGATTATGTTCACAGTACATATTTAAGTATATTTATAGATGAAACTGCAACCACGGTCACAGTCCTGATAAAAATAGTTTGATCGCTGTGCATTTAATCAAGTTAAAAACAACCACCATGGTCGCAGTCCGAAGTTAAATATATAAACATATGATACTGCGATAATGATCATAATCCTCTCAAATCAGTATATTTCACTGTATATCACAAATTAAAAACTGCGAATAGGGACGCAGTGTGTAACACAAATTCAAAGTTCTTCTCATGCATGAAAAAAAGACAAACAGTCACAGTGAAGAATAAATATATAAAATCATAAGTAAACTGCGACTATAGTCGTAGTCATTATTCATCGTTATTACATTTAACCTAGCAAAAAAAATCATCCACAACATGCTGTCGTTAAGCACTGCTATCATAGTCGCAGTCATTATTCGCTTGCAATATGTAAAATAATTTTGATCGTTTTTATGTGGCATGCGAGTAAGTAAATTGCGACTATGTTCGCAATCAGTAAAATCTTTACAGTTCATATCATAAAATTCTGCAAAAAAATAATTTGCTAATATATAAATTAAGCATAAAAAATTGACATGTTTATGTGTTTTACATGATACAATACTATATATAATTGTAGACTGCGACAAAGATCGCTTTTAAAACTATTGAGAAATTATTTTGTTGACCACTAAGAGCTTAGTCGCATTCCTGAAATTCATAATATCTGCGTATAAAAAAATAATAAAGAAGTATTCAAATTTGTTTCGTGATTTGATGAAGTTGCACTTTAAAGACCTGATTCATATTCAGTTGGTCGCAGTTATAAAGATAACTGTGACAATATTGACTAAGGTTAGAAATATAAAAATAATAATAAACTATACATATCCACTATCTTTTACTGCTAGGGCATTTAGAAATTTCAGCTGTTCTAATAGGCGGGCCGTCCTTATTATTGTGGCTAATAATGTGCCACGTCACCGCAGGCTGAGAGGGACTCTCAGCTGTCGGCTGATATATATATATATATATATATATATATATATATATATATATATATATATATATATATATATATATCCCCCTTGTCCTCCCTTTTCTTTTATCAAACAGCCCCCTCCTCCCCCTTAAATTGCTTGTCATCTTTCCATTGGAGGCAACTGTTGTTTGAAAGCCCATGTGAGACAAAGTGTTATGGTTGCTTGACATACATTGTTGGCTCTACAACCCACTAGCTTAATCTTTTGGCTAAAGTGATTATCTAATGATTTTTAGCCTTAAAAAATAATTGATACTTCAAGGCTTACACATGCTTGTAATCAAAGAATCTGCATCTATTGTTATTTGATTACTCAATAACAAACTCACTCTGGCAGTTATAACTCTATTTTTTTTGGGTTAGTTCATATCATCATATATTGGAATGTGATCCTGGTTAGTTCCAATTTTTTATTTTTTTGCGTTTTATATACATTATATTTCCTAAGCAAATCATATGATCTCGCCTTTTTATCTGGACCTGTTCTCTGGGGTGGGGGGGGGGCGGGGCGGGGTGGGTGGGGGGGGACTGGAGGCTTACCACTTAATTGCACGAACAGACTACCAACTAGCTGTTCAAGGTTCCATGACATAATGTTCTTGTCCTAATAGTTGCCTCAGCTAGGAATGTGGCACCAACTCATTCACGGTTAATATCAAGTTGTAGCCAGTCTTAAAAACCTTATTAACCTTTTGTGCTGCTTTGTCTGAATTTGGATTGTATGCCATTGTCCCCATCATAGTTTGAACTGGCTTGTGCTCCTGCCCAATGGACAAGTAAGCAAAGGAAAATAAGTCAGCATGAGGAATCATATCATTAAGAAAATTATATGATCTTCTTTATAGCACTGTCTCGTAAATTTAAAACGTAACCTGCCACATATATAATGCTAATATGCTACATAAACTGTCTTAATCAGTCCTGAGAGAGTAGCAGAGATCAACAACATAGGAGGCTCTATAATAGTTAGAAAACTGAAAAGGGTACCTGAAATAATGGAATAAAGTATGAGTCACTGCAGTCAAAAGAGAACTAATACTTGGAAGTCCTATTGTTTTTAGATTTCTAATTGTATCTGGACAACTTTGACTTAAAAATCTTTAATTTTCTTATTTTTCTAGAGATACCAAAAAAATACTAACAAAAAAGATGTTGATATAAAGATTTTAATTTCTTTGCATATAGCTTAGATTAGAATTTTTTTGAAATAACCTAGAATTTTGAGGGTACAGCAAAAAACACATTTGAGGGGTACAAAATATAGAAGATTTCAAACCCATATGAGAAAATACTTAAGTTGCTCGAACATTAAACACATACCAGTAATACTTCGTCCAAAGGAAAGAACATCATATATACACTTAATTTGGTCAAAAATCAGCCCAGCATCAGAAAACTACCGTGCCTTAGAGCATTTTTATTACTCAAACGTGAACTTAAGAGCCTGAAGCAGCAACATTTTAAAATAATGTTTCCTTATGGTTACGAACCAAAATGGATAAACTTAATATTTTGAGCTTATAAGTATGCAACCACAAGTTATCATCTCTTATTTGCAGCCTTTCCTTTTTTTTCCCCCAAAGGGAAATGGCGAAACATTTTACTGACCAAATTTATCAAGTTTTCACAAGGAGCATGATGTCCAACAGGACGACTGTTTAAAGAAAGATGATCTGAAAGTTGAAATAAAGGGAAAAAAAGAGTTTATATAAATAAAAAATGGCCACAGGATTGGTACTATCACAACCGTTTTCATAATTGTTTTATTTGATTTCTCCTGATATTGGGTATTTAGATAGGCTGCAGAGTTGGTCTTCTTTGCATGAAATCTCTATTTCTTTGTGACAGTGTTAGAAATATGAAATTCCACGCATCTGCCGTAACAGTAGATAGTAAATCTGAGAATATCTAGGGTACTTTTTTCTTTATTTTATTTTGTTGTACAACTTCAATTTAAGCCATTGGACTAATGAGCAACTGGTTGCCTGATTATTCTCTGTAATTGCCTCTTCATGTGGGCAGTTATGCTAGTGGAACTTTTCCTCATGTGACCTTTTTTCCCTTCTTTCTTCTTTCTTTTTCTTTTTTATATGAATAGCCAAAAAACCACGGATAAATTTCTAAAAGTCCCGTTGTAATAAGTTTTGAAAAAGAACCAATTGACTCCAACATCATGGATGGCCATATATTTTGGAGGATTCTTGCCTATCGAGAGGTTTTCCTGCGAGTTTAACTGGTTGCAGAAAATGGTTCTCTGACGAGTGTTTTTTCCTTTGGCTAATGATTTTGCTTAATTGCTGAAATGACCATGTGGCATTGGTTGTTTCTCTACGAACAAATGTTAGCCTATGCTCATACAGAATCAGTTGTGCGAGAAGGCATAGTTTTAGAGTTAAGGTGGGGATGCACATGTTTTGAGTTAAGGCCAGCTATTCTGTCAATTAACAACTATTTGCTGTCACCTTTGGATTGAATAAGAAAGAATGCTTACCAAGAGCTGGTAGTTTACATGTTTCTTCTGCAGCAGCTAGTTGCTGCCATTTGTGTAGGAGTTTTGCTTTGGTTTACTGGTCCTCTGGGCGCAAGGACCAGTCCACTATCATGTACATCTACTTTTTCTTAGGCTATAAGCCATCAATACAAACTTTTTAAAAAAAAGAACCTACTTATCTTAATTCATTTTGGTAGGTAACTCTTTGGACTATCTGACATTTAGCAGGGAACCTCCTAATAAGAGTTTCCTGTCAAATCTAAAATAGTACATAAATATTTTCTGCAACTCAACAGAACAAGAAGCTCTTTAAGGCCTATTAGTCAAACTAAAACTGCTAAGCGGAGCAGTAGTAGTTCTAGTGGGACATATTAGTGAAACTGAAACAGTTTGGTATTTTGGAACAACTAAAACTGGATATTAGATGGATCAAACATATTCAACCACCATCTTAATCCCCTCTTCCTATTCCAACTCGATCTCCTCCCATCTATCTTGATCTCCCCCTCAACTAACATTTTGTTTCAAAAGATTATTATTTAATATAATAATAATTATTAATATGTTCATATTTTAGTATAATCATAACAATTAACAAAAAGTTATTTAATAAGACCTTTACAAATAACATAACTAATTACGGGGTAATAATTAAATTTTCACTATTTATTTATTAATAATTATTAGTACTATTAAACAATTTTAGTAAGCAATAATTAATAATTTTGTCTTAATTGCATAAACTATATGGAAATAAATAAGATTAGGCTCCATATTTTCAAATTAGGCATTAATAAATTGTTATTGTTTAAAGTGTTGATTGTGCCAAACATGGTTAATGCTTATATGAAAATTAGCATCAACATCAATTATAGAAGTGGAGAGACCTTTGTCACAATCATCTATAATGATGCAAATAACTATGATGAGAAACACACATTACTAGGTTGGGTTTTTTTTTTTATCTCACTAAAGCTGTGGCGAATAGTTCCGATGAGAAGTGATCTCTCTACTTAAAATAATTGGAGAGGATCTCTTTCTTGTATCCATTTGTACCAAATATGCTTGACCCCTTATTTTTGTTTCTAAATTGACATAGAAGAAGCATTTTGTTTCAAATGAAAGAAAATTTTTATTTAACACAACACTTAACTATTAATAAAATTACATAGAAAGTAAATTAGAATAAAAAATTAAATAAAAATATATTATGATAAATCACCCAAAGTCCCATCATCTATAGTTTATACCTTTTTTTCTAAGTGCCATCCATCATAAATAAAACTCAGCAACTAATTCTTCAATAATTTTCATTAATTAGTTCATTAAGTGGGTGGTTTCAAGGTAACTCTAAAGTGTCATATTGCATGCTATTCATGGCATGGTTTAAAGTCGTGGTCTCGACCGCCGACTCGGAGGGCACCATTCCACATTAGTCTCGGTGTCGCGGAACGAACTGGGGCTATATGCACAAAACGTGACATAAAAATATCAAAAAATTTAGAAAAAATCACGATAAATCTTAAAAAATGGTAGACATCAAAATTGATGTATAACATGTCCAAAACATATCACCTAGCACACTCAACATGAAGAGAATGCATAAATACATGTGTCACGGTATTAGAATATTAAAATAAATGCATATATAGTAATTTCACAAAATACATTCATAAATACCTGCATGATATAGTCATTTCTACATTGAATTGCAATGAGGCACAAAATTATCACCGTAATCATCCCTATGATAAGTTAAAAATCAGATCCATAAGAATAATAGGATGAATACTGCTGTGCTCCAGTAGGCAGAGATGATTGGGTAGAGGATGTATCATCAGAGTAATATGGAGGTGGCGGTTGTGCAATATTAGCACCGGGATGATAATACCCAAAACCTCAATATTCTGCGCTGGTAGATGTTTGACTGGTACTTGCAGATTTATCAAGTTGTGGCATCTGGCAATAGCCATATCCTATACCATAATGTTGGCCTGATGTCAAGTCCAAACCTGCATATGACCTTCAAGTGATGATAACCCCACGAGTAATCACATGTCCACTTGAATGATCAGAAGAAAAATCAACCATGCGATTCAAATGCCTCCGCTGATCTGAAATCCCTAATCGGCCTCCATGATCAATATCCGTGTAGCATAATAATTTGAATCTCATGACATAGCAGCACCACCTTGTTGGTTTCCACCAATATCATAGGTCCCTTCCTCAGCACCGGTGTTTCTCCCATTATTGCTATTATCAGATTCATCACCACTAACATCTTCACCGCAATTACCACCATCTTCATCATCACTACTAGAAGTGGATGAATCCATCGCAATACCCTTACCCCTTTGGTTAGGACCTTCATCACCACATCCCTAACGCCTCTATCTTTCTTACTTTGAATTATCCTTTCATCTAACCAACGTAAGTCATCTTCACGCAAAACGGGCTCTTCTCTCTCCTGAATCCACGCATCCAATATGTCATCGTCATTAAAAACATGGTTCAGATCGATTGGGTTATAATAATCATCTTGATCACATTGGTGTGTTAAGTTTCCTATACGTAGTCTCATATTACAATGTACAAATACTAGTTTATGCAATTTTTTTATTGTCAACCGGTTGCGCAATTTTGTATGAATAATTTTGTATGAATCAGTAATCACGTACTCCAATTTCTTTCACAACCTGACGAGGAACAAGTTTGACTTAAACTTTAATAGCAATTTTCTGCAGATTGGGAGTTTTTTCTCTATAGTTAATCTGCCAATCAGATGGAAGAGATTGTTACACAACCCTTCTAGTTAGCGAGGCTCCAAGTTCTCAAACTCTGTCCACAAATAATTTGATATACGATAATCAATAGTGTAAGTATTAATAGTTGCAAATGCATAACATTATTGCAAACAAGTAAATAAATTAATATGATAACTTACCTCATTAATAGCTCTTGCTTGTTTATTCAAATCCGGCTCTAACCTTTTAATCGCCTCCTTTAATCCAGCTCTCACCTCTGGATAAGTAAAAAAGTTTTTTAATATTGGAGGGCCGGATTTAAAAAATATGCTGCAATAATGTAGACACATGAGAGTTATAGTATGAAAATTTTAATTTCTATTCAACAATTATAAATTACAAGTATGTAAGTGTCTGCAGTTGTCCCTCTCATCTTTTATCTGATATCCCAATATTTCTTCTAATTTTTATTGGATGTTTTAATAGCCAACTTAGCTCTATCCATAGCCTCATAACTAAGATAAGGTTGGCCTTTTGTCCTAATTCATTATCTTCAAGATCCTAATAAGAAGATTCATAATATTTTGGACTTCTCTTGCCTTCTTCTAGAATCGATCAGTCATAATAAGGTTAAAAATCTTATCTCTCACACTTCTCTACCCCTTTTCTTGTTGAACTCACCCCATTCAGTTGTTGTACACATTCTCTTTAAATCCTGCTCATAGCGATGAAGGCTTTCAATAACAATGAACTCGGTGACAAACTATGTTATACCTGGTCTCAATAATCTCTATCTCTGGTAAATTGTTTCATTAAATTCACCACTTTGAAACTATTGTAGATAAATGTTGTAAATCAGTTTAGCAACATCTAATGTCTCCTTCATTGATTTCAGCGAACCGATATCTTCAAGCATCAAATCAATGTAATGTGCTGCGCAGGGAGACCAAAACAAATACTTTCTATTCTCTATCAACAAGTGACCGGCTGCTTTGAAACTTGTCTCATTGTCGGTTATAATCTGTAAGACATTCTCTTCACCAACTTCATCAACAACTTTGTCCATAAGAGAATATATAACAGTAGTATCCGAATATTTGTAGTATCAACTGAAGTATGATATATCATGTGCTATCACAATAAATCATGAAATTAATAATAGGCTTCCTAGTTCGGGAACTCCAGCCATCATACATGATCATGCAACCATACTGCAGCTATTTTGCTTTTATTGAAGCAATATACTTTCAACTTATTTCACTTCCTCCAAATATTGATTGCCAATCTGATATTCTATGGGGCCTTTGACATTCGGGCCTGCCTCCGCAATTGTATTAATCATTCTTGATAGTAAGGATCACTATCAGCTGTATTGAATAGTATTGCATTGTAGAGGAAGAACTTAGAAATGACTTTGTCAACTTTTTTAACATTCTCCGATGAGAACATGCTTTTGATTGATTTCTGCTTCGATGGGAACATGTAAGGATCAATACCACAGACAGAAATTTCAGCTTCTCTAGTGGTAAAACTCCTCCGCAATCCATGCTTGATCCATGATCTTGAAGGCTGTGAATTCTGCCACCAACGTCTTTTGCATAACCTTGTTTCTCTCTCCATGCCATTTCATGACTCTCTTATAACTTGCTCAATTTCATTTTCAGATTCATCGTCACCAATTTCATGAAAAGTTTTCTCACTTAAAGCATGCGATGTTTTTTTCTTGGCTTTTATGGATACTCTTTCTTTGCTTCCTTCAGAAAGATGTTTTCTCAATAGTGTAGATACTTCTTTGGGGACTTTCAAGCAAGCTTCCACCTGGCCAGATACGTGTGCTTAGTACTGTTTCATTCTAGTTATACCATTATGTACTATCTTTCATAATAGCTGCACTTCACCAATTTTCTGTCTCCACCAACAGATGTAGCAGGTTCCCATCCAATGTCACGTTTCGGCGGCATTCTGAAATTTAGAAAAATCAAATGAAATTAACTGTTAAACAAAATTAATATTATGAAAAAAATGCGACAAATTTAAAAAAAAATATAGATATTAATATTTATGTATCACATGTCCGAAACATATCACATACACACTAAACGTATCAAAATATTTGCATAATATAATTCATTTCACTAAATGCATGTTTAAATATGCAACAAATCATATGTTTATATATATAATAGGTTGGTCATTTCCACATGGAATTGTAATGAGATACAAAATCATCATTGTAATCATTAATGTGATAAGTAGAGAAACCGGTACTAGTACTCGCAGATCTCTCAAGTTGTGATTTGTGGCCATGGTCATATGTTAAATCTAGACCTTGCATATGGTCTTCAAGACTATAATTTGGATCCCACGATATAACTCCAACTCGTTGACTTTCACCAACACCATAAGTTCCTCTATCAGCATCGTTGTTGGTCACATTATTGTCATCATCATATTCATCATCATCACTTTTGTTGTCGTCATGATCATCACCAACATCAACATCAACATCTTCTTCATCATCAATACTAAAACGAGATAAAACCTTCACATCTTCACCATCATCATCTACATCTCTTACATCTGTACTTACCTCACTGAAGAACTTTGAAATGAATTTTTTAACTTTTTTAACACTCTTTGATACGAACATGCTTTTGACTGTTATCTGTTTCGATGGGAACATGTAAGGAATTAACTAAATTAAGGAATTAACTAAATGACTAAATGAATGAATGTCACTAAATTAAATTTAACTGAATTAAATGAACTAAATTATATTAACTAAAATTATTTAAATCATATTAAGATAAATTTACTTCAATTAAATGAACTTAATTTAATTGACTGAATTAAGTTAAATTGTAGTTAAATTTAACAATAAACGAATAGGTATAACTAAATTAAATCAACTAAATTAAGTTAATTAAATAAATTATATCATATTAACTTAAATTTACTTTAATTAAGTGAACTTAATTTAATTAACTGATTAAATTAAATTTAGTTAAATTTACACTAAATGATTGGGTGTAACTAAATTAAATTTAACTAAATTAAATCAACTAAATTGAATTAGTTATACTAAATTAAATTAAATTAAACTAACTAAACAAATTTACTTAAATTAAATTGAACTAATTGCAGAGAAAGAGCCTGAGAGAAATCTAGAGAGAGGTAGGGGAGAGAGCTCCAGACAGATGCGGGAGAGGGAGAGGCAGAGGGGGAGAGAGAAAGAGGGAGAGGCGCGGGAGAGAGAGACGCCGAGTCACCGACGGTATCGAGAGAGAGGGAAGGACACATGGAGAGGGAGAGGGGGGAGAGGGAGAAGGGAGAGGGAGATCCAGAGAGGGAGAGAGAGGGAGAGGAGAGTGGGGAGAGGGGGAGAGGAGAGAGATCCAGAGAGGGACAGAGGCAGAGTGACGAGAGAGGGAGAAGGTGAGGAGCTGGAGAGAGATCCAGAGAGGGAGGGACAGAGGGAGAAAGAAGGGAGAGGTACCTGTGATGAGAAAGGAAAGACGTCGGAGGAGGAGCTGGGGAGGGGCGACGGCCGACGGGAGAGGGGGAGACGCCGACACCTGAGCTGTAGGTAAGTTTGTTTGTTTTTTGCTGCTGTTTGCTGTGCTGAAGCTCTCTCTCCCCAGCTGGGATTTAAAGGCGAGCCCAAATCACGGGCAGTAGAATTGGTGATCACTGGGAACTCATGGGCGCCCAACTGCAGCATCACGGGCACGACTCGGACTCGGTTAATTCGGTCGAGTCAACTGATTCCATAGTTGACTCAGCCGATATGGTCGAGTCGACTCAGATTTTTTTCGAGTCGTGAACAATTGGTGAAAAATGTTGATTGGGGAACGGTTTCGTCTCGGTAGACGCCGTTCCGGTTCCAACTCAGCCGAATCAGAACCGGAATGATCGAGATTTTGAACACTGATTCATGGTTATTTTAGGCTATTTGGCAAGAATTAGCACGAATTAGCCTCTAATACTTGGATGAAAATGAATTATAGTGGATTTGCGAGGAATCATATAGTATTCGAGCCGAATCTGACCCATTGCCACAATAGCCGCAACAATAGGGAGAGAGGGAGAGTTGGTTGGTCTAAATCGAATCGAGCTTGCTTATTAAGAGAACTCTTTTTCATACATCTTCTCATCCATTCCCCGTGTCGTCCACTTGAAGCCGAACATGAAAAATAAAAATGATGTTACATTTTCTGTGAGGCCTACCACCTTTTTGTTTTAAAGAGTTGGGTCCCACACAATACTTTAGTTATGGAGCAATAGTACTCAAGCTCTTTTGGTAGAATATCTCTACTCTTGTGACAAAAATTCGTGTGTAGCCAGTCATGGCAATCGACCCACCCTTTTTATTATTTTTCTTTTTTCAATCCTTTAGCCCCCCACCTAGAAGTGGAGGCCACAAAAGTTGGCCACAGGAAAATTATTCCTTTAACCAGAATCGGTATCAATTTATTGTTGGCTACAGAAAAATTACCTTTATACACAAAATTTGTATCTTTTTATATATCCACATAGTACACTTATGCTTAACTTTCTTAATAGTTTCAAATAATTATTTTCAATATTCTAAAAAGTGGTTTCAGTACGCACGCGGTCCGAGAGCGCATAATGCTTAAACGGTTTAAATGGTGATTAAACGGATTACACGTTTTATTATTTTAATATATAATAATATTATAATACTTAAAACATGCAAATATAAATTCTATAAACTCTCAAAAAGCATAAAAGATATAGCAAATATAACTTGAAAAACTAAATTGCAAGTACTAAGAGGATTTAAAAAGTAATAATGTCATTCAGTTCAAATTACATCAATGTACCTCCACCTCCACCTCCAACAACTATAGTTAAAAATGCTTTTTAAATGAACAAATATATCTATTTCTTTCAAAAAGCAACATACTTCCAACAACTTTGTTTCACTTCTCGATGCAACTGCAAGTAATGTGCAACTTTATCCTTCTCATGCTTGAGGCACTCCTTAGTCTATTAAAAGAAACAAAGACCATTTACAAGAACCTGCGTAAAACACGTGCACGCGAGGGGGGAGAGAGCTGACCAGGGGGAGGTCGCCGTCGACGCAGGGGGAGATCACCGTCGACGCTTTGCTGCTGACCAGAGAGCTGATCGCAGGGGGAGGTCTTTGTCGACAAAGAGGGAGGTCGCGGTGGGAGGATCAACCGCAAGGGGAGGTCGCCGTCGAAGGGGGAGCTCGCCATAGGAGGATCAATGCTTTGTGAAATTCTTCATTGTTGAGCTTCAGGAGCCCTAATTTCTCAGGAGGATCGTCGCTGCCGTGAACTTTGGGAGCTTTAAATAAAATTAGAGCTTCGGGAGCTTCGTCTCGTCGCCGTAAGCATCGAGAGCTTCTTCATGAGATTCGGGAGCTTCGTCGTCGCCGCAAGAGGATCGATGATGATGATAAATTTAGGGCTCGCGAGTCCTAATTCTCTAACACGCGACAATTTGTATCCTTAATTATTGGATCGGGTTGGAGTTCAGTTAGCTTAATGGGCTTGAAATTCGAATCCATTTAGAAAACTAACCTTTAAACGAACGCTAATTAATCACCGATTAGATGCTTAGTCATGGCTTAAGCGAATTAATCGCCTGGCCGAGTAATCCGACCGCTTTCTTCAAGTTCTGTTCGGTTTCAGGCCGAAAACATTTAAGCGGACGATTAATCGGCTGCTTAAACTTTTTTTTAGAACACTGATTATTTTTTATGTTTTAAGCACCCAAATACATGTTGGTGATATATTCTAAAACCCAACACATTGACTTGGTATAAATATAACCCATATAGTTCTCTTTAAAATATATTTTTAAATATAAATTGACCTCTCTAGCTTACTCTTTACTAAATCTGATGTGAAATCATACTGCATTATAGAAAAAAAACCAAATTTTAGGCATGAAAAATGTCAATAATTTTTTCGTGTAAAATATTCTTTAAATAAAATAAAATTGCAGAATTTCTTAAAAAATTAATGATATGTTAGTCTAAATGTCTAAATTTCTTGAAATTTTGTATATGTGCTACTTATAAAGCTAAATTTTTACGATATTAGTGTTCACTCTTTTACATCTTATTAAATAATTTTTTCCTTTTCTTTTAATTTTTTGATCAGCTGCTGCATGTGCTGAAAGACTAGTTTCGCTAATAACCCCAAGGTTTTGAGAGCTTCAGCTTATATGGCGCATGTAGTTTTTTTTTTGTGTGTTTTAAGTAAAAAATTTTGTTAGCTTCTAATACGAAAGTAATCACATTCTTCATAAGCTGGTAAATATAACTGCATTTTCTTGAAGGACTGAGCTTAAAGAGTTGCTTGGGAATAGATTCAATTACAAATTTGAACACTGCACCTGCAATCTGCATCCCACAAACACTGTCTATATATATTAGAGTTTGAAACTACTCGCTTTGGGAATTAGTGAAGAGCAACATTCTTAGCATGGATGCAAAAGCATTTTTATACCCTAAGCATGTTCTGGGTTTCACTATGCTGAATCTTGAAGGTACCTTGCAGATTGATTCCAATTATTCTGTTTCTGTCAGCAAAATTCAATCTAATATCGGCATTAATCTATAAATAATACTCAAATATCCTCTTGGCTAAATAACTATGACCTGTCTCAGTTGAAGCAATTTGTCTTTCGAAGTATCTGAATGCGTATCAGCATGTTTTATGTTGTTTTTCATGCAATATCCTGACATATATCTTTGTTTATCAAAGTATGTTTCTGTATGGCACGATAGTTTACAAGATGGTGGATCTTATAAAAGCCAAAGGGGGAAAGGTTACAAGGGAACCAGGTCCTGTAAAAGGTGGAAAATCTGTGATTGCTTTTGTTGAAGATCCTGATGGTTATAAATTTGAGCTTTTGCAAAGGGGTCCTACACCAGAGCCCTTGTGCCAAGTTATGCTTCGAGTAGGAGATCTCGATCGTTCAATAAATTTTTATGAGAAGGTAAATTATCGTGAAAGAAATTATAGATCCTTTGTACATTTCTTTTTCCGAACCATTCCTATTTATTGTTTTCTTTGTCAAAAATTGCCTTTTCAACCATCATGGTCTGATATATTCATGTTCTAAAATTGCTAGGCTTTTGGCATGAAGCTTCTACGAAAACGAGACAATCCAGAGTATAAGGTAATTAATCTTATGCATAATTGTCCTTCAAATGCATCGCTTTTGTTTTCATGATTATAGACACACACATGCGAGTCAGGTCCTTGGGTCCTTTGGGAAGGATTTGGAATCAAATCATTCTCACTGTTTAGAAAACAAGCCGAAGATCTATTCACTTCAAGTTTATCTACATAGCTAGAAGTGCTCAAAAAAAAAAAATCAAGTATTTTAAATGTTTTTTTTACCATCCATCAACTAATGGACGGCCTAAATTTTTAGTTTGTTAGTTCAACGATTTAGAATATTTGGATCCTAAGAAATTTGGTATGCAAGTGTTTCGAAGTGTTTAGATTATGATCAAATGGTTGGATCGGGAAGTTGTATGTCTAAAGTTATAGATATAAGTAACATACTATTTTAGCCGTCCATTTTGTGCCTAGTCGATGCATAAGCAAAAGAACTTCAAAACACTTCTTTTTTAGTTTGTCACTTTAAATGATGTTGATCAATTTCATCCGAGTGTATCTTCTATTTGAATGGCCTAATAATGAATTCTAATGGAAGGATTTTGACTTCAAATGCTTCCGGAAGTAGCCAAGTATATATCAATGTTTAAAATAACAATAACGTAACAATAATGTTTTTCTTTTGGGAATGAGGCTGAATCCTTCCGGAATGACACAAGTCTACTCTCTCTCTCTCTCTCTCTCTATACACCACACACACACACACACACCACACACATGCATAGACACACACACATTGCTTTATTAGTATTGCTTGGAACCAGTGGCGGGGCCAGGGGTGGCACGGGCCCCCCAGGCCCACAAAAAAAATAATACACAGGTAGTCAATCTTTCCCATTTTTTTTTTCCGGTGCTCCCACTTTCCCAATTTTTTTTTTCCTTTTTCTTCCCCGATCCCGTCTCTCCTCTCAGTCTCTCTAATCTCAATTCCCAATTCCCAATCTCCCTCAGCCCTCCTCTCTCGATCTTCGATCTCCTCGTCGTCGTCGTCGGCGCCCCCAGCCCTCCTCTCTCGATCTCTGATATTGTCGTCGTTTGCACCCTCAGGCTCAGCTCTCCTCTCTTGATCTCCGTGGTATGCATCAGTTGCTACATCTCCTGCACTTTTGTCCTTAATTTTACCTACAATACAAAAAATTATGATGAAAGTTTTGGTGAATCTGGAACAGAAATTAAACTTAAAATCAGAATTTTAATGACTATTTGATTCCGCCACTTTTCGGAGGTGCTGAATAATTTTTTTGAGGGACTAATACCATATAAATAGCCAGTTACACAATAAGTAACTTGGTTTCTGAAATGAGTGGCTGAATAGCCCAATTTGGCAAGGATATGCAGAGAAACAAATAGTCAAGTTGATTGTTCATCATCAACATTGGATTCAGGGCAAAAAAATATATGTACCTGGCTGTTGGTGAGTAAAAGTGTCGCATATGCTTGGCCCTCTCCCTCCTTCATTCAATGCCCCTACCTGCAGCCATACAAAAACAACAATATGTGATCACATGTTCAACTTGGTGTGTTGGTGTGCTATATTGATGTTGGTGTTTCATAAGATAAAAGGATATATATGGCAGGAAAAGTTTTCAATTGGGAATTTGTCTGATGATGAATTTATATGTGCAATTTGATATGGCGATTAGTTAAGTCATAAGTGTGCGTGCACATGGTCTGCTTTTCTTTTCATTTATGTATAAATTTTAGAAAGTGCAACTGTTGCTTGGTACAAATATTTTAACTGAGAGAAATGATGACATCCTTCGAGGGTAAAATCTTCGAAACCTCTTGATCGGGGGTGGCATTGGTTTTTGCCTCCTTAGTCATATTTGGGCATGCAGTGGATGTCGACAAGGTTAGCTCTTCATCCTCACAGATCCTTGTAGTGAGGTAAGGTTGCCACCCATTTTAGGATTTTCGGTCTTTGCTACCGTTAAGTCTTTTGTTGGCAAATTGTTTGATTCAATCTCAGGGAGGGATCTATTGATCTTCTATGTTAAGTTCCCTTTCCATAGAGTTTGATTTGGTAGCCAATCTTTGATCCTGGCGCTTGGACTAGGATTAAGAATTCCTGCTGCCTTTATCGCAGCGTCTCCATTATCAACAAGGGGTGGATGCTCCTGTTGTAGTGGAAAGTCTACACCTTGTAGTCACTAGCCAGCTCTGGTGGCACTGATCAAGTTGGAGCCTCGACTCACACCACAGGGGCAGCTTCAGGGCAGCATTGTATATTCAAGGGATAGCAGCATGAATCGAGGAGATGACTGAGGAAGGTTCAGAGAGATTGATCTAGGAGGTTTTCTTGAAGGACGTAATCCCGTATCTCTTCATAGTTCCAGGTTATATCTCTCAAAGTCTTGCATGAGCTATGATCTCGTGGTCGCAAGCGTTTCAAGCATCCTTGGGAATTGCCTCAGTTGCTGCAGGAGGTGATTCAGTCCATGAGAGGATTTCCTAGAAGCTGTAATCTTTACTGAAGAGGAACTATGAGAGTTTCACAAATCATGGACTTGGTCGTTGATTGGTAAGTTAATGGGTGGGAGGATTATAGGCTAAGTGTTAGCTTGCAGCAAGTTTCCAATTAAACACGTTGGCTTGTGGATTCTTTCTGTATGAAGTTTTTGTAGAATGGAAGACCTCCAGAAGGTTGTTGCGGGAGAGCTCTTTGTGCCGAAATACCAAAAATCAGACTCCATCGAGGAGGCATGCCAAGATTAATGTCTGGATTTGACTTACTGAAACTCCTGCCCCAGTATAGAGATAAGAGTGCGCTACAGAAGATTACGCGCAATGCAGGGAGATTTTTGGGTATAGACACAGATAAACAGTGAGTTACGAAGGGGATTTTTGCTAGGGTATGTGTGTCAATTGATGCGAACAAGCCTCTGGTGCCAGGAGCAGGAATGGGTGAGAAAAGGTAACACTTTCTGGTAATTTGTTACGAAAATTTGTGAGTGCTTTCCAGTGGTGGGATTGGTCACTGTGAGCATGGTTGTAGTTCCTTGGAACTTACTAAGCACTTGTCCTTTGCGAGGGTCGCTAGGAAGCGTTACCGGACACAGGCTACACTGAAGGAAAATAAAATGTCGATGGGCAATCTCTTCCATAAATCAGTGGAATTGGAGGAGATCAAGCTTTTCCAGGAGAAGGATTTACTCCCACAAGGGCTGTCTCTATAGCAGGTTAAAAAATTGAGATGGCTGCTGTGTGTTTAACATTCTACTCTGGTGAGGGGTTTTTCGAAGACAAAAGTTCATGAGGGAGTGGTAATTCAAAGTTTTCTTTATAATTCTATATTGACATGATGCAGAGAGAATAAAATGGCATCTAATTACCAATGTTGCGAGAGATACTGTTCATGATCAGGGGTTGATAAAGGAGTGATAAAGGACAGTTCAGGAGTTACTTCATGTTACAGTTCATGAATTACTCTGCATACAGGTGGTCCTTGCGAGTGCTTCCTTTTGTATGCTACCGAAGTTTAATCCGAAGCTATTTGGTGAGATGGTTTAGCTTCTTGAGATCGATGTGAAAGAAATGAAAATTGTAATGCAATGTGTAATCTTCTTAGAAACAAAGTACTAGGACCAAATGGTTTTCCTGCGTCCTTTTAAAATTATTGGTAGCCTGTCGGTGTGACACCAGAAGAGCTACTAAGGAATTCCTACAAATCCATTAGTTCTAGCAAAATATAGAATTTTGTTTCCCATCAATTTTTGTCTTAACTCAAAAGACTAATGCTTATAAATATGATATCAGATGACATTCCTACAAAAATAATCATTCTTTGGTTTCCTTCAGACCTTCTAAAACTATCATTACCCACACAAGTACTGATATCTTGAAAGTTCATACAAAATTAAACAGAAAGCAGGCGAAATAGTCCATGCTGATCACAAGGAATCACCAAGCGTCAAAAGATATTCTTTAACCCTTTCACCTCTGTAATTTCAGAAGACTCTGCTAATCTGGTAGTTGTGTCTGTGACCACCATCTTCATAAGCATCTCGCTTATCGTCTAAATGGTCAAATTAGCTGTCATCGTCCTAAAAGGATCATTTTGTAACTACCAGGCACTAGGAGAAATGTTTCTCTTCCAATCCCCAATATCAATTCCTACCCTTGATGATGTGTACATGCTAGTAGAAATAATTAGCTCTAAATCTTGATCCAATGACAACTTGTTGCATCTACGAATTAAGCTTTCCTCAAATTGCTTCTGGGGGTGGCTTCTCCTAGTTATGGACACCTGACTTTTTTACTTTTGCACTAATGAAGCTCCCATGTATCCATGCTATCTTTGCAATTGTTTGGATGTCAGACATTTCTCTTCATTTAGTTACTTTTTGATCCATCATTTTGTATCTACTCTGGGCTATCCTAAGTGTTTGTTTGTGAGTATTCCATCTGTAATTTTCTGGCGACGTAGAAGATTTCTCTAGGTTTCACAACTTTTGCGTTCAACATCATTTCATTGTTCAGCATTTTGATCCTTGTCATATTGTTGGTAATATTGTCCTTGATGGTATGCATATTACTATATACCATAGAACTGAAACATGATGACTATTAGGGCTGAAGATTCTAAATATGTGATTTGGAATCTACCAGAACCTTAATCCCGAAGCGCACCCTTGAGTGCACAAGGAAGAAAAACAGAAGTTTTTTGAAAAATGTTTTTGATATCAAAGTATTGTCTGTGTCATCGGCACAAACTTCTCTATTTGTAGAACAGAGTTAAAGCCAACTAAGTAAAGCCAACTACAATCACGATGAAACAAATTTGACCCTTCTAGAAATTGAAAAACTTAGACAGAACTAAAAAAATCTACAAAGAACCAGAAAATTCAACTACTAATCAAGTCTTCCAATATTGTGTGAGAGTCCGTGCCTCTATGGTTTGTCCCTTGCAGAATTTCAGAAAAGCCCTGAAACTTCAGAACTTTGTAGCTTTCACATATGTACCCTACTTTACATGATCCAGGATGCATTGCAATTGGGTATTCATGCTGTACTTGCTGGAACTGAGAAGATGTTTCAAGGCAACTACCATGCGAAGATATATAATTTTTTTTAACTTATGTCTGAAACAGGGCAATGTGTCCTACATTACTTCATCTGACTCTAGGTTTTATATTGGTGGAACATTTTCTAAGTTCTGACCTCCCAAACACACTCATTTGAACTATGAACTGTTATCTTGATTGTAATTTGGTCTTGTTGAAAGCATTTTTTTTTTACTTTGTAAACTGCCATATTCTCATGAAAGCTCATTAAACTATTATTGTTATAGTTTTACTTTTATCTGCCTACTTCTTTGGGAGCTATATTTTAATATCTAGTATTCTGTTATCATGTGTTTTTTTACGTATGCCGTTCAGACTTCCATAACAACTACTATATACATATCCAATTGGATATTCTCTATCCAAAATTGTTAAAAATAAGAAATTTTGGTCAATTGAGTCATTTGCTCACAAAATTCTATATTCTATTATCACTCTGTCACTCTGGTTCGAGTATCTTAACTTTTTCAGAGTTCTCTCCTAATAATTTCTAAGTTAGATTGAATGGTCATTGTCTCATCGATAAAATTTAAAGCTCTACTTCCTCAAAGTTCTATAGCAACACACCCCCCCCCCCCCCAACCCAAAAGTTAGCCCTCTCTATACAGTTCAGTTCTTACTGTTGGATATTCTACCCACTATGTATGTCTTTTCTGGTTTTACGTCTGTCACATCCTTCCTATCTAGCTTTGCATCGGCATTTAATGTTCAGGTCATGAATGTAGATTACATGTGCAAGTTACAGTTTCACATTCTTTGTTTTCTCTTTCTGTAGTATTTATATCAAACTTTATTCTTTATGTCTGATATTATGTAATGACTTGCAGTATACTATAGCAATGATGGGCTACGGTCCCGAAGATCAAAACACAGTTCTGGAGTTGACCTACAACTACGGCATGAAAGAATATGACAAAGGAAATGGCTATGCCCAGGTAAAATTTTTGTTTCAGGTTCCAATGGTGCCGAGTATAATTACAAGGACAGTCATGTGCATCTTTTCTGCTACCATTACGCATCATATAATTTTGTTTTTTTTACCAGATTGCGGTGGGCACAGATGATGTTTACAGAACCGCAGAAGCAATCAAACTCTTTGGTGGGCAGATTACTCGTGAGCCAGGTCCTTTACCTGGTATCAACACAAGATCACTGCCTGCTTGGATCCTGATGGTTGGAAATCAGTATGATCCTAGGCTTTCTAGCACTCTTTACATCTTCACGTTTGCCATTAGGCGAGTTCTCCTGAAGCCTGATGCTGGAATACTTTTAAATTGCCATTTTTTGCAGGTTTTTGTTGACAATATAGATTTCGCCAAGAGTTGGAGTGATACTTGGGTTTTTTCTCTACCAAGTCTGATCCTTTGCTTGACATGGGCCTTCGCTTCGGCTCCAGGTCTTAAGTCTCTTCAACATCCGACCTCCTATTGTCAATTTTAGTAGAGCTCCCAATGTCCTTTGTTTAGTATAATGTTTAGTATGAGAAACGTGAGAATGTTACTTGAAGTTGTTCTTTGATCTTTTTGCTCAAAGTATATAAAGTTACGTGCAATTCTTTCACTCATGATTCACTTAATCACAAACAGTGACCCTCTTGGGTATATTTTGGCATGGAAAGGAGAAAATGTGTCTAATGGTGTCAAGTTCTGTCCAGGATAGTGTAAGCCATGGATTCCATCCAATTAATTTTTGTTGTGTTGTTCTCTTTGTTTTGCATTTTGGTCATTGCATTGGATCTCTTTTTTGTGTTTTTTGTTAGTTATTTGAAAGGGTGCTTGGCCAAGCAGTACAAAAGCTACAGAATTGATAAAGAAGAAAAGGCTTGAATGATGATGCTGATGGTGAAATTGCCTGAAGATGAGGAAGCATTTTGTATTGTAATTATTGAACTGACTATGAAAAAACGAAAAAAAAGACAAGAAAAGAATCACATCTCATCACGTCAGCATGCCCTCTCTTGTGCTTTGATGGGTGAAAAGCTAAAGAATTTAAAAGAGGAAAACAGACCTTGTGTGATTGGAAGCTTCCTCGAAGGTTCAATTCAAGGGCAACATCCATCCATCAGGTCTAAATTTTCTCCCATTCATTTTCTTTTGTTAACAAAACTCCCTTAGATTATTAATAAAAGCAGTAGTTTGGACTCGAATGAGTCTTTTCCACAATTCAACACCACTTCGGGCCGTTTGTTTCGCGTAGAAGTCCGTAATTCGTAAATGACTTACAGCCCAGTTATAACTACGGCGTTTGTTTGGACCGTAATTCGTAAAAGACTTACACAACCCAATTACCCCACACTTGCAACCCAATTACCACTCACTTTACAGCACAATTACAGTTAATTTTGTGGTCATGCAAATTTGAATTATTTTTTTATGTTAATATTAAATTTTTTAATATTTAACATTTTAATATTTATTTGCAATATTAAAACTTTTTAAATCACCAAATAGTTAATTTTGTGATCAACTTTTTTCACTTACGACTTACACATTACGACAACCAAACACCGTAAAGCACAATACACTTTTCCACTTACAACTTTATATTACCAACCAAACACCATAAATCTTATATGCATGTAACTCATTTACAAATGTAAAAGACTTTACCAATTACAACTTACGAATTACGGCCAATTACGACAACCAAACAGACCCGATTCATCACTGAACTGAACCTGTTACGTTTTCTGTTGAGTTGTGTAATTCTTTTACGAATTATAGAACAAATAAATACCGTAATGGTAATTGTGTTGTAAGCCATTTACAAATTATGACCTTTTACAACTTTTACGTCCAAACAAACAGCCCTTACAAAATCTGCACACATGTTACCTGGCACGTACGAGAGACCCTATACAACTTCTTCTTCTCCATCATCCTCCAAGCATCTTCCACAAGCACTGAAGGGTCATCCACACTACCAGAATCAGAAACTTCCTTAATCACCATCAGAGCGTCACACTCAAGCCCTGACGTGGGAAATGAAAATGGCCTAGCCTCAAAGCCTCCCACCCAAGCAAAATATATATTATTACTTGAATGAATGTTATGTGTCAGTTATCACTGCTGGTTTTTGTGATTATGTTATTAATTAATTGAAAATAAACGGACCAAATGTTTTTGCTATTTTTTTTTTTTCCCTCCCTTTTTATGTTTGGCATGTAAAGCCCTCTTACCCTCCCCCTCCTTTTCCCTTCATTTCCTTTTCTTTTTCATTTTTTTTCTCATGAGTACAGGCAGCTAAATACTGCCCTTTCAGTTTAATTTCTGTTTTTGGGAAATGTTGTTATGTTCCCTTCCCATGAAAAAGGAAGGAATTATTAAAACTTCTCCTTTTTCTTTGCACATTTATCATTACAGTGTATGTTAATTTGTTAACTAGCATGCAAAATTCGCAGTTACAATAAGAGCCACGAAAAGGATAAAAACATAGAAAATTGGAAGGGGAAAAAAAAAAAAAATACAGAATGGAGCTAATGAATTGTCTCACATTGTATATATATCAAAATTTTAATTTGATAAATTATCACTTCCTGCAACAAAATGTTTGAAAATCACTAACAACACACACACACGGGTAACTCACGTAGTAAACTTCTCTCTCAAGAAAGACTAATATTAGAAATTTTCAAGGCGTATAAATATTTGGAGGTATTATATACTAAGCATTTTTTTATATGTCGACAAGGTAATATGGTAGCTGATCATAGTCTTAACCAATCTGTAAGCCCAAACAAGCGGTGAATCTGTCTGTCGAAACAACTCATATTTAATTAATGAGTTTATACAAACCAGATAATATTAGAATAACATGAGAGGAACTGACTTTATCAAAAATTAGCTTTAAAAGAAAGGTATCATAAAAGCAGGAAAGCAAACCATTTAAGGAACTGAATTATAGCCGAGTTCAGCAAACTGAATGTTTTCCATTTGTTACTGCTAAACAAGAGAAGAGAGGTTTAAAGAAGAGAAACTTTCAGCCTCGCTGTCGTTAAGAGTACGTATGTTAGGAGTTGAAAGTTAATGCTTCATGAAAGAAAGGAGCCTTTCAATAATCTTTTTTTTTTTTTTTTTTAAAGGGAAACCATTCGGGTATCCGGGCCACTTAGCACACCTTGATTAATCTCGTAGGGTCTGTGCCTCCTGTCCTGAGAAGTTTTTCTACACAGTTCTGAGAAAATCGCGGGAATAAAATTCTCGATCGAACTGACGACCTGCTAGAGAGTACACTCACAATTTAACCAGTTGAGCGCCCCTTTGAGGTCAAACATACAACTCTAGTGTCAAATCTCTCCTTTCTCATGTCATGAGATAGTTAAGTAATAATAAGAGATAGAGTTGTGTAGTTCCAGAAGGATTCGAGCCCGAATACTTCCCACTCAAATACAACCATACATCCATGCATTAAGTAAGGAAAAAAACAGACGGCCTAAATAGTGAGTCGGTTAGTTTAACAGTGTAGAATATTTGAAACCTAACAAAAATTAGTTTGTAGCGGTTTTCAAATATTTATATCATGATCAAATGGGCAGATTGAGAATTTGTATGTCTAAAGACATAACTCTAACCAACTCACTACTTTCGGAAGTTCATTTTGCGTCACTTGATGGATAAGTAAAAAATATTCAAAATGTTTGATTTTTTTTATTTTTAGTTACTTTAAATAATATACATCAATTACGATGAAGTAGATCTTGTATTTAAATATCAAGTGTTAGTATTTGAATGAGAAAGATTCGGGCTCAAATCCCTCCGGACAACACAAATCTCTCTCTTAATAATAATGTGATAACAAAAAAGATTGCGAAAGAAAAAAGGAAGCCAAAGAAAGCGATCTCCACCGTCCACGGCCTAAGGCATTCAATCACCAAGAAGATTATCAACCAAAAAACCAAGATAGCAATTTATATGGTTTATGTAAGGCACATAGTTATATTATTTTTCCTTTCTCTATTTCCTTCATTTGGTTTTTAGAATGCCCGTCTTTAAAGTCTGGCTAGTCAAGTCTAGCTAGTCTTCATATTTTGTGTATTTTTTTATAAATATTGATTAAAAAAACTTAATCTAAAAAATATAGAATGCTCATCAGATCTAGAGCTTGTAAACTCTAAGACGTAACTCCGAACATAGTCACTAATAAAAAAAAAAGTGAAGAATGAAGATCTTATGCTATTAAATACTGTTCTCATGTCAAATGCTCCACTTTCTCAAGTTGCTTGGACTTATAGGAAAAATTCAGAACTCATCATTTGTTTTTCATGAAATTATGTTTATAGTGAATATATTTTCATTTGGTTACATTATCTTAGTGTTGGACCTAGGTTACAATGACCCGTTTTATTGAGTTTTGATGATTACAAAACATATATAGTTATTTGTACTAATCATGTTTAGTGTTTAAGTGTGTTTCAGGGTTCTAAGGATTTTTGGAGTGCTCTTTCCTAAAGGAAGATCGTTTTGACTCAAGTCAGTTCATTTCGGGTTCATCATATCAAGCTATTCAAAGAATATACCAAGCTACTCAAGATCATGAAGAAGCCCACTTGAAGACTTTGTAGTCACTTAGAACCTATATAAGACTTATTTGTTAAAGTTTGAGGTTGTGTTAGATTGGCTCAAGAACACACACACATTTTTCAAAATACGGTTTTTATTTTTGGCTTTTGTTTTAAGTTCATGCTTTGATTTCTATACATGACTCAATTTTTTATAATTTTATATCTTATTTATATCATGTATACCTATCTCTTCAGCATGATACTTAGCCTTATTTCCCTACAAAATTTATTTGAAAAATTTCCAAAATTCAGAAAAAATCCCATATCAAAAACTGTTTCAGGCCTGGCGGTCGACCGAGCCGGTCGACCGAGCCGGTCGACCGGATCCTTTTCAGGCTAGGCCGGTCGACTGCGCCCCGACCGAGCTTGAGTCCATGGCGTGCATGTTTTGTGCACGTCTGTCGGTCGACCGACCGGTCGACCGACCGGTCGACCGACTGTAACCACTTTGCTCTCTGTTTTTGGTCGGTCGACCGGGTCAGTCGACCGACAGTTCTAAACATTATTTTCTTTTGGCTTCCGGTCGACGACCGGTCGACCGAGTCCAACAGCTAGTTGCAAATTGGACTGCCGGTCGACCGACAGCCGTCTCCAGCCGCCAACGGCTAGTTTCTGATTTTCTGATTTTTGGGGATTTGATTGGGATTTGAGTGTCAGTTTTTTCTAAAACTTTGAGGGCTATTCTCTGAACCTATTACCTAGTTTTAATCATGTTTAGCCTCCTCCATTCCCTATAAATAGAGGGGATTGGTCATTTGCAAAATAACAAGACACATGCCTAGTTTTTCAAGTTTTCAAAAGAAAGAAAAAGTTTCAAAAGCTCTCATTTCTCTAGTGCATTCTTAGCTATTGTTTTCAGTTGTGTTTTCAAACTACTTTCATTTACAACTGAGCTTGTTTTTCTCACTATACTTCTTGAGCCAAAAACCCTCCTCACTCTATAAGGAAGTTGTAAAGAGAAGTTTGTGATCCCTTATTTGATCACTTGGTTACTTGTTTTTCTTGCTTTGTGAGTCCTCTTCGGTAGAGGATTGGATTGGTGGAGTTCGGTACTCCGGTCTTTGGTAGACCTCTTGTAATTGGTGGAGTTCGGTACTCCGATCTTCGGTAGACCTTATAATTCTTGGTGGATATAATGGAAACCCTTCACGGCGGTGAAGGCGGGGAGTAGAGCGGTGGCTCGAACCTCGAAACAAATACTTTGTGTTTGCGATTGTTCTACTTATTGTAAACTACTTCTTGCTTGTGTCATTGCTTCTTATTTCTAACTTGTGATATATCTTGTGTGCACTTCACTATTGCATCCATTTCATTATTTGCCATATTGTCGATCATTGCTCATACAACAAGATTGCAATATGCACCTCAAACTCTTATCTAAAGGAATCACGAGGAAAGAGTTCAGAACCCTTCACCGGGTATTCGGCTCTTACTCTTATTTTGGGCGATCGTTGCATCATTTATTCATAATTGTTTAAAAAGATCTGTGATTAGCATTTACACATATTCACCCCCCACTAGGTGTTTTACACTTAGTTTATAGTTATAACATTATTAATTCTTACTCATTTTCTTTAATATAGCTACTAAAATTTTGGTCCCATGCTTTTATTTTATTTATTTATTTGATAACGGCTAAAGCCCTGGTGCAAGAAAATAAAATTGAAAAGATGGAACCTTTTCTGCTGCACTCATGAGCCCTCATAAATCTGTGTCACACATGAAACGTACTTATCCATCCAAACCTCTTTGAACTGCAAGAGGTAGTTTAATCATTTTTTGAAGTGTTTAAATGGCAGTATGGACGCACATTTTGTGTACACCAAATGACTGATAGAGGTTTGTATTACTAAATTGCCAATCACTTACTATTTAAGGTTACTATTCTTCATACCAAGTGCACTTATCACTTGAGTCGAGCTGACTTGTCCACATGGAGTTTGTTAAATGAACTCTTTTATGCGCACTCGTTGAACGCACAAACACAGTGTCATGGGGCACAAACCGACATATTCGATAATGTCAAAATTGTAAATAATATTTAATAATAATAATAATAAGATTTTTTTTTTAGGTTTACTAACCAACTCACTATTTTGATCGTTCATTTTACACCTTGTTGATAGATGGGCCAAAACTAATCAAAATACTTGATTTTTTATTTTTAGCTACTTTAAACAATATATATAAGCTTCAACGGAGTGAATCTTGTATTTGAATGTCGTTGGATTGAGTTTGAGTGGGAATGATTGCATGTACCCAAATACACTAAATACATACATACATATAAAGAGAGAGACTTGTGTCCTTCCAAAAGAATTTGAGTCCGAATCATTCCCACTCAAATTCAACCTTCCGACATTCGAATACAAAATCCACTCAATTGAAGTTGATCTATATTATTTCAAGCATTTATAAATCAAAAATCAAGTGTTCTTAATACTTTTTGTCTATCCATCAAGCGACACAAAATGGACGGCCGAAAGTAATGAGTTGGTTAGATCTATGTCTTTAGACATACAAATTCTCGATCCAACCATTTCATTAAGATCTAAACATTTAAAAATACCTACAAACCAATTTTGATTTGGTTTCAAATGTTCTACATCGTTAAACTAACCAACTCAATATTTAGGTCGTTTGTTTTTTCCTGCTTGATCGATGAGCAAAAAGTATTCAAAAAACTTGATTTTTGGTTTATAGATGCTTGAAATAATATAGATCAACTTCAACGGAGTGGATCTTGTATTCGAATGTCGGAGAGTTGAATTTAAGTGGGAAGGATCCAGGCTCAAAATCTTTTGGAAGGACACGAGTCTATCACTATATATATACAGTGGCGATCAGGTGAGAAAGTTATCTTAGATTAGAAGATAAGAAGGGAGCATATGAGCCATATGATTATCTTTTGGGTGGGTTAATTTAGTTTTAGGTTTTAGTTTTATTTCCTCCAAATCAAATCCCAATCACTCAGAAAGCCCCTTTCTCATCTTTTTACGTAAGCTAGCTTTCTCAACGGATCATCTCTCTCTCTCTCTCTCTCTCTCTCTCTCTCTCTCTATATATATATATATATATATATATATATATATATATATATATATATATATATGTATGTATATATATGTATGTGTATATATGTATATGTATGTGTATATATGTATATGTATGTGTATATATGTATATGTATGTGTATATATATGTATGTGTATATATGTATATATGTATGTGTATATATATGTATATATATATATATGTATATATATATATATATATATATATATATATATGAGAGAAATGTAAATCAGCTGACACAGGAGGCAAATCCTCCTATGTCGCACTCAAAAATCATATTTCCCGAATGAATTTTCAAAATCCGACCACACATTATCATCTTCATATTCTATGATATATACATATAAAAATCAAGTGATTTGAAGTTTGTTTACTACATTTTTTTTGGGTTCAAACATTAACGGTTTTTTAACAAAAGAACAAAATAGAACGTTTAGATCAATGAGTAAACGAACTTCAAATCACTTGATTTTTTATATGTGTATATCTTAGAATATGAAGATGATAATGTACGGTCGGATCTTGAAAATTCATTCGGGAAATATGCTTTTTGAGTGCGACATAGGACGAATTTGCCTCCTGTGTCAGCTGATTTACATTTCTCTCTCTCTCTCTCTCTCTCTCTCTATATATATATATATATATATATATATATTATTTTTATCTCCCCATGTGATCACATGGTACGCCGTTGGTTTGCTCCCCAATGAGCACTCGTTCGAATCTTATGGGTACGACATATGAATAGAGTGTGTGTATGCTGACAGTTAATCATGAGCTTTTTTTCACGCGCGCGCGCGCACATATATATATGCAAGGTTACAATACACATGGGTGTAACTAAGTTAAATTATACACACCTCTTTTCACCACACAAAAAATATTCTTTAAACAACTTGTGGGGACCACTTACATTAATTTTTGTTTGTATCTTATCAAGCAGAATATTTGTGTGGTGAAAAGAGATGTGTGTAACTTAACTTAGTTACACTTAGGTGTATTGTAACCTTACCATACACACACACACACACAAAAACTTGTGTCATTCCGGAAAGATTTGAGGTCAAATCTTTCTCACTCAAACACAACCTTACGACATTCGAATACAAGACCTATTTCGTTGAAGTTGATCTATAAATAAAAAAATCAAGTATTTTAAATACTTTTTTCTCATCCATCAAGTAGGAGAAAAACAGATAGCCTAAATAATGAGCTGGTTAGTTTAATGATGAAACTTAACAAAAATTAGTTTGCAGGGGTTTTTAAATGTTTAAATCATTATCAAATGGTCGGATCAAGAATTTGTATGTCTAAAAACATAGATCAACCAACTCGCTACTTTCGACCTTTCATTTTGCGTTGCTTGATACATAGGTAAAAAGTATTCAAAACACTTTTTTTTTTAATTTTTAGCTACTTTAAATAATATAAATCAATTTAACAGAGTGAATCTTATATTTGAACGTCAGATATTGATATTTGAGTGGAAAAACTCTGGCTCGCATCTTCCGAAATGACATAAGTGTCTCACTATATATTATATATATTATTAAAAAGTTACAGCCAACTCTCAATCTTTATTAAAAATAAGGGGCCAAACAGCTCACTATCCAACATCGGTAATATTTTAGTTGATGGATATGTAAATAAAAAAATCCCACTAAACTGTGTTTTCTATATTATTTCTTTTTCTTATTCTTCTCGGGATCCCTGGAGGGATCAAACCTCGGTGCAAGAATCTCTATTCCTGCTCAGCCCCTACCCCCACTCAATAATACTAGTTCCATTTTGCTCACTGCCATTCTCGTTCACACAGACGTCACCGCTCTTTGGGAGCCGTTCAGTCAGGTAGGGCCACAGGGTTCCAGAGGCCTACTAGATTGAACGGTCCAGATGGACGCGACGACGGCTGTGACGAAAAAACGCGGTGAGCAAAATTTTTTTCCAATAATACACGCTCTTTGTGCCCCCCTTCTCTATAAATGCAGGCTTATGGGCAAAGCCAAGCCGGAAGCAATCAATCAAAATCAATCCAAACAATTAAAATAAATCCAGATAAAATGGCGAAGTTAGCTCTCGGCCATCTGCGGGAGGCCTCGGATCCCGACTGCATCCGCGCAGTCCTCGCCGAGGTCGTCCTCACCTTCCTCTTTGTGTTTGCCGGTGTAGGCGCCGCTACGACTGCAGGTACACATTGGTGACATGCATGTCTTGGACTAATTCAGGACAGTTGAAATATAACTTTTGTGTAGGTAAAGTGGTGGGCGGGGCTGACTCAATCATGGGCTGACCGCCGTGGCGGTCGCCCATGCATTGGTGGTGGCGGTGATGGTATCGGCGGGGCTTCACATCTCCGGCGGTCACCTTAACCCGGCGGTGACGCTAGGGTTGGCCGTCGGCGGTAACATCACTTTGTTCAGGTCTGTGCTTTACATTATTGCTCAGCTTTTGGGCTCATCGCTCGCATGCATCCTCCTCAAGTACCTCACTGGAGGATTGGTGAGTTTCTGCCTGCAGACATTTTTTTTTTTTTTAAAAATAATAGATTGGCTTAGATTTATATCACATCTTTACTAATTTTAAGACTTGCATATTGTTGATGTTGATGCAAGTGTCACTCTGTGATAAAATTAAATTTTAATAGGTAAAAATTTTGGAATTTAAATTTCACTTGTGTCAGATTACATGTTTTGAAAAGCTCCAGTATTAATAATCTGGAACTTTTGCTTCAGATCCAACTCAATTGTTGTGGCAAAAGGTTAAAATACTTTTTAGACAACATAATCATGCAGGTACACTAACACTGGCACTAACACAATGAACTGATTAGAAATGGTCCCATTCTCTCTTTTAAGTATATAATTAGGAAAAATTCGTCTCATTAGTCATGATATTTTCTAAAGGCATCTCTAGAACTTGTTTGTGAGCACTTTACGAATCACATCCTTTACGAGTTCTCTCAAGTCAAATTTACTCTTTATTAATAAAAGGGAGATGAAAATTTTCTTCTTTTTTCATATGGACTTTTCAGATCTGAATTTTTTTTTTTGCAACTCACTCTTGTTTTATCCAGTTACAAAAGTCTTCGTTATGACAATAGAACTTGATTTATTGATAAAGAAGTGAGATGTAGTCATAGAACGTTCTACGTTTAAGACCTTTCTAAT
This sequence comes from Agave tequilana, assembly GCA_038442645.1. NCBI lineage: Eukaryota > Viridiplantae > Streptophyta > Magnoliopsida > Asparagales > Asparagaceae > Agave > Agave tequilana. The sequence goes on from JAVJIF010003093.1 coordinate 118,008, forward strand.
TCTATAGTCGTTGCCATAAAAATGTAAAACGAAACAAAACTATCTTCATCATTAAAATGACAAAACATCTTTCCAGTAAATTAAAATTAACAAATATAAACTCAAGAAGAAAAACTCTATGGGAAAGTAACATCGCAAGGATTGTCAATATCAATATATCTCTCTCTCCAATGTGAGTAAAAAGTCTAATCTTTTGTTTTTGTTCTTTTATTTTTTCAATATAAAGTGTGGGATCTCTCAAAAATTTTCAAAATAGAAAAGAATACTCTACTTATAATTTTTCTTAAGAAAAAGACCGTTAGGGCAAGAAAAGCCCTCGATGTTTCAGAAATAAATACTTAACGAAACAATCTTAAAAAGAAAAAACGAAGAAATAAAGATGTAAAAATAAAAAAATTAGACCACCCGATAAAAAATAACTCCAACAGTGGATCGAATCTGAACCGTCCTCCTCACTCCATCCTCATCCTCATGTCTCTATTTATAATGTTGGCTGTGAAATATCTTAAACATTCTGTGAAAATTACATAATTGGACTTTGAAACATAACAATAATGTAAACAAAATGTATGCAGGACACACCCGTGCACATACTTGCAGCTGGAATGAGCTCCCTCCAGGGTGTGATCATGGAGATAGTCCTTACCTTCTCCCTCCTCTTCTCCGTCTACGCCACCATTGTCGACCCGAAGCACCGAATTGGAACGCTCGGCCCGTTGCTCATCGGGCTTGTTGTCGGCGCCAACATCTTAGCCGGCGGTCCCTTCTCCGGCGCATCGATGAATCCGGCGAGGTCCTTTGGTCCGGCCTTGGCTAGCTGGGTCTGGACCGACCACTGGGTCTATTGGGTTGGCCCTCTTATTGGTGGGCCTCTTGCTGGCCTGATCTATGACCAACTGTTCATGACTCGGACCCATGAGCCTCTGCCAAGGGATGCAGATTTCTAAGAGCCCACAATTACAAGAGTGCAGCTCAATGGGTGTCCTCGTCCACAAGTCAACTCCCTCGTCTCTGTCATTTCTCTGTAATAATATTGTTGCATGCTTGTGGTAGTTTTCAACTTGTCCTTTTTATTCCCTGCCACGTGAATGTAAGAAAGTACGTCTATGTTTCATCTAGTTTCAGTCAAAATATGCAAGAGATTGTGATTGTATACATGTGTTTGCTCAGTGTCCACCTTGCTGATGGCCCACCTTGTTAAGGTTTTTTTTTGTTTGTTTGGTGAACGAGATAGGGTTTAAGTGAGTTTAAACAAGTTTTCCATTAAAATTAATTAATGTTAAAGTTTACTTATTTAGTGATGAGATCACTGAGACGACATATGAGAAGTTTAGTCTTCAGCTTTTACCAATCATCTGAATCCAAGGGACAATTGTGGTGGAAGCAGTACGTGGGCTTTCACTAATGAGTGGGAAAAGTAATAAAAAAGAAAGAAATTCCTAAAAGTTCCATCTAAGCTTTTAACTAAAATTTAAACTATAAATCTATTCCATTTCTCATACAAGAGGTGTTTATGGTGAATTTATTTCATTGAGTACAAAATTAGACTAGTTCCTTGACATGTGCAAATGCTAGCAACTGAAATGAATATGTTTAGGATTTTAGAGTTTTAATGTTTTAATTATAAAATACACGCGCAAATAAATTTATCATCGATCAGAGGATTACTAAACGCACACAACTTAACTATTTTTTTAAAGGGAAGGTGAAATATTTGTGACACCCAAACTGGAAATAAATTAGTGTCTAATGAGAATCCCCAAAAGTACTTTGTATATACACTGAACTGAAATTAAACTCTATTTTAAGTCAAAGGTAGTTTATATATACACTGAATTGAAGCTAAACTATTTTTAGGTCACTGTAGTAGCATATCCATAAGAATTTGTGTGGTTTTGTAGTCCATGTTGTAAAGGTAATAACAAAGTGAAAATAATGGATTTAAATAAAAATTGAGAGTGACCACATGTAGAAAGAGTCTTCATCACGGCCTGAACCTTATGTGTCTTCGATGTCAGGACCTTGGTCTTCTTCAGTGCCTGGGATCGACTTCGCAAGAGGTTACAGTCGTCAACCTGCAGTACGCGGCCTGTTTTTTTTTTGCTCGTTGCGACCTAGCCCAAGCAACGGTTTTGAAATGGATATTGTATGCGTTCTAAATGCGGGACTTTGCACTTGAGCATGATTTCCCCAGTTGTTCTGCATGACTGCAACCAAGATGCTTTGGTCTCCGAACGCCGGCGGTGATCACGTTGGCAAGTACGACTACCGGGACGCACATGTTTATCAGAGGGATACCATGGTAGTTGTCATTAATGATAGGAAACTGGAAGATTTGACGGTAGAGGATATACCTCTTTGGCCGCCAGGCAAGAACAATCGGTTCTTTGTGGCTTCCTTCTGTGATCTAATCTTCACCATTCGGGGGTTGCTCACTGGGGATAACCTGCTCAAGAAAAATTAGCAAGGGCCGACAAATTGTGTTCTCTGTTCCAGTACTTGTTGTCTGTTTGGGGTCTATTAAATCAGCCTTTATGATTTTCAGGATACTCGTCTCACCCGTAACATCCATGTGGGCGGACTTGCGAGAAGGAACATGGTTAGCGGGTCAGATCGTACCTTGTGGGATATTGCGGTGGCTATCGCGTGTTGGGATTAGGGCTGCTATCAGGTCGGGTCAGGTCTGGGTACTACTGTACCCGAACCTGAACGCATTTTCGAATCAGACCAGACTCTATTAAGAACGAGTCTGGGTCCGAGTTCAGGACAGTACATGTTCAATGCACTCATCAGGTTAACGGGATGAAGACCAAGGTGAAGGCTACCGAGTGACAGAGTTGTTTTTTTTTTATTTTTTGGGCTACGCTATTTTACAATGCCATGCTCCAACACTCATGTGGTTGGTCCACGTGGGTTGGGCCCACGCGGATCAATTCACAACCGGTTTAGGCGGTGTATGTTTTATTGAAAAAACAGTGTAAGTAAGACTTGATGAGTCTCTAATGAGCATCAATTTTGAGAGAATTTAGATGAGATAGTGTAAGGGATAACCATAAGAGAAAAGCTTTTCATAAGCAGTGATCTCAGTGGGCATATAAGAACTAGTCGTTATGATTTTAATAGTGTACATGTAGGATTTGATTTTGGAGAAAGAAATGAACTAGGTAACTCGATTCTAAATTTTACTTTGTCCTATGATTTGATCTTAGCGAATACTTGATTTATGAAGAGAGAGTCTCACTTGATCACCTTTAGAAGTGGATCGAGTGCGAGCCAAACAGATTTTGTTTTTTAACTAGGAGAGTAGATAAAGGTATTTGCATTGATTGTAAGGTAGTGCTGGGTGAGAGTGCAGTAACCCTATATAAACTCTTAGTTTTAGATGTTCGGATTAGAAGGAGATTTAGAAAGATTAAACGTAAGTTAGATCCTAAGATTAAGTGACGGCGGCTAAAAGAAGGTAACCAAGGAGTCTTTGTAGATCGAGTGGTACATGAAGCAGATTGAAAATCCCAAGATGATCCCAATACAACATGAAACAAAATTGTTAGCTGCATTAAAAGAGTATCTAAAGATGTACTTGGTGAGTCAGGGGTGGTGCTCCACCGTGTAAGGACACATCATGGTGGAATGAAGAGGTGAAAACTGCCATTAAGATCAAACGAGACTCTTACAGAGATTTGAAGAAAAATTGTGATGGAATGAGTTTTGAGAGGTATAAGTTAGCCAAGAAGGAGGTTAAGAAAACTATTCAGAATGCAAGAGCTAAAGTGTACAAAGAAGTGTATGAGAAGTTGGACACCAAAGAGGTGAAAATGATATATATAAAATTGCTCGAATAAGAGAGAGAAAGACTACAGACTTGTGTATTGTAAGGTGTGTCAAAGATGAGGATCAGAAAGTCTTAATTCGAGATGAAGAAATCAAAGAAAGATGAAGAGAGAATATTTTGACAGATTGTTCAATGACAATTCTACTCAAGATTTGGGTGACCTTACCATTCAGTGTCAGGATATGAACTATAATTACATGCGTAGAATTAGCGAATCTGAAGTTAAAGAGGCCTTGAAAAGGATAAAGTCAAGAAAAGCTGTTGGTCCGGATGGAATTCCTATTGAGTTATAAAGATGCTTAGGAGACATGGGCGTGAGATGACTGACAAACCTCTTTAATAAGATCTGGCTAACTAAAAAGATGTCAAATGAGTGAAGGAAGAGTATCCTAGTACCTCTTCATAAGAACAAGAATAAAATCCAAAGTTGTTCAAATTACCGTGAAATAAAACACATGTGTCACATCATGAAGCTTTGCGAAAGAGTAATTGAATACAGGTTAAGGCAGAATATTAAAATATCAGAGAACCAGTTTGGGTTTATGCCGGGGCGATCGACGACAGATGCTATTCATTTATTTCGTCAAATTATAGAGCGATTTCAAGAGAGGAGGAAAAATTTGCATATGATTTTTATTGATTTAGAAAATTTTTACGATAAGGTGCGAAGAGAGGTATTATGAGGGACATTGATGAAAAAGAAAGTTCTCATTAAATATATTGACATAATCAAGGACATGAACAATCGAGTAGTGGCAAATGTCAGAACTTGTAGTGGCATAAGAAGTGATTTTTCTATCACAATTGGATTGCATTAAGGATCTGCGTTGACTCCATTCTTATTTACCATAGTAATGGATGAGTTTACTAGAGCTATTCAGGATGAAATATCATGGTGTATGCTATTCGCTGATGATATTATCCTAGTCAATGAGACAAGAGTTAGGGTAAATGTCAAATTAGAGTTATGGAGGCAAACTCTAATATCTCGAGGTTTTAAATTAAGTAGGGCCAAAATAGAGTATATGAAATGCAAAATCAGTAAATAGAAATTCTGAGATTATAGTTTTGTGACACTAGACAGACAAGAAATACGATAAGTAGTCATTTTAAGTATTTGGGTTCTATTAACCAAAAAGATGAGGGAGATCAATAGTGATGACAACCGTATGATCCAAGCCAGATGGTTGAAATGAAGGAGTGAAATAGGAGTTTTATGCGATTGTAACATTCTATTATGGCTGAAGGTAAAGTCTTATCGAACTGCTATTGGGCCAGCTTTTTTATATGGCACAAAATGTAGGACTATAAAGAGAATCATGCCCAGAAGATGAGTGTAATAGAAATGCGCATGCTTCATTGGATGTGTGGTAACACGAGGAGAGATAAGGTGAAAAATAAGGATATTCGTACTAAGATAGGTGTAGCCCCTATAGAAGAGAAGATGAGAGAAAACTGCTTACGATGGTTTAGTCATGTACGACGTAGACTACAGATGCGTCAGTCCCGCGAGTAAAGCGTATCAAATTAGGGCAAGTTAAAAGAGCGCAGGGGAGACCGAAAAAACATGGATGAAGAAACGACAAGATATAGAGGCTAAAGGTCTTAATGAAGGAATATTGCTCGATAGGAATGAGTGGAGAAAGTTGATCGATGTACCCAACTTGGCGTAATTCTCTTTTGGTTCATGTAGCCTACCCCAAATACTTGGGACAAATGGTTTAGTTGTTGTTGATGATGTTTTATTGAAAAAAGAAAAAAAGGGGAAAAAGAAAAAAAAAATGAAGTAGAAAAGCAAGTTTTCGGCAACAGATCATCTTTCCCACTCTGTGACTTTCTCCGATTGCGGGAAGTCGATCATCCCTCCGACTAGGTGGGTACCGGCCTTTGTTTCATTTAATGAAAGGAGGAAAAGAAATAGAAAAATTGAGAGAAAATAGCACAAAATATGGTCTACAAGCTAGAAGAAGATTTCCCAAAAAAAAATAATTCAAAGAAACTTCAAAGAAAATTCACAAGAACTACTTGAGGGAGACTCCTGTGGGTTTACAAGCAATCATAATAAGATAAGACAATCTAATTTGACTGCCTAAAAGCAGTACTAAAACTGAACTAATCAGTAAGTTACGTGACATGAAATGCTACAACAACATGGATCAAACAGAAAAGACCTTCTTCAAAGATTGCATCGGTACTTAGGGGATCTCCTCAATTCTATGTGTGCTTGCCAGCGTCGACGCACGACTGATTAATTTTGCCGGAACTCTGATGCCATCGGTGGTAGTTCGAAACCGAGCAAGATTCTTTTGATCTCTTCTCCGAGCATCTTGGTCTCTGCTCTTGCTCTTATCTGAGCTCTCCGTGACCTCTTCTACAGGTAACGCAACGAAGTTTTCTCAGTGCTCGAATCCTCGCCGGATTACCTTCAGTCTTTCGGCGATTCGAAATACCAATTTCAATGGATGGCTCCTAGTGGAGGGAGGGAGATTCGGCGCTCAATTTTTTTTCTTTTTTTCTTTTATTTTTTTAGTTGTGACTGGCTATCTGAGTCAAGCTGTGGTTGGCTCCTTCCCGTGAAGGACTAGGTGATGGTCCTTTGCGTTGTGCGCTGTCCATCACAGCTGATGGACAGCTCGAAATAAGAGAGAAAAAGAAAATAAAAATTCATTTTGTGAGCCTCACCACAAAACGCATTTTCTTTTCTTCTTCTCTCTCCCGTTCCGGGCAGTCTATCAGTTGTAGTGGACGACCCACAGCGAGAAGGACCATTATGGTCCTTCGCACAAAGGAACCAACCCGAGCCCATCTGAATCACATGAGCATTGGAGCATGGCATTGCAAAATAGCGCATCATGCTATCCTTTCTGTCAGTTTTTATTCCCATGGATAAAAGGATTATTTTATTTTGATGTAATTACTAATTATAATTAATGCTAGTAGTTAGATAAACACATATTTTTTTATTGAGTAAGTTCATTTTAGTAATAAGTCGGACACACTGAAACCCTATTTACTGTTACTAATATTAGTATATTTATTTAAGTAACTGGTATTTTAACAAGTCTGGGTTCGAGTTGGGTAATACAGGAACTACTTGTCTCTACCCAATGACTAAACAGGTCTGGTCCGAGTCCGGGTCAGGTGTATCTAAAAGATACTCATATCCTACTTGATTTTATGAACATGTCTAACTTTTAGACCGACTACATACCTACTGGTTATGTTCGGGTAGGATTTGGGCCGAGTCGGAGACAAGGATTTGTAACAACCCTAGGTGGCATAATTGGCGAGAAAGGAACACTAAAACTTTTAACATAACAAATTTTGTAATTGGAGTCATGTTCACTCCCTCCTTCTAACTGATTTCCTTTTTCTAGACAGGGCTTGCTTCTCATTCTTTCCGCTCTAGTGCTTGGAAGAAGTTGATGTTCACATGCCAGAGACCTGTTGCGTTTATAACCCGGATTATATGAATTATTGGGAGATACGGAGATCCCCACCGATGATCTCAATCACGTCATGAAATCGATTACCTTGAGCACACAAGATGAATATTAAAAGATACAAGAAGAAGAACATACAATTTAACATGATTCGACCCAAATTTGCCCTACATCTATGGGAGAGAACTTGAGAGAGCATTATTAATAAACTTGGTACAATAGAGATCTAATCTTCCCCTTGATCCTACAAGAGTATTTATTTTCTCCTTAAATTTACACTTAGATTACAAGAGAATATCTTCTCTCTATGCACTGTCAGCTTTCTCTCCTTTAACTTGGCTTCTTATGGCCTTACATAGTTGTTCATAGGGGTGGCAGACGGGTCGCGACCCGTCAGACCCGACCCGACCCGACCCGACCCGAAGTTAGCGGGTCTGGGTTTGAGCTAATCGGGTTTGGGTCGTAATCGGGTCGACCCGTCTGACCCGATTATTAAATGGGTCGGGTCGACCCGAACCCGCCAGACCAGTTTGACCCGCCAGACCCGATTATTCTCTCTCCTCCTCGGCCTCCTCCCTTGATCTCCTCCTCTGTCGCCCCCGCCTCCTCGCCTTCGCCTAAATCAAATTGTCAAAAAATATGCGTAAGATCAGTTTTGAACCCGTGGCCTCTAATGTGTGGAGTTTAGTGTGATGACTAATTATACCACCCAACAATTTGGTAATAAAGTGTAAAGAAATTGTATTTAAAATTTAAGAATCGGGTCAAATGGGTCGGGTCGGGTCGACCCGCTAAGAATGGGTCGGGTCTGGGTCTGAATTTTTGACCCGTATAATAATCGGGTCGGGTCGATCAGACTCGATTATTATATGGGTCAAGCAGTAATTGGGTCGGGTCGGGTCGACCCGACCCAATTGCCACCCCTAGTTGTTCACAACAACTTTCTTCTCTTCCACATAAATTCTAGGTTACAACTTTTATTTATAGAGCTTACAATCCAAACCTTATTCTAATTCTGAATGATCTTGGTCATCGGATGCTTGAAGAATCTTGATCAATTCTATTAGGAGTTAATCTCCTTGATCTAGAAGAATCCTTGACCTTTCAAATTTTAGAAACAAACCTTTATTGAATATAATCTGGATCATATTCGAACTCCACCAAAAAAGAGGACATGCAGGCGTCTGAAAAGGAAGCTGCTCACGCAGAACCGCTTTGATAGTCAACTAACATGCATGACTAGTCAACTAACCTGCTCGGTAGTCGACTGATCCAATGTATCAGTCGACTAACTGATATGTTCTCTTCTCTGTATGAAAAAATATACCTAGAGGGGGTGAATAGGTGTAGTGCTAATCTAATGACAAATAATACAGAATTAAAACTTTTACACTAACACACAATGTATAATCAAGAATGAGTCCCAATTCTCCGTGAAGGGCTCTAGAGCTTCTCCTCACGATTTTTTTAAATTATGAGTTGAGGTATTTCAATAGCTCTCTTGGTTGAATTCTAGTATGATCACACAAATAATATCAAGTATGTATAGGGATGAGCAATAATAATAATGTAAGATATAAAGAGAGAGTTGAGAGATAGAGGAAGATAGCCAATCGCAAACACAAGGATATGTTTCGAGATTCGAGTCACTATTCTACGTCCCCGCCTTTACATAGAAGGATTTTCACAATCCATAATAGGATCTTCCACAAAAGGATGTCGACCGAGGAATTACAACTTACAATCCCGGAGTACACAATTCCAACTCTCTCACACCTCTACATAAGAGGGAGACACTAAGCCAAGCACAAAGTAAAGAAAAGATTACAACTTGGTGATCATAAAGATCATAAACAATACTTGGTGATCACAAAAGATCACAAACAAAACACCTCTCATAATACAAGATCGTAGAGGATAGATTTGCAATGAAAAGCTCAAGTATGTGAGTGCACAAAGTTTTTGAGAAAGAAACACAAAGAAAACTCTTGGGAAAAACTTTTGAAATGATATAGAAATGTAGAACAAGAAACTAGAATCCCAAAACTTGTTTTTCTTTAATTTTACAAAACTTTGAAATTAAATAAAGATATAGAATTTTAGCACCAAAAACTTGTTTAAAAACTCTTCAGAAAGTAGGCAAGTAGCTCTTGAAAACATGTTAAAAATCTTGTTGAAAACTGGCCAAGAAAACCCCTTTATATAGTCTAGATAAAAACTAGTCGTTTGGGCTCAGAACCCATGCCAAATGGCTTGTTGGTCGACCGCCTGGTCGACCAGCCAACGATGACCGTTGGGTTTACCGGTCGATCGCCTAGTCGACCGCACCCAAGCCAGGCTCTGTCGGTCGACCAGTCGGTCGACCGCGACCCAACAGAGAAAAACTATCTCTCAGTCGGTCGACCGACCCGGTCAACCGCTATGGGCTCGTGCATATTGCGCACGTCGGTCGGTCAATCGCTATGGGCTCATGCATATTGTGCACGTCGGTCAACTAGCCGGTCGACCGCGCCTGCCTTTGGTCGACCGGTCAGTCGACCGCAAGCAGCCCGACAACAGGTTTTTAAAGAATAAAAACTTGAACTTGTAAAACCCTTAAAAATTCAGTTAAATTCTATAAATTTCACAAAAATAAGTTCATGTAAATACTTTGAAATACAAATATGTGTGATCAAAAAACTAACACATATTACAAACATGTGAACTATTTTGAGGTAAAGAAATTAAGGCTTAAACCAAAACTGGTATTTTCCAAAAATCAGCTTTAAATGAAAATCTGATTTTTCTCAAACTTGTATAGATACAAAAATAAGATATTGAAACATATTTGAAGTATAGTGTGCATGAAAATGATCAAATACACACAGTAAATCAAATATACTTGTTTTTGATAATAAACTCTAAAATAAGTTTTGATATAAACTCATCAAAATAAGTTATCTAAACAATATGAAGTAACAATGTATATGGATGAAATCAAATACACATATAAACCATGTAAACTTGTCTTGATGAAATATATTCATGAAACGAAAAGATGCATACTTGATATATCGAAACCAAAAACACATGAACTCATAAAAATAAAATTTTCCAAACAATAAAGCTCTAATATGTGTAGATAGAATTCAACACACATATAAACCGTGAAACTTATTCTATTGAGATGTAAACCATGTAAATATAAATTTTTGAAACTAAAACGGTTAAATCGAAAATCAAAACTATTTATCATGAAGTCGATAAATTTATGTGTGTGAACTTGAGCAATTCAAAACTATTCTATTCTTGCACAAGATCTAAACTAAACAGCTAAACTAACCTAGACCAAAGTCTTCTTATCGATCTTCTTCTCCAAGATGACCGATCCAAACATGATCCAAAGAGCTTGACTCTATCTCGAGTACTTAATGCGATCTTGACGCAGAGCTCTTGAATCAACACATGATAGCTTCAAATCTTGACTTCCTGTCCATTGTAAAAGCTAAACACCAATAATGATCTTAACCTTTATCTGAAACTTAATAAACACAAGATCATTAGTACTATAACTTCATAAGTTAGTTATCATCAAAACTAGGGTGAGAGGCCTTCGGGCGAACATGTATCTTCTTAGTCGACTGGTTTGAGCATTAGTCGACTATACAGTCGACTAATCTACTCCACATTGATTTGCTTTTTCTTCTTCAAGCCACTGTCTTCACCAATCAGATTGAAACTTTTTGGACCATCATCTCCTCTTAAAAATAAGGCAAAATCCTAAGAATCTCTATATTGACTGATTCTCAAGTCTTTAGAAAAAACACCTTGAGGTTTTGAATTACTACCTTAATTTTTTCCCTTGGTTGTAACCATACTGTGAAGTTTTTATTCTTGCCCCTCTCCTGGGGTCATTGACTGTTTATCGCCATGCCTTAAATAATCTCGGGCCTTGTCTGAATGCACTATTTCTTTAATCATCCTGGTGTTGGCCCAAAGGCCTTCCACCCTAGTTTTGATGATGATTAACTCATGTAGTTATGTTTACTAATAATCTTGTGTTGTTTAAGTTTCAGATCATTAACCAAGATATTAGTTGGTGATTAGCTTCAACAAGGAGTTTAGAAGCTTTTCATGATGATTCCAGGGCCAAAGCTTCATGATCACACATTGCCTAGCCCATGGATGGAGTTTTGGAGCAAGTCAACTTGAAGATGAAAATCATCAAGAAGACTTAGGTATCCATAGTTTAGATAGTGTGTTTAGATCCATATTGTAAAGCTTAGTATAGTTGATATGCTCAAGTGTACAACACACACGTTTTTTATGTTTTGGAATTGGTTTTCATGAATAGTAGATCAAAATAAGTTTACTTTATTTCTATGTATATTAGATGTATTCTAGATATACATACATGGTTTAACTTGCTAAACAAACTTATTTTGATATCCCTATTCATGTGTTGAAAAATCAAGTTTGATAAAATACAAGTGTTGGTTTTTGATAAAATTGGCAAGACACAAAAATGAATTGATATGATTGATATATGTCTTGAAATTTTTATCACTTGTTTGGGTTTAAAAATAAAATGATAAAACAAGTTTTTTGTGGATTTTTAGAAGTGTTAAAAGATTTTTAGAAAAATATTTTACGGTGTTTTCTGACCCAGATTTCTGTTCCAGGCTTCAATCAGTCGACTAGTCAACCAGACCTAGTCGACTTGGGTGAAGTCGGTCGACCGGGCCGGTCGACCGACGTGCACAAATCTGTGCACGTTTGGAGACACTGGGACGGTCGACCGTCCGGGTCGACCGGGCTGAGAGCAGTGCTCTCTGTTTGTTTGGGTCGACCGTGGTTGCCCAACGGTCATATTTTAGACCGTTGGCGGTCGACCGGGCCGGTCGACCGCTGCCTGTCAGAGCTGCCAGCTCAGCTCTAACGGTTAGTTTTGTATTGGGGCTATATATACCCCATCTCTTCATAGTTTTTGAAGAAGTTTTTAAGAGCAAAAATTTCAGACCTTCTTAAGTGTTTTTAAAGAGTTTTCAAAAGTATTTGGGGCTTTAATCTTTCAATCTTTATTGTTTTGGGTTTTTGGAAAATCAAAGAAAATTAGGGTTTTGGGAGATTGTATTGATTTTCATTTTCTATCATTTACAAGAGATTTTCCTAGTAGTTTTTCTTTGTTGCTTGTTTCCAAAAACACCTTGTTTCCACACTTGAGCTATCATACTATCCTAATCTATTTAGGATCTTGTTTTGTGGAAAAGAGAAAAAGAAAGAGAGATTGTTTGTGGTTGAAAGAAACCACTTGTTGTACACCCTTATTCCTTGTGTATCCCTCTTAGGTAGAGGTGATCGGGTGATTGGTTTGCTCCCTCTTGTGAGAGGTGGAGTTTGGTTGTAAACCCTCTTCGGTAGAGGTGTTGTGGTTGTTTGGCTAAGGACCTACCCCTCTTGTGTGAGGAGGTGTTTGTATTGAGAGAGGAGTTCGGTACTCCATTGTTGTAACAAATCCTCTTCGGTAGAGGTTCCCTCGGTGGGAGATAGTGGATTGGAAATCCTACACGGTGGTGTAGGCGGGGATGTAGAGCAAGGGTGCTCGAATCTCGAAATATATCATTGTGTTTGCGTTTGATCCACTTGTCTCTAAACTCTCTCTCTTTACATTTGTGTAAAGCATCATTCATTCATATTGTCATATCATTCATTGCTTGTATTGCCTTGCATATTTCATATTGTTATATCTTGTATTTGCTTGGCTTGCTTGTGTGTGTGCCTAACTTATACTTAACCAACAAGAGCTTCACATAGCACCTCAACCCATTCAAGGGGAATTAAGAGGAGTTAGTCCAGAGCCCTTCACGGGGAATTCGGCTACACTTGTTGTGTTGTATTAAGTTTGTGCAAGATTTGCATTAGCTTCCGCATTTAGCGCATTTAGTTTTGCATTTAGTTTTAAATTAGCACTTACACCTATTCACCCCCCTCTAGGTGTTTTTCAATTGGTATCAGAGCTAGTGTTCCTGATACTTAGGCTTAACATCCTAGGAGTGAGATCCTTTTGGTTGCTAATCTACATTTGCATTTGCTTGTTTGCACACATATAGTTTATCATGGCTTTCATGACCCCACCTATGTTTGACCCTTCCAACATTCATGTTTGGAAGATTAGGATGACCGTTTATTTACAAACCCTAGGTCATAAAGTTTACCTTGCAAATATCAAGGAATCCTTCCTTAGTGATAGCAATCATATAGGGGCCAATGCACAAGCCCTAGAGGCCATTAGAAGCACATTATCTAAAGATTATCTTTTACGTGTTTCTAACATTGATTCCGCCTTTGCAGTGTGGAATTTGTTGACAACAACCACCTCCTCCGAGCTTCTATTGCCAAATCAACCGGAAGAATCTAGTGGAGAATCCGATTCACAATGCTTCATGGTCCAAGGGAATGACTCCCTTGAGGTACATTCGGAACCCCACTTAGATAATGATGATTGTGCTAATTCTTCAAATGATTTTGTTGATCCCTATGCTTTGAATGAAGAACTATCCATTGTGTGTGAAAAACTAATAGAAAAATATAAAGTTTTGAAAAAGAAAAGTCTAGAAATTGAAAAAAAATAAATGTTTGCATTCTAGACTTGACAATGTTTTGCAAGAGAAGGTTGAGGTCTATAATGAAAGGGATTCATTAAAATCTCAATTAGAACTTGCACTTAAAGAAAATGAGTTTTTAAAGTCTAAAAATGATTGCCATGCTATTTTGAAGAAAAATGAAAATTTGTCTTCAAAAGTTGATTTTGTTTTAAAAGAAAATGATTCTTTGAAAATTAAGATTGCTTCAATTTCTAAAGATTTAGAAATGTGTTTAAAGAAAAACATTGTTTTGCAAAATAAGATGGATGCACATGTTTGTCATGCTAGTGTAGCTTCTTCATCTAGTCTACCTAATGCATGTACCTCTTCTTCTAAGATTAATGATGATATTTGTATGTTAAAGAAGAGAGTAGATTGTTTGGGTTCCACTATGAGCCAATGTGCCATGAATCACACACGCTTGGAATCCTTGGTTCGAAAGAAACAAGTTCCAACTTGTATGCATGCACACCCTCCACGGCATACACATGCTCCTCACGGACACACTTCTCACATGTATGCTCATGTGTACACTTGTACACATTGTGAACGTAAGGGCCACCTTGCTAAATTTTGCTTTGATAGAATATATGTTGAGAATTTAGCAAAGAAGTTTGTATGGGTTAGAGAAGGGACTAACCCCCATGGACCCAATAAGATATGAGTACCAAAGACCACCCCTCCTATTATTTTTGATGTAGGTGTGGGCTCTCACATGACGTGAGAGTAGCGGCACCTTGGAGTGGATGCGTTCCGTACTTAAAGGAAATCAATTGGATGCATCACTTTCAAGGGAAGATTTGGTGGAGAGGACCACCATGTTTTTGGAGACAAGGAGAGTTGCTTCTTCGGTTTTGGTAACAATCCTTTACTCCCATTTATTGTTTACATGCTTTTCATTCTTATCATTATTAGCATGTTTTGTTGTTTCATAGCATGTTTCATTGTTTAGTGATTAGTATGAAAATGCCATGCTTATTAGACTTGTGATATATATGTTTAGTCATTTTGAGACACCCATGTTTAATATGGATAAATTCTTTTGTGTTCTCACTATTTGGTTGATATTGCGTATATCATATTTCTAGTATCATGTGGATCTTCATAATAATCATGTTTATGTTTATCATGTTGATTTTTATTGTGTTTTGATGCTTCATGTGTTGATTACATGTTTAGATGTTAGTTTTCATTAAGACTAGGTATATACTTGTGCATATAGTGGGCCACAAATAAATCTATATATGTTTGAGTTGAATGCTTATTTGAACCCATTAAATGTGTTAGTATAGTCTAGTTTTGATGATTCATACATTTTAAACTTGTATTCTCATTTTTGAATTTGTTTTATGATTGAGTGTTTCACTTCATGTATATGTTTGTATTGCCAAAATTTAAGATATACATGTGTACCCCTTGAGTCATTTGCCTTTCATGCAAATATATATATGGACTCAATTGTGTTTAGGGATATGTATGTATACTTATTGTGTTGACAATTCATACATATACCTTGAAATGAAATTTGCTTCGGTGAAAATTTAGTTTTTCATGTTTCCATGTGTTTTAGTTTAACTTCATGTATATGTCTATCTTGTCTAAACTATTAGATATACATGTTTATCCTTTTGAGCCACGTGCCTTAATGCATATATTTTGTGGACTCGTTGTGTTTTGGATATGTATGTATACTTTAGTTTGTATTAGACATACATATGCCTTGAAGATTAAATAAGTTTTGATGATTTTCATGTTTTCATGTTTAAAGGAAAAATTGAGCTTAATGAAAATTTTCATGATTATGATATTCACATTGTATTTGTACACTCACTTTTATTGCTTACTCATGTTTTGTTTTCATGAGTCAAAATTATGCTTAATTGGATTAGAGTGTTGATTTTCATGTGGATTTCCTATTTCATGAAAACTATTTTTAGTTTATTCCATGCTTGAAGGATTTCGCACTAGTTAACAAGTTTTTCATTTTAACTAGTTCGTATTCTTCAATTTGTTAGTGATTTTCAACAAAACTACATTTTCAAATCTATTTTTGAAAACCCGTACCTTCTATGGGAGGTTGGATGGGAGATCATGTTCATGTATGCCTTATATTGAAAATCATTTAAAACTTGAACCATGATTGGGTGGTAGATTATATGAGATATACACTTGATTATTATTGTTGATTCAATTGGTATCATTGAACTCTTTCAATTGGTATCAATTTGATTCTTTTGTATACTCATATGTGTTTGTGTATGTATACTTCCAATTGGTATCATCTATTGGTGATTGGTACTCTTTCTATTTCATACACATATACTTGTTTTATTTGTGCTACTATATTTCTATATCTTTAGCACAAAATCTTGTTTATGCTAGTGCTTGAGTTTCAATTTTGTTTCAATTGATTATTTTTAAATTGGTATCAAGCCAATGCATTAGTTTAGTTGGTATTTCATAAAGGGGGAGAAAATTCGATTTTCATATTTTCAATTGGTATTTAGTTTTCCACTCCCTTACTTTATGATTGAAAATTTCAATTTGGTATCATATGTTCAAAATGAAAATATTTACAATTGGTATCAAAATTTTTGTGTTTAGACATTCAAAATTTATTATGTTTAATTTCAAATGGTATCAAGATGTTTCATGTGTTTTTGCTTAAATTGGTATCAATATTTTTTGTTTGTTTCTTTTCAATTGTTATCAAGATGCTTCATTGACATATTTTTCTATTGATATCATGTTGTTTATTGTCACCCCTTATTGACCTTGTTTTTGTTTTAGACAAAAAGGGGGAGAACATTGTTTTATTGTTTTGATTGACTTAAAAGGGGGAGAAAGATTTTTACCCTTCATTTTATTGTTTTTGATTGTTTACCCCTTTGTTGATGATTGACAAAAAGGGGGAGAATAATTCGTAGTTTTATATATGCATACTTATGTTTTTGCATATATTAAGTTTTATTGGTAAGTTTTATTGGTATCTAGAGCATCTAGTGTTTTTGTTAATGCTTTATTAATTTAATTGGTAACTAGAGCTTCTAGAATATGTTTTATGCATGTTGATGCATACATGTTTATATGCATACTTGTATTTAGTTTTCTCATGCTTAACAAATAGATAAAAGATATGCATATATGTTTTGTTTTGTAAATGTATGGAGATAAGAACTTGATGAGTTTTATGATTATTTGACATGTTGTATTTGTATACATGTCATACATTTGCATACATATTTATGAGCTTCATTGTCATATATTTTTATTTGTTTATGCATGAGTTAAGGGGGAGCTTCTTTGAAGCTTAACTTTAATCCATGCATATATAACTCCATGAGTTTTGTCATCATCAAAAAGGGGGAGATTGTTGGCCCAAAGGCCTTCCACCCTAGTTTTGATGATGATTAACTCATGTAGTTATGTTTACTAATAATCTTGTGTTTTTTAAGTTTCAGATCATTAACCAAGATATTAGTTGGTGATTAGCTTCAACAAGGAGTTTAGAAGCTTTTCATGATGATTCCAGGGCCAAAGCTTCATGATCACACGTTGCCTAGCCCATGGATGGAGTTTTGGAGCAAGTCAACTTGAAGATGAAGATCATCAAGAAGACTTAGGTATCCATAGTTTAGATAGTGTGTTTAGATCCATATTGTAAAGCTTAGTATAGTTGATATGCTCAAGTGCACAACACACACGTTTTTATGTTTTGGAATTGGTTTTCATGAATAGTAGATCAAAACAAGTTTACTTTATTTCTATGTATATTAGATGTATTCTAGATATACATACATGGTTTAACTTGCTAAATAAACTTATTTTGATATCCATATTCATGTGTTGAAAAATCAAGTTTGATAAAATACAAGTGTTGGTTTTTGATAAAATTGGCAAGACACAAAAATGAATTGATATGATTGATATATGTCTTGAAATTTTTATCACTTGTTTGGGTTTAAAAATAAAATGATAAAACAAGTTTTTTGTGGATTTTTAGAAGTGTTAAAAGATTTTTAGAAAAATATTTTACGGTGTTTTCTGACCCAGATTTCTGTTCCAGGCTTCAATCAGTCGACTAGTCAACCTGACCTAGTCGACTTGGGTGAAGTCGGTCGACCGGGCCGGTCGACTGACGTGCACAAATCTGTGCACGTTTGGAGACACTGGGACGGTCGACCGTCCGGGTCGACCGGGCTGAGAGCAGTGCTCTCTGTTTGTTTGGGTCGACCGGGCCGGTCGACCGTGGTTGCCCAACGGTCATATTTTAGACCGTTGGCGGTCGACCGGGCCGGTCGACCGCTGCCTGTCAGAGCTGCCAGCTCAGCTCTAACGGCTAGTTTTGTATTGGGGCTATATATACCCCATCTCTTCATAGTTTTTGAAGAAGTTTTTAAGAGCAAAAATTCTAGACCTTCTTAAGTGTTTTTAAAGAGTTTTCAAAAGTATTTGGGGCTTTAATCTTTCAATCTTTATTGTTTTGGGTTTTTGAAAAATCAAAGAAAACTAGGGTTTTGGGAGATTGTATTGATTTTCATTTTCTATCATTTACAAGAGATTTTCCTAGTAGTTTTTCTTTGTTGCTTGTTTCCAAAAACACCTTGTTTCCACACTTGAGCTATCACACTATCCTAATCTATTTAGGATCTTGTTTTGTGGATGTTGACTGAGATTTCCTGCACACAAAATATAATATGTTAGTTTAAGAATAGATGTGCAAGTCTCAGTTCTAATCCGCGGTAGCAAAGGCTATGCGGGTCGTGATCCTCAAGGAGGGACTGCGATGGAAGCGTTAAGCAAGTTTCTCTAAAGTTTTTATTTTTATTTGTTAAGTTAGAAAGGAAGTGGTATTTACAATGGGTGGTAGAAAAGAATATGGAGATGAGTTGTATTTAATCTACAAAAAAGAAAAGAAAAGAAAAAGAAAGAAAACTTATCTCTTTAGTCTGCTTGCCGTTTGAACCGTTGCGATGATTTCCCTTTTCTTAGAAGGTGTACAAGCACAGCTTATGGGATCGTCCGCCTTCTTAATCTACTCTACGAAATGAATAACAAGCTATGAAGACCTGTTCATCGCCATTGGGCCGTCAAGGTTCCTTCTTCGGCTAGGTATTCTCGAAGCAGTTGGATCTCATGGTGGGCAAGACATTAGAGAACAAATAGAAGAAAGTAGATACAAGATTAAAATAAGAATAAAAGAAACTAGAATAATACAAGAATAAAATAAAACAAGCCTTGATTCGATTATTAAACAATGGTGGAAAAATAACACTTACACCGACTGTCACCATCAGTACAAGCAGATCCCTTCCTCCATGAATACATCATCTCCTCTCAGCTTTTACAAAAAAGAAAATAAAAAATATACAAAGGTGGAAAGAAAACCTAAAAACCTTAACTTTGGCCCTTGGCTCTTCTCTGGAAGCTGGATTGTGTTCTCTCTGTGTTGCATCTGCAGGGATATTTATAGGTGTTGGAAGATGTAGAGTCCTAGTACAACTCTCCCAAAAAGATCTTATCTCCAGAAATTCAAATCTGTGCTGCAACTTCTTATCATGTTGATAGCCGAAATCAGCTTATCTACGGATTGAATTGGAAAGTTTGATCAACATAAGAGTTGTAGGTCTTCAAGTCTTCTTTCTGGGGCATCTTGAATCATCGGATTTGCATAACTGTAGCAAAAGTTATGATTTAAACACTAAAACGTGTACAGTCTGAATCCGAATTCTTTGAATTTTTATCTTTGCACTCTCTTTGGCTTTTATCCTCATCCTGCAAGAGTTTAGGGTTGGGTAGAATTCTATCCTTCCCTCATCTTTAATAATTGCAACTTTAGCCCTTGCATAATTGCACTTTGACAATTGATATTTGCACTTTGACTCTTGGGCTTCAAATATGGGCTTGGATCTGGGCTTTTGGGCTTTATTTATTATAAAAATAATTATTCGAGGCCTGCACACAATAAATTACAAATTATTAATAAATGTGCAGAATTAAATGAATAAATATGAAAATGTGATGGTAAATATGATGATAAAAATGCACTTTTGACTACCAATCACACCCCCACACTTATCTTTTTGCTCGTCCTCGAGTAAAAACAAAGAAAAAGAAAAAGTTAATCTAACCTAACTCACTTTCGTAGGAATCACGATTACACTTAGCACGTGCAACAAGCCGTTAAACCTCTAGGTTACCCTAGAGGACGAGTGTTGTCTCGTGAGGGTTTTCAGCGGATTACACCCACAAAATCCATAAAAAGGAAAATATTTGAATTATTATTGAAGAGACTAAGTAGTCTATAAGTTTTAGGATTATCATTTTTATTCATTCTTCAAACCTGGTCTTTATAAAGTCAATTGTTATTCATTTTAGGTAAGGATTAAAATTGAATTTCTAATATAGTCTTTTTCGTTACCAAAAGTCATACGCACCCTTGTGAATCTAGGAATTCCTTAACTTGGACTCTCATGCCTCATTATTATTTTTATAACATCATCTAATTTTCTTTCGTGTAAGTATCAAGGCTTCTTGAGGCCCTCATACCTAACTAATTGACTATTAGATGTGTTAATATATATATATATATATATATATATATATATATATATATATATATATATATATATATATATATATATATATATTTTTTTTTTGCATGTATAACTCATCTAATTTTCTTTCATATAAGTATCAAGGCTTCTTGAGGCCCTCATACCTAACTAATTGATTATTAGATGTGTTAATACATATATTATATTTCTTAGTTTTCTTAGGCTTTCTAATCCACCCATGTAGCGAACTTAAAGTCGGTGGCTCCCAAACCGGTCGGCTTTAGGGCACCAGGTGAGAAAACACCCCGCGGACTCAAATTCGAATGAATTAGGCCACAAAACTAAGGACTTTATTTTTATTTACTCACCTTTAGGCATGAATACTTATGCTTCTTGAGGCACATGTATCAGCTTAATTGGCGATATTTTTTTTTATTTATATTTTTTTTATATGAGGCACAAGGTCTTTGTCTTAGAATTCTAGATATGCATTAGGTATGCACATTTCATTAAGGTAAAAATCAAGACTAATTATTTATTCAATTTCTCTCCTATACCTAAAATTTAAACAATTTATTTATTTTGACCAAGTTTTTAGAAATCCTAATCATGATTTTCCTAATCCTTAAAACTAACTTAGATTTCTTTCAAAAAAAATAAGTCAAAGTATTATTCTTTTTATAACATTTTTTTTTTAAAAATTTTTTTTTTAGATTTTTTTTTTTTTTTAGCAAATTTTTTTTTAGTTTCTACCTATGTTAGTATGTTAGTAAAGCCCACCCCCACACTTATCTCATGCATTGTCCTCAATGTATGAATGTATGAATGTATGCATGAAACAAAACAAGGGAAGGCGGAAGTTACCTTAGGGTGGTGGTTCCGGAGGTGGTCTAATTGGTCCACGAAATGCGGCCCAAACAAGATAACGTGGTAGTTCACGGGACCTACCTTTATTGACCTCTTTTTATTTACATATTTACAGTCCCCAGAATGAATAGGATCATGGAAGATCCTCTCGTGAAACTTACTCCCTTTACATGACCAGTCCTGGAAAATCATCACAGAGTCATGGTCTATACCTATGTCCAACAAAAGAATGTGACTTGGTAGAATGGTTGACTTGGACTCAAGAATGATAGGTTCAGGATCTAATACCGACTCAGGAAAGAAACTCAAAATATAATATTTTAGTTTTAAGAATATGATGTGCAAGTCTCAATTCTAATCCGCGGTAGCAGGGCTATGCGGGTCGTGATCCTCAAGGAGGGACTGCGATGGAAGCGTTAAGCAAGTTATCTCTAAAAATTATCTTTTTTTATTGTTAAATAGTGGTTTTTGCAATGGGTCGGAAGAAAAGAATTTAGGAAGATGTGGATCTATATTAAAGGAAGAAAAGAAAGAAAACACGTACAAACCTCTTCAGCCTGCTTACCTTTGATCCGTGCGATGATGTACCTTTTCTCAGAAGACTTGCAAGTATGGCGTATAGGAAGTTAATCGCCATAAGCCATCAAGGGATCTTCGTTGGCTAGGCAGTCTCGAAGCAGTTGGGTCTCATTGTTCATAAGGCATTAGAGAACAAAATAGAAGAAAGAAAAATAGAAACAGAGAAACAAAAGAATAAACAAAAGATGAAAAACATAAAATAATAACAAAAACGAACCTTAAACGGATTTCATTAACAATGGAAGGTAAGCGGGCTTATACCGCTGTCACCTCAGTACAAGCGAAGACTCCATCCTCCATGAAAGTTTCCTCCACTCTCAGTTACAAAGTTTACAAAATAAAAACGAAAATAGAATCTAACCTAGAAAGAAAACTAAACCCTAGCTTTTGGCCCTTTGCTGGACGCTGGACTGTGTACTCTCTGTGTTGCATCTGCAGGGATATTTATAGGTGTTGGAAGATGTAGAGTCCTAGTACAACTCTCCCAAAAAGATCTTATCTCCAGAAATTCAAATCTGTCCTGCAACTTCTTATCATGTTGATCGCCGAAATCAGCTTATCTACGGATTGAATTGGAAAGTTTGATCAACATAAGAGTTGTAGGTCTTCAAGTCTTCTTTCTGGAGCATCTTGAATCATCGGATTTGCATAACTGTAGCAAAAGTTATGATTTAAACACTAAAACGTGTACAGTCTGAATCTGAATTCTTTGAATTTTTATCTTTGCACTCTCTTTGGCTTTTATCCTCATCCTTCAAGAGTTTAGGGTTGGGTAGAATTCTATCCTTCCCTCATCTTTAATAATTGCAACTTTAGCCCTTGCATAATTGCACTTTGACAATTGATATTTGCACTTTGACTCTTGGGCTTCAAATATGGGCTTTTGGGCTTCATTAAGCTTTATTTCTTATAAAAATAAGAACTCGAGGCCTGCACACAATAAATCACAAAATATTAATAAATGTGCAGAATTAAATGAATAAATATGAAAATGTGATGGTAAATATGATGATAAAAATGCACTTTTCACTACCAATCACACCCCCACACTTATCTTTTTGCTCGTCCTCGAGTAAAAACAAAGAAAAAGAAAAATTAATCTAACCTAACTCACTTTCGTAGGAATCACGGTTGCACTTAGCATGTGCAACAAGCCGTTAAACCTCTAGGTTACCCTAGAGGACGAGTGTTGTCTCGTGAGGGTTTTCAGCGGATTGCACCCACAAAATCCATAAAAAGGAAAATATTTGAATTATTATTGAAGAGACTAAGTAGTCTATAAGTTTTAGGATCCTCATTTTTATTCATTCTTTAAACTTAGTCTTAATAAAGTTAATTGTTTTCCATTTTAGGTAAGAATTAAAATTGAATTTCTAATATAGTCTTTTTCGTTACCAAAAATCATATGCATCCTTATGTTTTTACTAGGAATTCCTTAACTTGGACTCTCATGCCTCTTTATATATATATATATATTTTTTTTTTATTTTTTTATTTTTTTTAATATGTATAACGCATCTAATTTTCTTTCGTGTAAGCATCAAGGCTTCTTGAGGCCCTCATACCTAACTAATTGATTATTAGATGTGTTAATACATATATTATATTTCTTAGTCTTCTTAGGCTTTCTAATCCACCCATGTAACGAACTTAAAGTCGATGACTCCCAAACCGGTTGGCTTTAGGGCACCAGGTGAGAAAACACCCCGCGGACTCAAATTCGAGTGAACTAGGCCCCAAAACTAAGGACTTTATTTATTTACTCACCTTTAGGCATGAATACTTATGCTTCTTGAGGCACATGTATCAGCTTAATTGGTGATTTTTTTTTTCTTTTTTTTTCTTTATGAGGCACAAGGTCTTTGTCTTAGAATCCTAGATATGCATTTGGTATGCACATTTCATTAAGGTAAAAATTAAGACTAACTACTTATTCAATTTCTCTCCTATACCTAAAAATTTAAACAATTTATTTATTTTGACCAAGTTTTTAGAAATCCTAATCATGATTTTCCTAATCCTTAAAACTAACTTAGGTTTCTTTCAAAAAATAAGTAAAAGTATTATCCTTTTTATAACATTTTTTTTTTAAATTTTTTTTTATTATCAAATTTTGTTAGTGTCTACTTATGTTAGTATGTTAGTAAAGCCCACCCCCACACTTATCTCATGCATTGTCCTCAATGTATGAATGAATGCATATATGCATGAAACAGAACAAGGGAAGGCGGAAGTTACCTTAGGGTGGTGGTTCCGGAGGTGGTCTAATTGGTCCACGAAATGCGGCCCAAACAAGATAACGTGGTAGTTCACGGGACCTACCTTTATTGACCTCTTTTTTATTTACATATTTACAGTCCCCAGAATGAATAGGATCATGGAAGATCCTCTCGTGAAACTTACTCCCTTTACATGACCAGTCCTGGAAAATCATCACAGAGTCATGGTCTATACCTATGTCCAACAAAAGAATGTGACGTGGTAAAATGGTTGACTTGGACTCAAGAATGATAGGTTCAGGATCTAATACCGACTCAGGAAAGAAACTCAAATCAAGTAAAGGTTCAGGAGTCGGGCTAGGATCAAGAAGTGGGTCCAAGTCAAGAAATTGAAACTCAAGTCTACAATCATTTTCCCACAATGGAATGTGACTCAATGTTGGTGATTCAAGTTCAGGAATGATAGGTGTGGGAATCAAAACTGACTCTAAAATATTACCTAAGTCGGGTAACAAAACAGGAGTCAATAATGATTCGGGAATTTGAACTTGATCATAGATTTGGGAATCTAGGTCACATATCTCATTAGTTTCAATCTCATAAAAATGAGAACTTGCCAATTTTTCCATGGGACTTTCAAAATTGCACAATTGGTCAAGTTCAATATGATCATCAAAAATGGGTGATTCAATTTCATGATCTATGGGTATGGGAATAAATGTTGGCTCAGAAAATTGGTCCAAATTGGGTAAGGATACTGGAGTCAACATAGATTCGAAAATGGAAACTGAATCGCAAAGTTGGGGATCGGGTTCACATTCACAATCTAATTCAATCTCATTGAAATTAAAACTAGCCAACTTGTCCAAGGATTGGGGTTGAGCAAGTTCATATTGATGTGATGAAATTGAATTTTGATCAAGGTCTTCTAGACAGAATGATTCTTGGTTCCTATCAACTTGGTTGGTTCGCTCAAGAATGTTTGAAAGTCTAGAAATTTGATCATTCATTATATCTTGCAACCGATCCACTTTTTCTTCTAACCCATCAAATAGATCAATGGTGGACTGAAACCTTGGTGATGTGGGAGAAGACGTTTATGAAGATACTGGTTGAACAGGTGGTTGACCATATGGCTCAGGGGTATTGAATCCCCATTGACTCTGTGAAGAGTAGTGATGATTATTCCAATCTTGTTCATAGTATTGGGACTGGGGCATGTAATGATTCGGATAAGACCAATCTGGCACACTAGGTTGGTCAAAGTTATGATATGCCGGTTGGTAATATCCGAATAAGAGGTTGGTGTGTAATATGGATCCTCATTAAAATTGAAAAAATTGTTGTTATAGGCCATATCACACAATCACAAACAAAACAAAAAGAAAACAAACAAAGAAGAAAAATTTCTAACCTAAGTTAGGGTAGACCTAGACCTAGACGACTCCTAACTGATTAGACTGTCCACGGGAGGTAGGGTGCAGACTTTGACCACAAGTTAATCAGCCAGGTCAGGGCAAGAGTGGTGGGAGGTTTTCCGTCAAAGACGTTCCTTAATTAAATAACCACCACACTTCGGGCTTTCGGCCCTCAATCCCTTTCCTAGACACTGATTTGACAAGAGTCAACTTCCAGCACTGTTCCCCCTTAGGATAATCTCCTATTGAGTCCGAGATGTCCCTAGGGCCAACGTCTACTAATTTTTATGTTAGGCTTGGGTTAGTGAGTGCTTGGGATATGATTTTTGGGCTAAGGAAGGGTGATGAAATCCCCACCTTATCTTGTTAATGGGTTATGCCCTTAAGATGAATTAGTGCAAGTGTACAAGATAAATAAATAAAAATCACTCAAAGCAGAAAATCAACCAAGAGATGAATCCTATTCTACATGCAATGCGTACGTACCTTGCTTCTCCAGCACTCTTCAACAGTAAAAAAAAAATAATTGAAAAGACACCTGCCTAATATGCAAACGTCTAATCACTTTTTATTTTTAACAACCAATGATTTACTGTTGAATTATTAGCAATTTACATGTATATCACAGAACAAAACAGAATAGAGCAGTAAGCAGTAATCTCAAATTTCAGCAATCTGCAAAAAACTGAATTAGTAGTTCACTGCACTTGCCGCGGATCTGCGGCTCTGGCCGCGTTTCCGCTGCAAACTTGCAGGCCCTCGTGCTCTGCCTTCGAGGGCAGAGGCACTGGGTTGCTGTATGTCCTTGCTGCTGCTCTGTTTCTGTTTCCTGTTCTCCAAACCTGCAAACAGAAAAGAATAAAGAATTAGTTAAAAATTAAATTTTTGTTTTAGAGATAAACTTACCGTCCCTCCCCGGCAACGGCGCCAATTTGTTGACTGAGATTTCCTGCACACAAAATATAATATTTTAGTTTTAAGAATATAATGTGCAAGTCTCAATTCTAATCCGCGGTAGCAGGGCTATGCGGGTCGTGATCCTCAAGGAGGGACTGCGATGGAAGCGTTAAGCAAGTTATCTCTAAAAATTATCTTTTTTTATTGTTAAATAGTGGTATTTACAATGGGTCGGAAGAAAAGAATTTAGGAAGATGTGGATCTATATTAAAGGAAGAAAAGAAAGAAAACACGTACAAACCTCTTCAGCCTGCTTACCTTTGATCCGTGCGATGATGTACCTTTTCTCAGAAGACTTGCAAGTATGGCGTATAGGAAGTTAATCGCCATAAGCCATCAAGGGATCTTCGTTGGCTAGGCAGTCTCGAAGCAGTTGGGTCTCATTGTTCACAAGGCATTAGAGAACAAAATAGAAGAAAGAAAAATAGAAACAGAGAAACAAAAGAATAAACAAAAGATGAAAAACATAAAATAATAACAAAAACGAACCTTAAACGGATTTCATTAACAATGGAAGATAAGCGGGCTTATACCGCTGTCACCTCAGTACAAGCGAAGACTCCATCCTCCATGAAAGTTTCCTCCACTCTCAGTTACAAAGTTTACAAAATAAAAACGAAAATAGAATCTAACCTAGAAAGAAAACTAAACCCTAGCTTTTGGCCCTTTGCTGGACGCTGGACTGTGTACTCTCTGTGTTGCATCTGCAGGGATATTTATAGGTGTTGGAAGATGTAGAGTCCTAGTACAACTCTCCCAAAAAGATCTTATCTCCAGAAATTCAAATCTGTTCTGCAACTTCTTATCATGTTGATTGCCGAAATCAGCTTATCTATGGATTGAATTGAAAAGTTTGATCAACATAAGAGTTGTAGGTCTTCAAGTCTTCTTTCTGGATCATCTTGAATCATCGGATTTCCATAACTGTAGCAAAAGTTATGATTTAAACACTAAAACGTGTACAGTCTGAATCTGAATTCTTTGAATTTTTATCTTTGCACTCTCTTTGGCTTTTATCCTCATCCTTCAAGAGTTTAGGGTTGGGTAGAATTCTATCCTTCTCTCATCTTTAATAATTGCAACTTTAGCCCTTGCATAATTGCACTTTGACAATTGATATTTGCACTTTGACTCTTGGGCTTCAAATATGGGCTTTTGGGCTTCATTAAGCTTTATTTCTTATAAAAATAAGAACTCGAGGCCTGCACACAATAAATCACAAAATATTAATAAATGTGCAGAATTAAATGAATAAATATGAAAATGTGATGGTAAATATGATGATAAAAATGCACTTTTCACTACCAATCACACCCCCACACTTATCTTTTTGCTCGTCCTCGAGTAAAAACAAAGAAAAAGAAAAATTAATCTAACCTAACTCATTTTCGTAGGAATCACGGTTGCACTTAGCATGTGCAACAAGCCGTTAAACCTCTAGGTTACCCTAGAGGACGAGTGTTGTCTCGCGAGGGTTTTCAGCGGATTGCACCCACAAAATCCATAAAAAGGAAAATATTTGAATTATTATTGAAGAGACTAAGTAGTCTATAAGTTTTAGGATCCTCATTTTTATTCATTCTTTAAACTTAGTCTTAATAAAGTTAATTGTTTTCCATTTTAGGTAAGAATTAAAATTGAATTTCTAATATAGTCTTTTTCGTTACCAAAATCATATGCATCCTTATGTTTTTACTAGGAATTCCTTAACTTGGACTCTCATGCCTCTTTATATATATATATATATTTTTTTTTATTTTTTTATTTTTTTTAATATGTATAACGCATCTAATTTTCTTTCGTGTAAGCATCAAGGCTTCTTGAGGCCCTCATACCTAACTAATTGATTATTAGATGTGTTAATACATATATTATATTTCTTAGTCTTCTTAGGCTTTCTAATCCACCCATGTAACGAACTTAAAGTCGATGACTCCCAAACCGGTTGGCTTTAGGGCACCAGGTGAGAAAACACCCCGCGGACTCAAATTCGAGTGAACTAGGCCCCAAAACTAAGGACTTTATTTTATTTACTCACCTTTAGGCATGAATACTTATGCTTCTTGAGGCACATGTATCAGCTTAATTGGTGATTTTTTTTTCTTTTTTTTTTCTTTATGAGGCACAAGGTCTTTGTCTTAGAATCCTAGATATGCATTTGGTATGCACATTTCATTAAGGTAAAAATTAAGACTAACTACTTATTCAATTTCTCTCCTATACCTAAAAATTTAAACAATTAATTTATTTTGACCAAGTTTTTAGAAATCCTAATCATGATTTTCCTAATCCTTAAAACTAACTTAGGTTTCTTTCAAAAAATAAGTCAAAGTATTATCCTTTTTATAACATTTTTTTTTAAATTTTTTTTTATTATCAAATTTTGTTAGTGTCTACTTATGTTAGTATGTTAGTAAAGCCCACCCCCACACTTATCTCATGCATTGTCCTCAATGTATGAATGAATGCATATATGCATGAAACAGAACAAGGGAAGGCGGAAGTTACCTTAGGGTGGTGGTTCCGGAGGTGGTCTAATTGGTCCACGAAATGCGGCCCAAACAAGATAACGTGGTAGTTCACGGGACCTACCTTTATTGACCTCTTTTTATTTACATATTTACAGTCCCCAGAATGAATAGGATCATGGAAGATCTTCTCGTGAAACTTACTCCCTTTACATGACCAGTCCTGGAAAATCATCACAGAGTCATGGTCTATACCTATGTCCAACAAAAGAATGTGACGTGGTAAAATGGTTGACTTGGACTCAAGAATGATAGGTTCAGGATCTAATACCGACTCAGGAAAGAAACTCAAATCAAGTAAAGGTTCAGGAGTCGGGCTAGGATCAAGAAGTGGGTCCAAGTCAAGAAATTGAAACTCAAGTCTACAATCATTTTCCCACAATGGAATGTGACTCAATGTTGGTGATTCAAGTTCAGGAATGATAGGTGTGGGAATCAAAACTGACTCTAAAATATTACCTAAGTCGGGTAACAAAACAGGAGTCAATAATGATTCGGGAATTTGAACTTGATCATAGATTTGGGAATCTAGGTCACATATCTCATTAGTTTCAATCTCATAAAAATGAGAACTTGCCAATTTTTCCATGGGACTTTCAAAATTGCACAATTGGTCAAGTTCAATATGATCATCAAAAATGGGTGATTCAATTTCATGATCTATGGGTATGGGAATAAATGTTGGCTCAGAAAATTGGTCCAAATTGGGTAAGGATACTGGAGTCAACATAGATTCGAAAATGGAAACTGAATCGCAAAGTTGGGGATCGGGTTCACATTCACAATCTAATTCAATCTCATTGAAATTAAAACTAGCCAACTTGTCCAAGGATTGGGGTTGAGCAAGTTCATATTGATGTGATGAAATTGAATTTTGATCAAGGTCTTCTAGACAGAATGATTCTTGGTTCCTATCAACTTGGTTGGTTCGCTCAAGAATGTTTGAAAGTCTAGAAATTTGATCATTCATTATATCTTGCAACGGATCCACTTTTTCTTCTAACCCATCAAATAGATCAGTGGTGGACTGAAACCTTGGTGATGTGGGAGAAGACGTATATGAAGATACTGGTTGAACAGGTGGTTGACCATATGGCTCAGGGGTATTGAATCCCCATTGACTCTGTGAAGAGTAGTGATGATTATTCCAATCTTGTTCATAGTATTGGGACTGGGGCATGTAATAATTCGGATAAGACCAATCTGGCACACTAGGTTGGTCAAAGTTATGATATGCCGGGTTGGTAATATCCGAATAAGAGGTTGGTGTGTAATATGGATCCTCATTAAAATTGAAAAAATTGTTGTTATAGGCCATATCACACAATCACAAACAAAACAAAAAGAAAACAAACAAAGAAGAAAAATTTCTAACCTAAGTTAGGGTAGACCTAGACCTAGACGACTCCTAACTGATTAGACTGTCCACGGGAGGTAGGGTGCAGACTTTGACCACAAGTTAATCAGCCAGGTCAGGGCAAGAGTGGTGGGAGGTTTTCCGTCAAAGACGTTCCTTAATTAAATAACCACCACACTTCGGGCTTTCGGCCCTCAATCCCTTTCCTAGACACTGATTTGACAAGAGTCAACTTCCAGCACTGTTCCCCCTTAGGATAATCTCCTATTGAGTCCGAGATGTCCCTAGGGCCAACGTCTACTAATTTTTATGTTAGGCTTGGGTTAGTGAGTGCTTGGGATATGATTTTTGGGCTAAGGAAGGGTGATGAAATCCCCACCTTATCTTGTTAATGGATTATGCCCTTAAGATGAATTAGTGCAAGTGTACAAGATAAATAAATAAGAATCACTCAAAGCAGAAAATCAACCAAGAGATGAATCCTATTCTACATGCAATGCGTACGTACCTTGCTTCTCCAGCACTCTTCAACAGTAAAAAAAAAATAATTGAAAAGACACCTGCCTAATATGCAAACGTCTAATCACTTTTTATTTTAACAACCAATGATTTACTGTTGAATTATTAGCAATTTACATGTATATCACAGAACAAAACAGAATAGAGCAGTAAGCAGTAATCTCAAATTTCAGCAATCTGCAAAAAACTGAATTAGTAGTTCACTGCACTTGCCGCGGATCCGCGGCTCTGGCCGCGTTTCCGCGGCAAACTTGCAGGCCCTCGTGCTCTGCCTTCGAGGGCAGAGGCACTGGGTTGCTGTATGTCCTTACTGCTGCTCTGTTTCTGTTTCCTGTTCTCCAAACCTGCAAACAGAAAAGAATAAAGAATTAGTTAAAAATTAAATTTTTGTTTTAGAGATAAACTTACCGTCCCTCCCCGGCAACGGCGCCAATTTGTTGACTGAGATTTCCTGCACACAAAATATAATATTTTAGTTTTAAGAATATGATGTGCAAGTCTCAATTCTAATCCGCGGTAGCAGGGCTATGCGGGTCGTGATCCTCAAGGAGGGACTGCGATGGAAGCGTTAAGCAAGTTATCTCTAAAAATTATCTTTTTTTATTGTTAAATAGTGGTATTTACAATGGGTCGGAAGAAAAGAATTTAGGAAGATGTGGATCTATATTAAAGGAAGAAAAGAAAGAAAACACGTACAAACCTCTTCAGCCTGCTTACCTTTGATCCGTGCGATAATGTACCTTTTCTCAGAAGACTTGCAAGTATGGCGTATAGGAAGTTAATCGCCATAAGCCATCAAGGGATCTTCGTTGGCTAGGCAGTCTCGAAGCAGTTGGGTCTCATTGTTCACAAGGCATTAGAGAACAAAATAGAAGAAAGAAAAATAGAAACAGAGAAACAAAAGAATAAACAAAAGATGAAAAACATAAAATAATAACAAAAACGAACCTTAAAAGGATTTCATTAACAATGGAAGATAAGCGGGCTTATACCGCTGTCACCTCAGTACAAGCGAAGACTCCATCCTCCATGAAAGTTTCCTCCACTCTCAGTTACAAAGTTTACAAAATAAAAACGAAAATAGAATCTAACCTAGAAAGAAAACTAAACCCTAGCTTTTGGCCCTTTGCTGGACGCTGGACTGTGTACTCTCTGTGTTGCATCTGCAGGGATATTTATAGGTGTTGGAAGATGTAGAGTCCTAGTACAACTCTCCCAAAAAGATCTTATCTCCAGAAATTCAAATCTGTCCTGCAACTTCTTATCATGTTGATCGCCGAAATCAGCTTATCTACGTATTGAATTGGAAAGTTTGATCAACATAAGAGTTGTAGGTCTTCAAGTCTTCTTTCTGGAGCATCTTGAATCATCGGATTTGCATAACTGTAGCAAAAGTTATGATTTAAACACTAAAACGTGTACAGTCTGAATCCGAATTCTTTGAATTTTTATCTTTGCACTCTCTTTGGCTTTTATCCTCATCCTTCAAGAGTTTAGGGTTGGGTAGAATTCTATCCTTCCCTCATCTTTAATAATTGCAGCTTTAGCCCTTGCATAATTGCACTTTGACAATTGATATTTGCACTTTGACTCTTAGGCTTCAAATATGGGCTTTTGGGCTTCATTAAGCTTTATTTCTTATAAAATAAGAACTCGAGGCCTGCACACAATAAATCACAAAATATTAATAAATGTGCAGAATTAAATGAATAAATATGAAAATGTGATGGTAAATATGATGATAAAAATGCACTTTTCACTACCAATCAGTGGAAAAGAGAAAAAGAAAGAGAGATTGTTTGTGGTTGAAAGAAACCACTTGTTGTACACCCTTATTCCTTGTGTATCCCTCTTAGGTAGAGGTGATCGGGTGATTGGTTTGCTCCCTCTTGTGAGAGATGGAGTTTGGTTGTAAACCCTCTTCGGTAGAGGTGTTGTGGTTGTTTGGCTAAGGGCCTACCCCTCTTGTGTGAGGAGGTGTTTGTATTGAGAGAGGAGTTCGGTACTCCATTGTTGTAACAAATCCTCTTCGGTAGAGGTTCCCTCGGTGGGAGATAGTGGATTGGAAATCCTACACGGTGGTGTAGG
This sequence comes from Agave tequilana, assembly GCA_038442645.1. Lineage (NCBI taxonomy): Eukaryota > Viridiplantae > Streptophyta > Magnoliopsida > Asparagales > Asparagaceae > Agave > Agave tequilana. The sequence continues at coordinate 150,995 of JAVJIF010003093.1, forward strand.
CGGGGATGTAGAGCAAGGGTGCTCGAACCTTGAAACATATCATTGTGTTTGCGTTTGATCCACTTGTCTCTAAACTCTCTCTCTTTACATTTGTGCAAAGCATCATTCATTCATATTGTCATATCATTCATTGCTTGTATTGCCTTGCATATTTCATATTGTTATATCTTGTATTTGCTTGGCTTGCTTGTGTGTGTGCCTAACTTATACTTAACCAACAAGAGCTTCACATAGCACCTCAACCCATTCAAGGGGAATCAAGAGGAGTTAGTCCAGAGCCCTTCACGGGGAATTCGGCTACACTTGTTGTGTTGTATTAAGTTTGTGCAAGATTTGCATTAACTTCCGCATTTAGCGCATTTAGTTTTAGATTAGCACTTACACCTATTCACCCCCCTCTAGGTGTTTTTAACCTGGAACATTTAGACTCATTGCAGTTTTTTGTGAAACTCCACCTAGAAGTGAGCTCACTTCAAGCTTTTCATTAAAACTCCACCTTGACTCGAGTTTCTTTCCTTTAGTTTACATTGTGTAATGCCTTTGTAACGCCCCGATCCGGCGGGTACGGAGATGCTACTGCGACGCATATACGTAGGTCAGAAATACCCTCACTATATACACTAAGCATCAGTACAGACAAATTACAGAGTACGGAAGCACGTGGCATATATATACATTCCAACATAAGGATTAAAAAGTTATCACAGAGCGTAATATATTGATACATGTACATTATATCACAGCCAGGTACAAAAGTAAGAATTACAATTTGTACAGTAAAAAGGTACTCACGCGCTGAGAAGAAGATCCCCGAGCTTGCAGGAAGATTCAGGAATAGAAGGAGCTGGAACTAGTCAGCCTGCGCCGAGAGATAAGCTTGAGCTTCGGTGGAGGGCTCTGCTTCAATCCAAGCTTCAGAACCTGAACATGCAAGTCCAGGGGAGTCAGAAACTCCCTAATAAATATTCAGGTGAATGCTAAGTGTTGTGCAGAGATAAGTATATGCGTGTTGATATAACCAAAACAGTAATAAGCATCAAAATTATATCGAGCGTACATTATAGTAAGCATGCGATGAAGATATAAAATGAAAGTGATAAGACCTGAATAACCCTATCATTACTATTTTTAATATTTGTACTTATTACTCGTTCTACCCATATGTCTAGGTATGTGTAATAGCGTCCCAACACACATACATCCACATATGAGTAAATCAAGGCTGTTATTGAAAACCGATGGGGGTATCAACGAACAATGTTTACAATGGGTCCCATGCATACCCGGGACCACGGCCCAGGATTGTTCCATTGCTAGAGGACGGAACCTGCCGCAAAGTGTACAAGAGGGTCTTATAGAATGTCCTTATTAAGATAGTACCAGGAAGGAGGGAGCCGGTGCTCCCCTCGGTCGCCTGGAGGCCCTCAGGTCAAACCGGACATATAGTTGCACAACATATCTAATACCACTGTAAACACGAACATATATTGATAGCCGCAAGTTTCTCTCGACCCAAAAGTTGTCCCTTTTTATGACTTATTATGCAATTATCAGTTTACGGGAATAGCAGGTGCAAGATATGATCAGAATTTCAGGAGTCCAAGAGTACATGAGTACTATAAATTCAAGTCACTGTATATGATACAGGATAACAAGTACAGGATTCCCGTAAATGTGACAATCTTAAGCCAAGTATCAATATGTCATAGCGGGACAAGTATCAAGTAGTAGTATATCAGGTGCTATGCGACATATGACTGGGAGGTGATATTAGGCAGGTGACAAGTGACAGCATGATACATGCAAGTATGTCAGAAAAATAATGCAATACTAGTCAACATGACGAAGCGGGAAAATCTAAAAAGAAAGCGAGAACACTCGCCTAAATCTTCAGAAAATACCGGGAAATCCCAAGCTTCAGAATCTAGGTAACCAACACGTCAATAACAGATATTATATTAAAAGAGGAGGAGAAAGGATGAATCAGAAAAAGGAGAATGAAGACGCAGTGATCGCGGACGCGAGGGTCGCATTGCGTAGATGTCACAAACGTGAGGTCTGAGACCCGCGTTTTATAACACAGGAAGAACGCAGACGCAGACACGTGCTCTGCGTCGCGTTAACACAAGAACGCGAAGATCGCGTTAAGGAAGTGCTTGGACGCGGGGGGTAAGCTCCGCGTCAAGCAATCACACAATAAGAGAAAGAGAGACAGGGGGATGTGAGAGACGCAGGAAAGGAGGGGACTGAGATGCAGTGATGGGAGAGGGAGAGACACAGGTTTGAGGGGAAAATTAGAGAAGAAAAGAAAAGAAAAAGGAAGGAAAGGAAAGAAGGAAGGGAAGAAAGAAAAGCAAAGGAAATAAAGAAGGAAGAGAAGGGGAGGTAGGCCGATCATGGCTTGGCCGGCGGTGGCAGGAGTTGGCCGGAGAAGGTGGCCAAAGCTCCAAGAGCAAGCAATCTAGAGGGTGCAAGTGTAGTTCAAAATGGAAAAATAGAGTTTTGAAAATGAGGCTTCGGAGAACGAAGCTATAGCTCGTTAGAAAGAGTATTCCGAGGAGAGCATGATGGCGTGGTTGGTGGTGGTTAAGGTGATGTAGGTAGTGGTGGAAATGATGGAGAAGATGGTGGAGAAGATGGGTTTCTTGGTGGAAAAAGAGGAAGAAGAAGGTGGAGAAGTTGTTGTTATTGTTGGAATGGAGGAGGAAATGGAGGAGAGTATGGTGGAGGTGTTGGTGGTGAAGGAGGTGGAGGGATGGCCGGACAAGAGGGAGGCACGGTGGCTGCATTTATTGGGCTACTGTTGGCCTGTGCTTGCTGGAAAAGGAAGAAGGAAAGAAAATAATGAAAGAGAGAAGAGAGGAGGTGTATATGTAAAGGAGTTATTTGATTATTACAAGTTTGCCATTGGGTTTAATAAATGAGACTTACTTCTCTCTCAAGATGAAAGCTGCATCTCTGCCAGACCCGCGTCTGGCTAATTTTGAGCCAGACGCGGAGATCAGATCCGCGTTTTAGATAGAAACGCGAGAATCGTGTTGATAGAAAAGACAAAAAAACATGGTGATCAGATCAGAGTTGATTTTTTGAAGGACATAACATTAAATGCGGAATGGGGAGAGTCTCCGCATTAAATATTGAATCCAAGTTGGGTGAACCTCGTGTCAGTAAGGAGGGAGAAAAAGTAAAATATCAGGATAGAATTCCGGTATCTGGGAAAACACCAAAAACTCAAGAAAAGCCCGAAAAATGAAGTATCTTGAAAAATTTTCAAAAATTATCAAAAATAATAAATATTATTTTAAAATATTTGATGAAATCAGTTTTTAGAAATTCAATCTCGTTTTCAAAATAAAAATCCTGAAATCCACCGTGGACGGTGTCTACACCGGGTCGGCCAGATTTTTGATAAATTCTAAAAAATCTCAAAAAATTCATTTAGATAGAAAATATAATTTTAAGAAATAATGTGAAAGTCGTTTCTAGAATTTTAACTCTATTTGTAAATTAAAAATCTGAGAGTCAGTCAGCGGCACTGGTTGACACTGATTTTGAAGATTTACAACTTAATTCAGAAAAATTTCAGAAAATCATGAAAAATTTAGAATATTAAAAAATAATATTTGAAACTGAAATCAGTCAAATCTGAATACCAAAAAGGTCAAATCATGTCGTACTGCCATATGAATAAGAATTTAAATAATAGAAAATAAGGAAATACGCTCCAAAAATCAGGACACATAGCTGTATACGCATTCTGAGGATGGGGTGTTACAATCCATCCACCTTATCAAAAATTTCGTTCTCGAAATTTCAATAATGGGGATGTGGAGGTAGAAAAGAATAGGGAAAAGGAATTTTACCAACTAAGATATAAAGAGTTGGGGGTAACACTTATAAATAATATCCTCTCGTTCCTACGTAACTTCTCCTGGGGCATGCCTATTCCAAGAAACCAGTACTAATGGTATTGCCCGATTCTTTAGGGTTTTGACACTTCTGTCCAGAATGGCCATCGGCTATTCTTTGTAGGATAAATCAGGTTGTAGTTCTAATTCTGAGTGATCTAGAATGTGACTCTCATCCTTGACATACTTCCTCAGTTGTGATATATGGAACACGTTATGTACTCCTTCTAATGATGGTAGTAATGTCAATCGGTAAGCCATATCTCCCACACGATCCAAAATTTTAAATGGACCGATGTATCTCGCACTAAGTTTTCCGCGAGTACCGAATCGGATTAACCCTTTTGGTTGTGATATCCTTAAAAATACATGATCACCTGTTCTGAATTCCAACAGTCTTCTATTAGTGTCTGCCCAACTCTTCTGTCGGCTTTGTGCTGCCCGGAGATGATCTCTGATAATTCTGAATTTATCTGTTATCTGAACTAGAATATCTGGTCCCATAAGTCTTCTTTCGCCGATGTCATCCTAATATATTGGCGACCTGCATTTTCTGCCATATAATGCTTCAAATGGAGCCATCTTGATACTGGCCTGATAGCTGTTATTATAAGAGAATTCTACCAAATGAATATAGTCTGCCCGTGACCCTTTAAATTCTATCATGCAGGCTCGTAACATGTCTTCAAGAATTTGAATAGTTCGTTCAGATCGTCCGTCTGTCTGGGGATTGAAATCACCTAGAGGGGGGGTGAATAGGTGATAATGCTAATCTAGAAACTAAATGCGGAAGCTAAAATAATTTTGCAATCACACTTAATACAACCAACAAGTGTAGCCGAATTCCCTGTGAAGGGCTCTGGACTAACTCCTCTTGATTCCCCTAGATATGGGTTGAGGTGCTATATGAAGCTCTTGTGGTTAAGTACAAGTGAGGCACACACACAAGCAAGCCAAGCATATAAGGATGAAATAACAACGTGAATTAATGCAAGGCACAAATGCAAGTAAGTATGGATGATATGGCAATTGAATAATGCTATGCACAACACAAATAGAGAGAGAGGGTTAAGAGACAATGGATCAAACGCAAACACAAAGATATGTTTCGAGGTTCGAGCCCCTAACTCTACGTCCCTGCCTTCACCGAGAAGGATTTCTAATCCACTATCCTGTCCACCGAGGACTCCCACCGAGGGAATCTCCACCGAGGAGGATTTTTACAACAAGGGAGTATCGAACTCCTCTCTCAAACACCGCCTCACAACCGAGGGGTAGGCCTGTAGCCAAACAACAACCAACACCTCTACCGAAGAGGGTTACAAACCAAACTCCACCTCTCACTAGAGGGAGCAAACACAAGCCTCAACCTCTACCAAAGAGGGAGCAACCAACAAATGAGGGTTTTTACAACAAGTGGTTTCTTTCAACCACAAACATTCTCTCTTTCCTCTTTTCCACAAAACAAGATCCTAATAGAATAGGATAGACGATATAGCTCAAGTGGATATCAAGGTGTTTTTGGAAAGCAAATAACAAAGAAAAACTACTTGGGAAATCTCTTATAGATGATAGAAATGAAAATCCAAACAATATCCCAAAACCTAGTTTTCTTTGATTTTCCAAAACCCTTGAAAAACAATAAAGATGAAATCTTTGAAGCTCTAAAACACTTTTTAAAACTTTAAAAACACTTCAGAAAAGTAGGAATTTTTGCTCTTGAAAATCTTATCTAAAACCCTAAAGAGATGGGGTATTTATAGGCCCAAAAGAAAACTAACCGTTAGGCTGATCTGTCAGCCTGACAGGCCTGCGGTCAACCGCCCGGTCGACCACCAACGGTCATAAATATGACCGTTGGGGCTACCGGTCGACCGCCCAGATACAGAGAGCAAGGCTCTCTGGTCCGGTCGACCGCCCGGTCGACCGGCCCATTGCTTGCCCAGACGTGCACAAGACTGTGCACGTCGGTCGATCGTGCGGTCGACCGGCTCTGGCATACGGTCGACCGTTCCCGTCGACCGCCACAGCCTGGCAGCCAATTTCTAGGTCAGTAAAACATGTTAAAAATATTTTTAATAAATCTTATAAAAACTTCTAAAAATCCCCAAAAATAGTTTTCTCATTTTGCATTGATATATAAACTTGTGATAAACATTTTAACTCAAATATCAAGCATATGAAACCATTTTTGTATTTTAACATTTTTACTAAAAACCAAAACTTGTATTTTATCAAACTTTGATTTTTCAATAGGAAATCTGATTTTTCCTAAAACTCATGAATAGGCATATCAAAATAAGTTTGTTTAAGATATGAAGCATGTATGTATATCGAACACATCTAATATACATAAAAACCAAGTAAACTTGTTTTGATCAATCTATTCATGAAAAATTAAATCCAAAACATAAAACTTGTGTGTGTTGTGCACTTGAGCATATTAACTATTCTTATCTTTACACATGGATCTAAACACACTAAACTAAAATTAGGATACCTAAGTCTTCTTGACGATCTTCATCTTCAAGTCGACTCGATCCAAACTCCGTGATCCAACGAGCATGGCTATGAATGATCTTGACGCTCGGGCTCGGGAATCACCAAGTGAAGCTTCCAAACTCCTCTTTTTGAAGCAATCACCAACTAATATCTTGTTACATGATCTGAAACTAAAATCACAAGATTATTAGTAAACATAACTACATGAGTTAATCATCATCAAAACTAGAGAGGAAGGCCTTCGGGCCAACAATCTCCCCCTTTTTGATGATGACAAAACTCATGGAGTTATATATGCATGGATTAAAGTTAAGCTTTAAAGAAGCTCCCCTTAACTCATGCATAAAACAAATAAACATAAATATGCAATGAATGACAATGCAAAAACAATAAAAGGCTCTAGATACCCAATGAAATGTTCAAAAACAAAATATGCTCTAGATACCAATTAAAATTAAACTAAATTAAACTTAATATATGCAAAACATGAACATGCATATATAAAACTCAACCAAACTCAAAATCTTTCTCCCTCTTTTTGTCAATCATCAATAAAGGGGTAAAAACAAAACTAAATCAATAAATTTTTCTCCCCCTTTTTGTCTAAAACAAAAAATGTCAATATAGGGGTGACAATCAATTAAGATATCAATTGAAAATATGTCAAAGTAGCATCTTGATACCAATTGAAAGTAAACATAGATCAATAAATAAATGGTATATGCTATATACATTCATGAAGAGAAGATGTGAAGCTTCCCTACATAGATACATTACATGAAAGAGAGATGACAAGCCCTAATTCACATAACGTACACTATGCAATGCATAAGAGGAGATGTGAAGCTCCCCCTACACACGTGTACCACATAAAGAAGAGATGTCAAGCTCTTCAATACAAGATACACTCAATACGAATCTATATGTAGAAGAGATGTTAAGCTCTCCTTGCATATAGGCAATACAAATCAAAACTTTTGTATTTATCTTTAAACAAATTTTGAGATACCAAATTAAAACATTCAAATAAACATCTTGATATCAAAAGAGAGTATTTTTCTTTTTAAGTATATGATATCAATTTAAAATTTTTATTTTCTATCATAAAGCAAGGGAGTGGAAATACAAATACCAATTGAAATATGAAAATCGAATTTTCTCCCCCTTTATGAAATACCAACAAAAACAATGCGTAAGCTCGAATTAAGATACCAATTGAAAAATTGAATCAATTGAAACAAAGTTAAAACTCAAGATTTAGCATAAACAAAATTTTGTGCTTAAAGATATAGGGATATAATAAGCACAAATAAAATATATATATGTATGAAAAGTTCAATACCAATCGAAATTGATACTATTAGAATTGAAAGCATACATACATACAAACATATATGAGTATACAAGAAAGGTCAAAATTGATACCAATTGAAAGAATCTAATGATACCAATTGAAACAACAATAATATCAAAGTATAACTCATATAACCTATCCTCCCAATCATGTTCAAGTTTAAAATGATTTTCAATATAAAGCATACATGAGTATGATCTCCCATCCAACCACCCTTGGATGGTAGGGGTTTTCATAAAAAAGATTTGAAAAATAAAGTGTGTTTGAAAACTCTACCAAAATGAAAAATATCGCAACTAGTTAAATGGAAAAACTTGTAAACTAGTACGAACTCCTTCAAGCAAGGAATAAAACAAAATTATTTTTCATGAAACATGAAATCTACATGATAATCAACACTCTAAGCCAATTAAGCATAAATATGACTCATGAAAACAAAACATGAGTAAACAATAAATGTGAGTGTACAAATAAGATGTGAAGATCATAATCATGAAAGATGGACAATAAGCTCAATATTCCATGAAAACATGAAAATATGAAAATCATCAAAACTATTTAATCTTCAAGGTATATGTATGTCCTATACAAACTAAAGTATACATACATATCCAAACACAACGAGTCCACAAAGATATATGCATGAAGGCACGTGGCTCAAAAGGATGTATATGTATAAACAATAATTTGGATAAAATGGATATATACATGAAGTTAAACACATAACCATAAAACAAATCCAAAAATGGGAATATAAGTTTAAAATGCGTGGATCATCAAAACTAGACTATACTAGCACATCTAATAGGAACAGATAAGCAATCAAACACAAACATATATAGATTTATTTGTGGCCCACTATATGCACAAATATATACCTAGTCTTAATGAAAACTAACATTTAAACATATATTTAAAGCATGAAGCATAGAACAAGACAATAATCATCATGATACACAAAAACATGATTATTATGCAAATCCACATGTTATTAGAGCTATGATTAACATGATAGCAAACAATGGTGAGAACACAAAAATAATGATCCATATTTATCATGGGTGTCCCAAAAGGGCTATACATGTATGTCAATGGTCTAATAGTCATGTCATTAACATAATAATCAACATGCTATAAACAATGAAATGGAGAGCATGTAAATAAAACGGGAGTAAAGGATTGTCACCAAAACCGAAGAAGCAACTCTCCTTGTCTCCAAAACAAGGTGGTCCTCCCACCAAACTTCCCTTGAAAGTGACGCATCCAAATAATCTCCTTGAAGCTCGGAACACATCTACTCCAGGTACCTATACTCTCATGTTATGTGAGAGCCCACGCCTACATCATAAACAAGAGGGGTGGTCTTTGGTACCCATATCTTTTTGGGTCCATGGGGGTTAGTACCTTCTCTAACCCAAACAAAATTAGTTGCTAAATTTGAAACATGTATACGATCAAAACAAAATTTAGCAAGGTGGCCCTTACGTCCACAATGTGTACAAGTGTACACATGAGCATATACATGATGATGGTGTCCGTGAGGAGCATGTGTATGCCGTGGAGGGTGTGCATGAAAGATGGAACTTGTTTCTTTCGAAATAAAGATTCCAAACGTGTATGGCTCTTGGCACATTGGCTCAAAGTGGAGCCCAAACAATCCACTCTCTTCTTCAACAAACAAAAATCATCATTAATCCTAGAAGAAGAGGTACATGCAATAGGTAGACTAAATGAAGAAGCTACACTAGCATGACAAACATGTGCATCAATCTTATTTTTCAAAAACTCATTTTTCTTTAAACATACATCTAAATCATTTGAAATAGAAATTATTTTATTTTTCAAAACAACATTCTCTTTTAAAATAAAATCAAATTTTGAAGACAAGTTTTCATTTTTCTTTAATACATCCTTGCAATCAATTTTAGACTCTAAAAATTTATTTTCCTTTATAGTAAGGTCTAGTTGAGATCTCAATGAATCCCTTTCATTATAGACCTCAACCTTCTCTTGCAAAACATTGTTAATTCTAGAATGCAAACTTTTATTTTCATTTTCAAGGCCTAGACTTTTCTTTTTCAAAATTTATATTTTTCAAATAATTTTTCACAAACAATAGACAACTCTTCATTCAAAGTATTGGCATCCATATCATCATGATCATCAAATGAAGAGGTAGCACTATCTAGTTAAGTATCCGAAAGTACCTCAAGGGAGTCATTCCCTTAGACCATATGGCATTGAGAATCGGATTCTCCACTAGATTCCTCCGGTTGGATCGGTAATAGAAGCTTGAAGGTGGTTGTGGTTGTCAACATGTTCCACACTGCAAATGCGGAATCAAAGTTAGAAACAAGCATAAGATATTCTTTTGAAAGCATGCTTCTAATGGCCTCAAGGGCTTGTGCATTGGCCCCTATATGCTTGCTATCACTAAGGTAGGATTCCTTGGTAATGGCAAGGTGAACCTTATATCTTAGGGTTTGTAAATAAACGGACATCCTAGTCTTCCAAACAATGATGTTGGAAGGGTCAAACATAGGTGGGGTCATGAAGTCCATGGGTCCAAACTATATGTGTGCAAACAAACAAGTGTGCAAATGCAAATGGTAGATTAGCAAACAAGGATCTCACTCCTAGGATGTTAAGCCTAAAGTATCAGGAGCGTAGGCTCTGATACCAATTGAAATCACCTAGAGGGGGTGAATAGGTGATAATGCTAATCTAGAAACTAAATGCGGAAGCTAAAACAATTTTGCTATCACACTTAATACAACCAACAAGTGTAGCCGAATTCCCCGTGAAGGGCTCTGGACTAACTCCTCTTGATTCCCCTAGATATGGGTTGAGGTGCTATATGAAGCTCTTGTGGTTAAGTACAAGTGAGGCACACACACAAGCAAGCCAAGCATATAAGGATGAAATAGCAATGTGAATTAATGCAAGGCACAAATGCAAGCAAGTATGAATGATATGGCAATATGAATAATGCTATGCACAACACAAATAGAGAGAGGGTTAAGAGACAATGGATCAAACGCAAACACAAAGATATGTTTCGAGGTTCGAGCCCCTAGCTCTACGTCCCCGCCTTCACCGAGAAGGATTTCTAATCCACTATCTTGTCCACCGAGGACTCCCACCGAGGGAACCTCCACCGAGGAGGATTTTTACAACAAGGGAGTACCGAACTCCTCTCTCAAATACCGCCTCACAACCGAGGGGTAGGCCCGTAACCAAACAACAACCAACACCTCTACCGAAGAGGGTTACAAACCAAACTCCACCTCTCACTAGAGGGAGCAAACACAAGCCTCAACCTCTACCAAAGAGGGAGCAACCAACAAATGAGGGTTTTTACAACAAGTGGTTTCTTTCAACCACAAACAATCTCTCTTTCCTCTTTTCCACAAAACAAGATCCTAATAGAATAGGATAGAAGATATAGCTCAAGTGGATATCAAGGTGTTTTTAGAAAGCAAATAACAAAGAAAAACTACTTGGGAAATCTCTTGTAGATGATAGAAATGAAAATCCAAACAATATCCCAAAAACCTAGTTTTCTTTGATTTTCTAAAACCCTTGAAAAACAATATAGATGAAATCTTTGAAGCTCTAAAACACTTTTTAAAACTTTAAAAACACTTCAGAAAAGTAGGAATTTTTGCTCTTGAAAATCTTATCTAAAACCCTAAAGAGATGGGGTATCTATAGGCCCAAAAGAAAACTAGCCGTTAGGCTGACTGTCAGCCTGACAGGCCTGCGGTCGACCGCCCGATCGACCGCCAATGGTCATAAATATGACCGTTGGGGCTACCGGTCGACCGCCCGGATACAGAGAGCAAGGCTCTCTGGTCCGGTCGACCGCCCGGTCGACCGGCCCATTGCCTGCCCAGACGTGCATAAGACTGTGCACGTCGGTCGACCGGCTCTGGCATACGGTCGACCGTTCCGGTCGACCGCCACAGCCTGGCAGCCAATTTCTGGGTCAGTAAAACACGTTTAAAATATTTTTAATAAATCTTATAAAAACTTCTAAAAATTCCCAAAAATAGTTTTCTCATTTTGCATTGATATATAAACTTGTGATAAGCATTTCAACTTAAATATCAAGCATATGAAACCATTTTTGTGTTTTAACATTTTTACCAAAAATCAAAACTTGTATTTTATCAAACTTTGATTTTTCAATAGGAAATCTGATTTTTCCTAAAACTCATGAATAGGCATATCAAAATAAGTTTGTTTAAGATATGAAGCATGTATGTATATCAAACACATCTAATATATATAAAAACCAAGTAAACTTGTTTTGATCAATCTATTCATGAAAAACCAAATCCAAAACATAAAACTTGTGTGTGTTGTGCACTTGAGCATATCAACTATTCTTATCTCTACACATGGATCTGAACACACTAAACTAAAACTAGGATACCTAAGTCTTCTTGACGATCTTCATCTTCAAGTCGACTCGATCCAAACTCCGTGATCCAACGAGCATGGCTATGAATGATCTTGACGCTTGGGCTCGGGAATCACCAAGTGAAGGCTTCCAAACTCCTATTTTTGGAGCAATCACCAACTAATATTTTGTTACATGATCTGAAACTAAAATCACAAGATTATTAGTAAATATAACTACATGAGTTAATCATCATCAAAACTAGAGAGGAAGGCCTCCGGGCCAACAGGGATGATATAAGGTACTGAATTTCAGACGAGTTCCTAAATTTTCTTGGAGACTTTCCCAGAAATGTGATCGAAATCTCGTGTCTCTATCTGACACAATGCTAACTGAAACTCCATGCAGAAGAACTATTTCTTTTATATATTTATCTGTAAGAACTTCTGTTGACTGACCTACTCTGAAAGGTAGGAAGTGAGCTATTTTTGTGAGGCAGTCAATGATTACCCATACTGCATTGTTACCCTTAGGACTGCGGGTAGAGCTGTAACAAAATCCAAGTGATATGTTCTCACTTCCATTCGGTTATCGGTAATGGTTGTAGAAGTCCAGCTGTTCTCTGATGTTCCACCTTTATTTGCTGACAAACCAAGCACTTTGCTACATACTGGGCTATCTCGCTCTTCATGGCATTCCACCAAAACTTCTGCTTCAAGTCTTGATACATTTTATTTCCTCCTGGGTGATAGAATAAGCCGAACTGTGTGCCTCTGTCAAAATTTTCTGCCGAACTTCCTCTTGTGGTACACAGATTCTGTTACCAAAATAAAGTGCACCATTCGAATGAATACAGATATCCGTCCTTAATCCAGCTTCTACTTGAGCTCTGATTTTTATAATCTGGGGTTTTCCTTTTGAGCTTCCTTAATTTCATTTGTCAGGGCTGGTTGAATCTGGAAGGTCATTAACTGACCTGACTCATCACTTCCTTGTATTAGCATTAAGTCCAGCTTTATGATTTCCCGATGCAATTCCTTCTGTTGAGTAAGTTTTAAAGTACTTTGTTTTCTGGTCTTCTGCTTAATGCATCTGGAACTGTATTATCCTTACCAGGATGGTACTGTAAGTCTATGTCATAGTCGGCCATCAATTCAAGTCACCGCCTTTGCCTCATATTTAATTCTTTCTGTGTGAAAATATACTTAAGACTCTTGTGATCAGTATAGATTAATACTTTGTCCCCCAGAAGATAGTGTCTCCAGATCTTTAACGCGAATATTACCGCCGCCAGTTCTAAGTCATGGGTTGGGTAATTTCTCTCATGTGGTTTCAGTTGCCTAGATGCATAAGCTATGAATGACATGACCATGATGCATTAATACACATCCTAGGCCTTTTTCGGATGCATCACTATATATAATCATTCCTCCTGTTCCTGAGGGAGTCTTCAAGATTGGAGCGGAAATCAGTCTTTCCTTTAATTGTTCGAATGCTGTAGTACATTCCTCTGACCATAGATACTTTTCTCCTTTTCTTGTGAGCTTTGTTAATGGGGCTGCGATTTTGGAGAAGTCTTGGATAAATCTTCTGTAATATCCGGCTAATCCAATAAAACTCTTAATTTCTGTTACTGTCATTGGGATTGGCCAATCTTTTACTGCCTGGATCTTACTAGGGTCAATTGAAATTCCTTCTTTTGAAACTACATGACTCAAGAAAGCTATACGATCTAACTAGAACTCACACTTGCTTTGCTTAGCATAAAGTTATTCGAGAGTCTATAGCACTATCCTCAAGTGTTCTGCATGCTCTCTGTCATTTTTAGAATATATTAAGATATCATCGATGAACACCATGACAAACTGGTCCAAATATGACGAGAAAACTCGGTTCATCAAATCCATAAAGACTAATGGGGCATTTGTCACTCCGAAGGGCATGCATAGAAATTCATAATGATCATAGTGAGTTCGGAATGCTGTCTTCGGAATATCTTCTTTCTTCACTTTTAGCTGATGATAACCCGATTGTAAATCCAATTTCGAAAACACTCGGGCCCCATGAAGTTGATCAAAAAGATCATCAATTCTTGGTAAGGGATACTTATTCTTGATAGTAACTTTGTTTAATTCTCTGTAGTCTATACACAACCGCTTACCACCATCTTTCTTGTTGGCCAATAGTATCGGAGCTTCCCATGGTGAAGTACTTTGTCTAATCAATCCCTTATCATAATATTCCTGTAACTGCCTCTTTAGAACTTCTAACTCAATGGGCGCCATTCTGTATGGGGCTTTAAATATTGGGACTGTGCCCGGAATGATATCAATGGAGAACTTAATTACTCTGTCAGGTGGAAGTCCTGAGATCTCTTTAAATACTTCTGGAAACTCTTCCAAACTGGTACTCCCTTTTTTTGAATCTCAGCAGTAGTCATCTGTGTTTTACCCTTGGCAGGCTTATGTTCTCCTTCAAATTGGAACTCAAGCTGAAGCAGTATTCTAAAATAACTTTCTTGTTTCGACAATCAATAATCGCATGGTATTTGCTAAGCTAAGTCATGCCTAAGATTACATTGTACCCTTTAGTATCTAGTACGAGCATATCCACTGCTAATGTCTTGCTACACAGTTTCACCGGACAATCTATACAAATTCTATCGGAGATGACTACCCCATTACTGGTACTAATCTCCCACTGGTGGTCTAAATATTCAATAGGTATAGAGTGCAAAGCAGTGAAACTATCTGATATGTAACAATGAGAAGCACCAGAATCAAAGAGGGCTAAAACAGGTTTAGAGTGCACCATAACCTTACCTGTTATCACCTCTCTGGAAGTTTGGGCCTCTTCCGCTGTTAAGTTGTAGGCTCGTCCACTACCACGACCTGCTGTTGTTCTGCCTCCCCTTGGAGTTGGGCCCAAAACTCGTTGTGGTGGAGGGAGAGGGGCCCTTCCAACCATCGGCCCTAGGTTCCTTTGTCCAATAGGTGCAGGAAGTGCTGGCAAGGCCTGATTTATTACCCCTATTTTCTTGTGGAGACAACCTTCTATTGTGTGGTCAGCGGAACCACATGCCAGGCAAAACCCACTAGTCCTACAACAATCCTTTTGCAAGTGACCTGGCCTCTGGCAATAATTACAAACAAATTTTTTTTGAGTTATCTGAGGAAGGGCCGGTGGAAATGATCGTCTAATCATCAGGACTTTTGCAGCTCTGACTGGACCTCCTCTGCCTAGTTGCTAAAATGGCCTCTTCATGGCCTGGTTCCTTATCTGATCAAGATTCCTTTTCTCCAGTCCTCACTCTACCTCTTGAGCTACAGTGAGGACCTGGGAATATATTTTCAGCTTTTAGGGAATCAAAAGGACTTGAATATCCATTTGTAAGCCCTGCTGAAATCTGCTTGCCCGTTTCTCTTCGTCAGCTACCATATACGGAGTAAATGACTCAGCCTTAAAAACTCAGCAAACATATTCATCAACAGATCGATTCTATTGTTGAAGTCGGATGAATTGCTCTTCCATATCCTTCTGAGCTGTGGTAGGAAAGAATCTATCATAAAAGCTCTTAGAGAACTGGTCCCAAGTGATGGGTTATCCAGTCTCACTTCTTTAGCTAGCCACCAGGTTCTAACCACATCCTTTAGTTGGATCTTGACGACCTCCACCTGATCTTCCTCTAGAACTCGTGCTACTTTTAAGAGGTCTGTGGTGTCGATTAGTCATTGCTCGGCATCTAGCAGTCTCTCTCCCCTGTAAATATTGCTAGCTGCAACCGCCTGAAGTCTGACACGTTACCCGGCCTCCGTTCCTGAGGAGCTGTTATCAATCCTTGCCAAAGGAATTCTGTCTGCCTTTGTTGATTTTCCACCATATTTTGGATAACTCTTAGAATATCTGCATTTCTCCCAGTGGGTTCGTCCTGTGGTTGTCTGGAGTTGTTACGTCCTGCCCTTCTATCTATATCTATGTTGGTAAAAGATGTCTGGAAAGAGGAGTGAAAACAAAAGATAGATAGACTTTAGGAATCAAGGGAAGGAATATCAAGAAGGAATGGATTACTTTGTATATTGTAGTTGAAATGTATAACCGAAACTCATGTATTCCAACTGCAAATTAAGATCCCATTAATTTGCAGTTTGGTTGAACTGTAGGTGTGAGAGCCTGAGCTCTGATACCAACTTGTAACGCCCCGATCCGGCGGGTACGGAGACGCTACTGCGACGTATATATGTAGGTTAGAAATACCCTCACGTATATACGCTACGTATCAGTACAGGTAAGTAACAGAGTACGGAAGCACGTGGCATATATGTACATTCTAACATAAAGATTACAAAGTTATCACAGAGCGTGATATATTGGTACATGTACATTATATCACAGCGAGATACAAAAGTAAGAATTACAATTTGTACAGTAAAAGGTGCTCACGGGCTGAGAAGAAGATCCCCGAGCTTGCAGGAAGATTCACGAACAGAAGGAGCTGGGACTAGTCGGCCTGCGCCGAGAGATAAGCTTGATCTTCGGTAGAAGGCTCCGCTTCAATCCAAGCTTCAGAACCTGAACATGCAAGTCTAGGGGAGTCAGAAACTCCCTAACAAATATTTAGGTGAATGCCAAGTGTTGTGCAGAGATAAGTATATGCGTGTTGATATAACCAAAACAGTAATAAGCATCAAAACTGTATCGAGCGTAAATATATAGTAAGCATGCGATGAAGATATAAAATGAAATTATTTTTAATATTTGTACTTATTACTCGTTCTACCCATATGTCTAGGTATGTGTAATAGCGTCCCAACACACCACATATGAGTAAATCGAGGCTGTTATTAGAAACCGAAGGGGGTATCAACGAACAATGTTTACAGTGGGTCCCGTGCATACTCAGGACGACGGCCCAGGATTGTTCTGTTGCTAGAGGACAGAACCTGCCGCAAGGCGTACAGGAGGGTCTTATAGAATGCCCTTATCAAGATGGTACCAGGAAGGAGGGAGCCAGCGCTCCCCTCGGTCGCCTGGAGGCCCTCAGGTCAAACCGGACATGTAGTTGCACAACACCCCTAATACCACTGTAAACACGAACATATATTGATAGCCGCAAATTTCCCCGACCCAATGCAAGTTGTCCCTTTTTATGACTTATTATGCAATTATCAGTTTACGGGAATAGCAGGTGCAAGGTATGATCAGGATTTCAGGAGTCCAAAAGTACATGAGTACTATAAATTCAAGTCACTGTATATGATACAGGATAACAAGTACAGGATTCCCATAAATGTGACAATCTTAAGCCAAGTATCAATATGTCATAGCGGGTAAGTATCAAGTTATAGTATATAAGGTGCCATGAGACATATGACTGGGAGGTGATATTCGGCAGGTGACAAGTGACAGCATGATACATGTAAGTATGTCAGGAAAAAAATGCAATACTAGTCAACATGATGAAGTGGGAAAATCTAAAAAGAAAGCGAGAATACTCGCCTAAATCTTTAGGAAATACCGAGAAATCCCAAGCTCCGGAATCTAGGTAACCAACGCATCAATAACAGATATTATATTAAAAGAGGAGGAGAAAGGATGAATCAGAAAAAGGAGAATGAAGACGCAGTGGTCGCGGACGCGGGGGTCGTGTCGCATAGATGTCACAAATGCAGGGTCTGAGACCCGCGTTTTATAGCACAGGAAGAACGCAGACGCGAGCACGTGCTCTACGTCGCGTTAACACAAGAACGCGAAGATCGCGTTAAGGAAGTGCTTGGACACGGGGGGTAAGCTCCGCGTCAAGCAATCACACAATAAGAGAAAGAGAGACAAGGAGATGTGAGAGACGCAGGAAAGGAGGGGACAGAGACGCAGTGATGGGAGAGGGAGAGACATAGGTTTGAGGGGAAAATTAGAGAAGAAAAGAAAAGAAAAAGGAAGGAAAGGAAAGAAGGAAGGGAAGAAAGAAAAGCAAAGGAAAGAAAGAAGGAAGAGAAGGGGAGGTAGGCCGACCATGGCTTGGCTGGCGGTCGCCGGCGGCAGCCGGAGTTGGCCGGAGAGGGTGGCCAAAGCTCCAAGCGCAAGCAATCTAGAGGGTGCAAGTATAGTTCAAAATGGAAAAATAGAGTTTTGGAAACGAGGCTTCGAAGAACGAAACTATAGCTCGTTGGAAAGAGTATTCCGAGGAGAGCATGATGGCGTGGTTGGTGGTGGCTAAGGTGGTGTAGGTGGTAGTGAAAATGATGGAGAAGATGGGTTTCTTGGTGGAAAAAGAGGAAGAAGAAGGTGGAGAAGTTGTTGTTGTTGTTGGAATGGAGGAGGAAATGGAGGAGAGTGTGGTGGAGATGTTGGTGGTGAAGGAGGTAGAGGGATGGCCGGCCAAGAGGGAGGCACGGTGACTACGTTTATTGGGCTGTTGTTGGCCTGTGCTTGCTGGAAAAGGAAGAAGGAAAGAAAATAATGAAAGAGAGAGAAGAGAGGAGGTATATATGTAAAGGAGTCATTTGATTATTACAAGTTTGCCATTGGGTTTAATAAATGAGACTTGCGTCTCTCTCAAGATGAAAACTGCGTCTCTGTCAGACCCGTGTCTGGCTAATTTTGAGCCAGACGTGGAGATCAGATCCGCGTTTTAGATAGAAACGCGAGAATCGCGTTGATAGAAAAGACAAAAAAGCATGGTGATCAGATGAGAGTTGATTTTTTGAAGGACATAACATTAAATGCGGAATGGGAAGAGTGTCCACATTAAATGTTGAATTCAGGTTGGGTGAACCTCGCGTCAGTAAGGAGAGAGAAAAAGCAAAATATCAGGATAGAATTCTGGTACGTGGGGAAAACACCAAAAATTTAGGAAAGCCCGAAAAATAAAGTATCTTGAAAAGTTTCCCAAAAATTCTCAAAAATAATAAATATTATTTTAAAATATTTAATAAAATTAATTTTCAAAAATTCAATCCCGTTTTCAAAATAAAAATCCTGAAATTCACCGTGGACAGTGTCTACACCAGGTCGGCCAGATTTTTGATAAATTCTAAAAAATCTCAGAAAATTTCATTTAGATAAAAATATAATTTTAAGAAATAATGTGAAAGTCGTTTCTAGAATTTTAATTCTGTTTGTAAATTAAAAATCCGAGAGTCAGTCAGCGACGTTGATCGACACCAGTTTTGAAGATTTACAGCTTAATTCAGAAAAATTTTAAAAAATCATGAAAAATTTAGAATATTAAAAAATAATGTTTGAAATTGAAATCAGTCAAATCTGAATACTAGAAAGGTCAAATCATGTTGTACTGCTATATGAGTAAGAATTTAAATAATAGAAAATAAGGAAATACGCTCCAAAAATCAGGACACTTAGCTGTGTACACATTGAGGATGGGGTGTTACAGCCTTAATCCTGAGGGTACGAGATGCTATGGCGACGTACATACGTAGGATGAAAATACCCTCACATATGTACGCTAAGTCTCCGTACAGGAAATAAACACAATATACATAATAGTTCCCGTATTAAATAAGTTTAAGAATACCTGCAGAAAGGGGATTAGTGATCATGATAGATATAGAAATATAGATAAATAAAGAAATAAAGACTAAATAATAAAGATACTTATGAATGGTATTGATGACGAGTCTCCTATGTGAATCTAGTGAAATATCTAACAATATGACCTCACATATCTCTAACCTGGGCACGCAAAACCAAGGTCGTCAGAAAGCGACTTATTGAGTGATAAAATGAAGGAAGCAGTAATATATACTATAGTAATACAAGCACAATAAGAATAGATAATATATTGTTTATATACTGGTGATACGATATAATGATAATGACAATCAGGAGAAATATATAAGTGTCACATTTTAACATCATTAGTACTCTGTATGTTATAACAGTGATCCTACCACAATATTACCTAATATAATATCATTAATATTAATTAACATGTCCGGCTGTATCACCAACTACATCTATTTACAGTGAATAACTGAGATAGTAAGTCATATTTGAGGCTTATGTTTCTATATCGTTTATATATAATTCTAAATATATTTGCAATGATACAGTGTTGAGTGATTTCCTAATCAAATTAATGTGTTTAAATGACCAGTAGTAGTGATGCAGGTACCTAATAGTAACAATAACAAGATATTGTCGTAATGAAGATGAACATGGAGATATGGAGTACGTGGAGTAATCATACTACAATGTTGTACTTATACAATAACATTGTGTCTAGTCAGTATACATGGAACAAATAATATCAAAAATGCAGAATATCCATGTACCTGCATGGTGTGCCTGTGGAAAATATAGGAAGTGGTAATTATACATTTGACATAGCAATGGATAAGACATTAGGAAATATATAACAAGTATAATCACATAATAATATGCCTGTATCAGTGCACAGTATACATGTAACATGATGGTGAATAATATATCAAAAAGTGTAATAAGTATAAAAGAAATAATAATATACACGTATCAAGTAAGTCATGTTATTTATACAAAATAACAATTAGTACCGCCTGATATTTAATCAATCTCTTCCAGTGTCCCATACCATTAGAGTTCATACCGGAGCCCGCATTCCGAACGAACCCATCCACACATGGCATACGGGTACAATGATCCGAACTAGAGAGTGACCAAATAACAAATGTTCCTGACGTCACAATTGTTTATACCATTTTGTTATGTTAATTGGAGACCTAATGGTCAAGGAGCTCTTATCGGGTGAGTGTATCCCATGCATACCAGGGACCACAGCCTTAAATGGACCCTTGGCTGCTGAGACCAGGGCCTTCCGCTAAGAGGAGAGGAGGAAACGGGAAACGGAGCTCATGGAGCTATATATAATCAGTAGCCAGCACTACCATCTCCTGCAGTTGGATAAATATGGATCCAGTACATCTACCTGATAAGATCTAATTAACAGTCAAGTCTCCCCATCCTGAAGTTATATTTTTTATATTTAAAGTACTCAGTGTATTAAGAAAAAGTATAGTGCATGGTATATGTAACATGATAACAGGACATGGGCTTTGTTGATAGTATGAAACAAGATAACAGAAAACAAAAAACATGAGATGTGAGATTCTAGAGGTGGCCCTCGTAGTTTTGATCCACGTGGCACTTAGTTCCACACATTACATATCAATAACTCACTTGTCCAGCCATATCAGGGTACAAGATATAGTCATGTTACAAGAATACAGGAATATCCATGTAACATGAATGCAGAAACAATCAAAGCATGTATACAGGTGAATTCATGCAACAAGTACATGTGATAACAGTGTAGAGTATTCATGTAACGGGGATATACATACCAGAAGTACAAGTGTAGCGCATCAATATAATCAGTGATACAAATGCATGAAATAATTGTGTTTAGTATAACCAGTGTCTATATGAAATAACAGCGTTCAGAGTATTAAAGTGTTCGTGTAACGATGATACTAGCACATGAAATAACGGTGTCAAGCATCCATGTAACAGTGACAGTGTATAATATGATAGAGTATCCGTTTATTAGTGTATATATAACAGTATCTGTGTAACTGTAACAGATGTGCATGAAATGACAATATCCTATATAATAGATGTAACAGGAACCAGGAACATGTGACATAGCTGTATCTATTAGTATTTGTTATTATTATTATGGTCGATATCACAAGTAAATTACTAACAAGTTCTTATTTTCACACTCTTCACAAGCATTTTAATAATTGTTAATTTAGTATTGTAGAATATCCTTATCATTAATTCAATAATCTCTTATTACCGATATATAACTATTCCATCTGTATTTTATTTTAATCAAGCAACAAAATAAAAGTTATTATTTAATAATTATCTTCAAATAACTATCATGCATATTCTAATTATAATGACTTATCGATTGTTATATTTTATTAAATAATATTCATAATGATTTGCCAATAATCATGATTTATTAAATAAAGCAATCGATTAATTTCACTAAACATGATAAAATATAAATTATAAAATATACTCATATAGTATCATAGGGATGTAACTCGTCTTTCTACGACCGCAACAGTTCCAGAATCGTCCAATTCAGAAACCGGATGCTCAAGATATCGCCCGAACACTAAAATCATTAAAAATGAGTTAAATATGTAATTAAGGATTAAAATGTAATTGTAAATCAACTAGAGGGGGGTGAATAGATGATGGCTATACAAAATGGTAAATAATGCGGAATAGAAATTTACTTGCTAACAACCTAGCAAATACCAATCACAGTACAAGATATACTTGCAAATAAGTAAACAATATAAGTGTACAAGTAAGTAAAGAGAGAGTAGAGTGAAGAGAGAAAGAGAAAAATCGCAAACACGATGATATATTCTGAGGTTCGAGCCACTTCTCTACGTCCCCACCTTCAACACTATGAAGGATTTTTACTATGACCGATCTCACTAGATCATCAACCGTTACAAGTTCTCACTAGAGCTTAATGGACTCACAAGTCCTCTCTCGCAGTGTTGCAACACTAACACGGAGCTCACTAACACACTTGAGGTCGCAACCTCTACAACTTCACAATAGAAAGAAATTCGTGATCTTCTCTTGATCACAAAATGCTCACAAGTACAATCCTATAACAAAGATGAGGAGATGAAACTCTTTGTGATTGTGTAGTGAAAATAGCTTGTAAATATGTAGAGGGAAGGCTCAAGGTAAAAAATCAAGAATGTGAAATTTTGGCTCAAAAGAAAATCTTTAAGGGAAGGCTAAAACTTGACTAAATCTTCTTGTAAACTTGTAAAAGATTTTCAAACTTCTTAATTCTTGTCTTTGGATTTTCCTACAGTCCCACTATTTATAAGGGATGAAAACAAGAGGAGAAAAACCAAAAGAGTAATTAGGAAAAGACCCAAAAAAAGACCAACTGGAATATAACTGTTGGAAAAAAAATTAGAAGAAAAATTTTCTATCGGTCAACCGGCTAGTCGACCGCCAATGGTCAGATTTTTGACCGTTGAGGAAAGCGATTGACCGGTCGGTCGACTGTTGTTCCCAACCAGAAAGCAAGGCTCTCTGTCGGTCCACTGGGGCGGTCGACCGGACCCAACCGAGAGCAAAGCTCTTACAATCGGTTGACCGTACGGTCGACTGAAGTGCACACATGTCGGTCGACCGCTTGGTCGACCGACAGAGCAATTCTCCTCTGCCTACGGCCGACCGGTTGGTCGACCGACCTTGGGCCAAAAGCTTGTTATGAAAATCTTTTGAAACCAATTTTTTCTGACAAAATAAACTTTGATCTTTAAACACAAAATAAAGTTCTAGGGACTTGATAGAGCCAATGTGTGATCATGGATCAGTACAAAACAAAGTTAGAACTATATTTTGTAATCGAAAACCAGTTTTTCTGAAACTGATTTTTCCGAAACTTGATCTTGAAAATGGAAAAGAGAAATATTTTGAACTCTTTTTAAAACACTTTAGGAATGTGAAAGATGTGCGTGTCAATTCAAAAGAGCTATCAACCTATATCATCTTGGTTTTGACAAACGACTATAAATCCTATCTAAAATGTAAAAAGCAAAAATATAAATCTTGATATAGTCTTCTTTGCAAACTTCGTCCTTGAGCTCTTCTATGTGCTTAGGCTTTGAGATCTACATCTTCTTGACTTCCAAACATGTGAGTTTTGTGATGGAGCTGAAATACAATAAAGAGTTAATCTGAAACTTTGTTAAACAAAATTGTTAAAAACATAATACATATGATTTATTATCATCAAAACTGGGGTTCATGGCCTTTGGGCCAACAATCTCCCCCTTTTTGATAATGGCAAAACTCATGGTGTTATCACAAATAATTGGGAAGAGACTTCAAGCGAAGCTCCTCCTAAACACATGCATATATTAAAATGTGACATATAAGTTAGATGCATCAATAATACCATATGAATAAGATATATCAATCAATGTCTATGCAACCGATCTATGCATACCTAGCATACAGAATTAAAAAGGTATATGCACAAACGGTTCCCTCCAACTAACCAATAACCTTCAACTTCCAAAACAAGTGGTAAAATGGTTGGTTTATAAAAGATACATAAGAATACAAACATACCACATACCACATATAGAAGAATATCAACCATAAAAAGAGATATATAACTTTTCAAAGACAATATTGATATCGTAAAAGAAGTTTGTCCACACAAAAGTTCATGCCAACCTCAAAACAAGTTCCATACCACAAAATAAGTACTACAATATAAAAACACATGTCCAAACACCAAATATTACATGTCCAAATAAAAGTGTACATAAGTAAAGGCATGAAAACAAAAAATCCTAGATAACTCCACTAAATCTCTCTCCCCCTTTTTGTCATCAGCACAGAATGGGTCACTCTTCCTAAAAGTCTGGATTATAGGGAGGAGCTGGTGCCTTGGAAGGAGCTGGAGGAGGTACCTAGATGTCAAACGGAGGACCCAATGCAGGAAGAGGTTGTGCGTAGCCTCTCGGAAGTGGAACATGCCAAGTGTTCCTACTATAGGTCTCATCGACACATGTCTGGAGATAGCGAATAGATGAGCAGATATATTACAGTCATTCTGAACTCTGTGCTCCATCCTTTCAAAATTTACAGTCATCTTCAGATCATGCTCCCGAAGTTGAGCAGAGAGAACTGTATATGGGTCAACAGAGCTGAGGAGGTTGAAGAGGATTCATGGGCAACAATAGAAATTATAGGAGGGGCTGAGGAGCAGGAGCACGCTACCTAGGACGCATTCTCTTTAGGAGAGTGCTGTTGATATCATTAGACAGTTCGATGGACCGTTCAGTAAAAAGATTAAATTTTAATTATTTGAGAAGTTAGGTAATGAGCATCCCAAATGGTTAGTGCTGATTTGGGATCAGGAGGTGCTCAGAGACCATGAAATCGATGATGAGCTTAAAAATGTTAACTTGAATTCCTTTCAGAAGGCAATAGATTAAGAGAGGAGCAGAACCCCTCGCATGACTATATTCTCCTGATTTTGGCAGAAATTATAGAATATTATTTTAGCTAGGACCTGGGCGGTGAGCGTATAATACTTCACCTCCTTATTCCTAACTAAAGCAAGGTTATCATCATCGTGAAGTTTGAGAGATGCGGTGAGGACAGATTCACCATCAGAATATTCAAAATCATGTATATCAATATTATATATATCTATATCCTCACAGGAGAGATGTAGCAGATGGCCACATCGATCAAAAGAAATATTAATGTCCTTGCCCCGAACCCTAAATCTGATATGATTATTTTGGAAAGACAGATTAGAGTAAAAATAATGCACAAACTCAGGGTAGAGACGGTTCCTTAATGGTGACTAGGTATTCAAAAGAGCTTGTGTTCAAAATATTCGTTAGATTAAGTGCTCAAAATCAGTAATCATAACAATTCTACCAGAAATTACATGCTTATTATGGATCATAGAAAATCTATGAGATACATTCTGAGAAACAAAGGAGTTTCATGATGATTCGGGTTATTTATCCTTCTCAGATCTAAGCCTCTTTGACATAGTAAAGATAGGAAGATGATAAACACAAGTTTGGCACGAATTTTAGAAAGATTTCCCAAAAAATTATGAAATAAAGAAGTTTTTGGGAGATTAGGGATTATACCTTGAATAACACAAAATTTCTCCTTGAAATCAAGCAAATTTGAAGTTTTGAGGAGAGATCCAATAATTTTTAGGGATTAATTTGAGACTGATGTAAGGGAAATAGGGAGGAGAAGTGGAAAGAGTCGGTGGAGGAGAGACAATGAGAGAGATTTAAGGATTTTAGGGTTTTTAAAATGGGTAAAAAAAAATCAGAAGACCCGACTCACAGTCGACAGCCCGGTCGAGCAGGGTCTAACCGAGAGCTTCTCGGTTACAGTCGGTCGACTGAGTTAGGCCAAAAATAATTTTTATATTTCAGGTTTTCTCGATTGACCGCTCAGTCGACCGGATGTATATCAGGTCAACTCGGTCGACCGATCAGTCGACCAGAACTACAAAAAAAAACGATTTTTAGAAAATATGAATTAAGGGCTTTTGAATAAATTGGATATTTTTATATATAAAATAGAGAAATAACAAAAAAAAAAGCTTATAGCCATGAAAAACACCTGAAAATGATATCAATTTTTTTAATTCTTATCATATTAAAAATATATTTTTTAACAATTAAATTATATATTAAGCTATTTAAAAAATAAGATATTGAAGCTGAATACCCTTAACAGATTCTGAACTTCTTCTAGTCATTCCTCTAGATAAGAGTTGAGGCGTGCAATTGCTATCTTGATTTATTGCTTAAATATGGTTTAAATATGATACTCAATTACAAGATAGATATATAAACAAAATATATATATATATACATGTATACGAGCAAATAAATTAATCTATGTACCCATACATGCAAAGATATCTATCAACCAAGTGCGCATGGGAAACATAGGCAAGCAATCATAGGCTAGTTAAGAATAAAGGCAATGTCAATGGAGTAGCTCATATATAAGCAAGCCAAAAAAAAAATCATATACTCACAACTAAAGCATATTAACACAAAAAAATAGCTATTCCTATGCATATATAGATCTAGCTAGAATTAAAATTTTAAAATAGAGTAGTTACCAAATCATAGGTAATCTCTAAAATGGGTGCTTCTTGATTGTGATACAATTGATCTTTTGAGCTTCGATGCATCCACCACCAAGACACCATCTCCCCCTATGTCTTGGAGGAGGACAACACACCTACATCAATCAAGTTTGGTGTGTTCTTTGGTATCCAAATTTTTTGGGTCCTATAGGGTTAGTACTTTTTGAACTCAAACAATTTTGTTTAACATATTTAACTTAACATAACAAAATTTGCTAAATGGTCTTTACTGTCGCAATGTGCACATGTGTACACTTTGCCATACATGAAATCATGCTTATGTTGATGTGTACGAGCATATTGCGTATGTTTTTCATGGTGTGTGTGAGATGAATGGGATGTATGTTTTCTTTGGGTTTTTCCCTTTTGAAACATAGAAGCAAATTTGTTCATGTCAAATGCACACTTTTTCAAAGTGGTATCCAAAACATCAATATGTTTTGGATATCCAAAATTCATTTTTGTTAAAAATAATATTAGGGCTTTTACCCTTACAGATATGTTTGTTTTTATCAAAATCCTTTTTCGTTTTCTCAAAAGAAGTAGATAAGTCATTTTTCTCTTTAAAAATAATTTCTAGCTTATTCTTTAAAAGTCAATTTTTTCAATTTTTATTTTGTGCAAGAGAAATTTCATATCTATTTGTAATTCTTCAAAAAATTGTGCAAATTCATCCATAGTTAAATCATCATCTTCTAAAGAGGTTTCGAGATTTACCATGGAAGTCTCCTATCCATTTGCCATGAAGCAAACGTGTGCGGCATCAATCTCCTCTTCGGAACCGTTTTTGAATCATCCCAAGTGGTTACCATTGCCTTCTTCTTCTTCTTATGCATGTTCTTGAAAATAGTGGCTTGAAGTGAGGGGCAATACGCAATTAGATGGCCCGTCTTCTTGCAACGAAAGTAAGGACCCATCTCCTCCTTCTTTTCAAATCTTCCTTGATGTCTTCCTCTTCGAAAGTTACTTTGTCTTCCCTTTTTATAAAATATCTTACCCACTTTCCTAATGAGCATGGTAAAGTCCTCATCACCATCTTCTAACGATTCTTCTTCAACAAAGGATGAGGGAGTAGCCTTAAAAGCTATTGCTTTTTTTCTTAGGAGTATCCTTTCTTCTCTCACCTTCATTTCCATCTCATGGGTTTTGAGATTTCTAATGAAGCCTGAGAAGTTCATCTCCTTTCTATCATTGATCTCCTTAAGTGTTATTGCTTTGACTTCCCAAGCTTTGAGGAGAGCTCTAATGACCTTCCAAATCTTTTGGTCATTGTCAATGGTGTCACCTAAAGAAGATAATCCATTAGTAATCTTCGTGAAACGAGTAAGGATCTCATCAATACTTTCATTTTCAAGCATGTAAAAATTTCATATTGAGAATGAAGCAAATCAACTTTAGATCTGTTGACTTGTGATGTCCCCTCATGAGTAATGATTATATCATTCTAAACTTCATAAGTGGATTTGTAATAATTACACGAGAAAAATCATCATCATTTAATGCTTGTGTAAGTACATATTAGGCTTTAGCATTGTCCTTATAGTCCTTGGCGGTTGCTTCGGACCATGTATCCTCATCATCGTGAGGCTCAACAAATTCTTTGGTAATGGCCTTGGCAACTCTAACTCTTAGGGACTTAAAGAATAGGTTTATCTTGACCTTCTAAATGGGGAAGTTCGACCCATCAAATTTGGGTGGGGACTTGATGCTAGAGAAGTCATGTGATTCCATTAAAACAGGTATAAGTGCACACACAAATAACAAATGCAATAAATGAATATACCCAAATGAAAGGATCTCCCTAAGGTGGTTAAACCAAAACTAATTAGACTCTGATACCAATTATAAATCACCTAGAGGAGACGAATAGGTGATGGCTATTGATTAATCAACAATTCTGCATTATTATATCGCATTTCCCCACCGATTTATGAATAAAATATCGGTCTAAACTATGTTTTGGTCTCTCTTGCAGGTAAATTAAGAGTTCAAGGGCAAAGGAGTAATAAGAGCTTAATTAATTCTATTTTAGGGTAATTAATTCCGGATTTCGCGGAGGCCAAGCAAAAGGGAACATCTAGAAGATACGTCGAATCTAGACCTTTGCTCACGTCAGGCGAATATTCGGGCGAAATTTCCAGAAAAATGATATACCAGGAAACTCCTAGAAGCCAGACGCATCCCCGCACCAAAACCAGGGAGATAACTCCCTGGTTTGGCCGCGGATCCGCGGCCCAATGGTGGGGCCACGCCTCAATTTTCGAGGCGTGGCCCTGTCTCGTCTTCCAGAACTCTCCTATGCCTATAAATAGTCCTGTAGTTGGCCAAACCGCAAGCAGTTTTCGTTTTTAGGAGAAGTTTTTGTGTTTTAGGGTAGTGTAGGTAGGTGTTCTTCATTTCATTTCTTTTGTATTTTCTTTTCTTTTTATCTCATATAATAGGGCTGAGAGATTCAGAGAGGGATTGATGTAATAGATAGAAACAATCTATGTAAAGGTGCCTCCTTTCTTCTCCGATGTAATCTCCTCCATCTACTACATATTGCTTTGCTAACTTCTTTTCTTCTCATGGCAATCTAACTACTAACCACTAACCATCTAACCACTTACTTGATAATCCACATGAATCTAATAGCCTCTACAAGGCCTTATTCTTGCAAGAGCCATTGATGGCTCATGATGATGGATTCTAACATTCTAACATTTCTAACACCTAACCCACTAACTTGCTAACTTGCAATGTCTTCTTTATTTCATGCTCACCTCTAACCGGTATTGATGATTTAATAAGTAGCTTGCAACTTGTTAGTGGTATGGATGTGTTGTTTGAATGTAGAAGATCAATCTTATGGGCCATGCTCTGTATTGTCTCTTGAAGCCAAGGATTAGTGATGGCCAAGTATCCATGTGAGGCAACTATCACTAAGAGGTTAGTATGGTTAGTGGATCAATTAGTAGTTAGTAGCCATGAGTTTTATTTTTCTTTGTTTTGAAAATCATTTTCAAACTCTTTTTCTCATTTTGCTATCGATGTTTTCACCATCCTCTTAGTTCACCTTTGTTTCATCTTCCTTTTGTTTTTATTTCCCAAACCACTTCTCTTTTATTTTCATCGCCGTTTTCATCGCCTTCTCCATCTACCACATGCTTGATTTCCTTTTCCTTTCTTTTCTTTTCTTCTTCTAATTCTTTAACAAAGAAGAATTGTTAACATAAAACGTGAATAAAAACTGTTAATGCTTCTATCGCCTCCCGTCCCTGTGGATTCGACCCGTTGAGCCAGTGCTATAACGGAAGTATCGAGGGAACATTAGCACATATGAGCTTTTTCATTGATTTCATAAATACACACTTTTTGAGTGCTAGTTTCGCCCCGATCAAAATTTTGGCGCCGTTGCCGGGGAACGAAAATGGTTTTGATTTCACGTTTTTGTTAACATTGTCTTCTCTGTTTTGGTGTGCAGGACTATCTTTACGGGAATTTAATATTGCAGAATCCCAATTAGCATTGTAGCTCCTACTCTTGAAAGTAGGGACCCAGCTTCTAAAGAAAAGCCGCGCAAACGCGACATTTGCCGCGCCAACGCGGCTATTTTGTAAACATTATGTATCTTGTTGTGCTGGGATGTGTGAATTGTAATAGCTAGTGGATCTGTATTGTTACTTTCTTGCTTTGATTGCCTATACACTACAATAAATTAAAGAACTAAAATACGGTATTTGGACACTTTTAAAACGGTTTAGACATTTGCATTTAGGCACGTATCAATTCAATTCTAATATACTGTATTTTGTTTTGTTGTTGTGATCTGGATTGAGGTGTACATATGACATTGCATATAGCATAGGACAAACACATGGGTGATTTACTCGCTTTGTGTTATACTCTTGTCTATATTGCACACTTGCACAAATTGAACTTAAGGGCATAACCCAATACAAGATAAGGTGGGGATTTCATCACCCTTCCTTAGCCCAAAAACCACCTCCCCACTCACAGAACTCAAGCCCTAATAAAAATTGATTGACGTTGGCCCCTGGGGACATCTCGGACTCATTAAGAGATTGACCGAGGGTGGAACTTGTTTTGAATCTTACTCTTGTGAAATCGGTGTCTAAGGTTGGGGATTAAGAGATTACGCCTCGAAGATACCGTAGTTTGGCATAATTAAGGCCCGTTGCTTACGCACGGATACCTCCCACCGTATTCTGCCCCTACCTGGCCGATTAGCTTGTGGTCGGATTCAAGCAA
Organism: Agave tequilana; assembly: GCA_038442645.1. Lineage (NCBI taxonomy): Eukaryota > Viridiplantae > Streptophyta > Magnoliopsida > Asparagales > Asparagaceae > Agave > Agave tequilana. Next base: position 182,119 of record JAVJIF010003093.1, read on the forward strand.
CAACCTCCCCCGGGTAATCGACCAGTTAGGAATCGTCTAGGTCTAGATCAATCTTACTATAGGCTTGGTTTTGATTTTTTTCTTTTCTTTTTTGTTGTTTGATTTTTCTTCTTTGTTTGTGATTGTTTGTGAAATGGAATTCAACAATAACAATTCTTTCAATCTGAATATGAATCCATATTTCACACCGATCCCATTCGATTCGGATAATTTCAACCCGACTTTTTACAATATGCACCAACCAAATACACCGGGTTGGACTTATCCGAATCAATACAACCCATACCCACATTCTTATGACTATAATTTCCAAAATAATTTCAACTCGTTACAGAGTCAATGGGGATTCACCTCCCCCGAGTTTAATTTTCAACCTCCTTGTCCCCCATGTCCACCTTGTCCATAATTTACATAATATTATTTCCCGATTTCGCTTCCTATACTCCTTTTTCTGGACCTCCCATTGAAGAAAAATCTAAGTTAAGAAAGAGTATAGAAGTCAATTTACAAGAGGTCGAGCGACAACTTCAGAAAAGGATGGCCTCTCCAATTTCACAATATTTTCAAGAGTCTTTCTCAGTTCCACCTCCTTATAATGAACAACCATCTGCCTGGGGAACGAGTAAGGAATTCTTGCGTGAGTCCGAATAACAATCAAATCTGATGGACTCACAATTTCACCACAATTTTCAAAACAAATCATCATCTTTTCAGGCCCAGTCGCAACAAAACGATGAACCAATTAATTATGAAAAGATGCTTGAAATCATGACTCAAGCTCAAATGGCTCGTAATCATGACATAGATATGATGGTCAAAAGTCTTCCTTCTCATCGTTTGACCATTTCTGATGTCACTAAACATTCTGTTAGAGCCAAAGAATCATGTTGTTTTGAAAATCAAGATTCAATTTCAGCACACCCATCTGAACTTGTCTAAACTTCAAATGTTAAAGATCCCATTGACATTTTGGCAAGTTATCCTTTTCCTGAAATTGAACTTGAGCATGAATATAATTCTGAACTTCCACTTGATAATTCAATTTCACTTCCTGATTCAATATTGACTCAGGTGTTTTACCTGAATTCAGGCCTTTTCCCGAATCAGTATTGGATCCTGTACCAGTCCACTGTGAAATTGAATCACCAATCTTTTATGATGATCATATTGAACTTGACCAATTTCATACTTTTGAAACTCACATTGATAAATTGGCAAGTCCTCATTTTTATGGAATTGAACTCAATGAGGAATGTGAATTTGATCCTCAAATTTGTGATCCAGTTCAAATACCTGAATCAATATTGACTCCTATTATGTTACCCAATTTAAGCAACATTTTAAAGTCAGTTTTGATTCCCATACCCGTTATTCTTGAATTTGAATCACCAATCTTAGGAAGTCACAGTCCATCAAGGGAAAATAAATGTGGACTTGAGTTTCAACTTCCTGATTTGGACCCACTTCCTGAACCAATCTCGACTTTTGAACCTCTACTTGAATTAAGTCTTTTTTCTGAGTCGATATTAGTTCCTGTACTTCCTGAGTCCAAATCAATCATTCCATTCTGGGACAAGGGTCTTGATAATTTGACTCTGAAATTATTTTGAAAATTTGGAAATTAGATAGGGTAAAACTTTTAATAAAAATCATAAATATATACATCATTCTAGTGGGTTGTATTATGGAGGTCTCTGGCGGGTTCCTCCGGACTCAAAGCACATTGGATTGGGCCGCATTTTGTGGACCAATCACACGCCACTGGAACCACCACCTTGAGGTGATTTTTCCTTCCCTCTCTATTTATTTCATGCATACATACATCACGATGCATTGAGGACAATGCATGAGATAAGTGTGGGGGAGGGTTTACTAACTTAGAGTTTTTAGATTTTCTTTCTTTTACACTTCTTTTAGGATACTTTTAGAAATCTTCCATTTTGTATAGGAATTTTCTCTTTCTTCAAAAACTTTTTTAATAAGAGACAAAGTTTTGATTTATTTTTAAGATAATTAAGATGATCTTAGAAATTAAAAAAGCCTTAATTATGACATCTTAAACCCAGTCGAAATAATGGATCTTGTTTAAAATTATAGGTTAAGTAAGATAAATTGGGGAGATAATTTTATCTTGAATTTTTTGCCTTAGATAGTATGCACTTCACACTTACACAATTTTTGGGATGGAAACAAAGACCTAAAATGCCATAAATAAAAAGAAAAATAAATAAAAAAAAATCATCACTTATTAAGCTGGATATTATGCCTCAAGAAGCATGATTATTCACGCCTAACGGTGGTCAAAAGAAACAAATAAATCTCCCTTAGTTTTGTGGCCTTGTTTACTCGAGTCCTTAAACCCGAGGGATGTTTTCTCATCTGGTGCCCTAGGACCTTCTGGTTTGGGAGTCATCGGTTATAGGCTCACTACATGGGTGAACTAGAAAGCCTAAGAAAACTAAGGGAAGAAAAAAGAAAAAAAGAAATAAATAAATAAATAAATAAATATATATATATATATATATATATATATATATATATATATATATATATATATGAATAAACATAAATGGCTTGATGGTTAGAGTTGAAATCCCAGAAATCTTCAATAGCACAAAGTGCATATTATCTAGGTTTTATGAAAGATAAAATATTCAATCCAATTTTGAATTCTTACCTTAATTGAAGACAAGATCTTGCATAGAGACTAAGTTTAAGGAAGAATGATTTTTGGTGGACTTATGACCATAGTCGCTTATATTTTTGCAAAAATATTTTGAAAACTTGTCTCTCTTTCAAAATGCATTTTCAAAATACTAACATTTGTCTTCTTTCTTTATGGATTTTGTGGGTGTAATCCGCTGAAAACCCTCAGAAGACAACACTCCTCCTCTAGGGGTAACCTAGAGGTTTAACGGCTTGTTGCACACGCTCAGTGCAATCGCGTCACCTGCGAAAATGGTGTAATAACATTTGTAGTATAGTTTTTCTCTTCTTATTTTGCTCAGGACGAGCAAAAAATAAGTATGGGGGTGTGATTAGTCTACAATTCTGCATTATTATATCGCATTTTCCCACCAATTTATGATAAAATGTCGGTCTAAACTGAGTTTTGGTCTCTCTTGTAGGTAAATCAAGAGTTCAAGGTCAAAGGAGTAATAAGAGCTTAATTAATTTCATTTTAGGGTAATTAATTCTGGATTTCGTGGAGGCCAAGCAAGGGAACATCTAGAAGATACGTCGAACCTAGACCTTTGCTCACGTCAGACGAATATTCGGGCGAAATTTCTAGAAAAAAGATATACCAGGAAACTCCTAGAAACCAGACGCATCCCCGCACCAAAACTAGGGAGATACTCCCTGGTTTGGCCGCGGATCCGCGGCAAAAGCCGTGGATCCGCGGCCAAATGGTGGGGCCACGCGTTGATTTTTGAGGCGTGGCCCTGTCTCGTCTTCCAGAACTCTCCTATGCCTATAAATAGCCCTGTAGTTGGCCAAAGCGCAAGCAGTTTTCGTTTTTAGGAGAAGTTTTTGTGTTTTAGGGTAGTGTAGGTAGGTGTTCTTCATTTCATTTCTTTTGTATTTTCTTTTCTTTTTAGCTCATGTAATAGGGCTGAGAGATTCAGAGAGAGATAGAGAGGGATTGATGTAATAGATGGTGACAATCTATGTAAAGGTGCCTCCTTTCTTCTCCAATGTAATCTCCTCCATCTTCTACATGATGCTTTGCTAACTTCTTTTCTTCTTATGGCAATCTAACTACTAACCATCTAACTACTTACTTGATAATCTACATGAATCTAATAGCCTCTACAAGGCCTTGCTCTTGCAAGAGCCATTGATGGCTCATGATGATGGATTTTTAACATTCTAACATTTCTAACACCTAACCCACTAACTTGCTAACTTGCAATGTCTTTTTATTTCATGCTCAACTCTAACCGGTATTGATGATTTAATAAGTAGCTTGCAACTTGTTAGTGGTATGGATGTGTTGTTTGAATGTAGAAGATCAATGTTATGAGCCATGCTCTGTATTGTCTCTTGAAGCCAAGGATTAGTGATGGCCAAGGATCCATGTGAGGCAACTATCACTAAGAGGTTAGCATGGTTAGTGGATCAATTAGTAGTTAGTAGCCATGAGTTTTATTTTCCTTTGTTTTGAAAATCATTTTCAAACTCTTTTTCTCATTTTGCTATCGATGTTTTCACCATCCTCTTAATTCACTTTTGTTTCATCTTCCTTTTGTTTTTATTCCCAAACCACTTCTCTTTTATTTTCTTCGCCGTTTTCATCGCCTTCTCCATCTACCACATGCTTGCTTTCCTTTTCCTTTCTTTTCTTTTCTTCTTCTAATTCTTTAACAAAGAAGAATTGTTAACATAAAATGCGAATAAAAACTGGTAATGCTTCTATCGCCTCCCATCCCTGTGGATTCGACCCGTTGAGCCAGTGCTATAACGGAAGTATCGAGGGAACATTAGCACATACGAGCTTTTTCATTGATTTCATAAATACACACTTTTTGAGTGCTAGTTTCGCCCCGATCAGCAATACAAAATGGCAAATAATACGGAACAAAAATTTACTTGCTAACAACCTAGCAAATATCAATCACAACACAAGAAATACTTGCAAATAAGTAAATAATATAAGTGTGCAAGTAAGTAAAGAAAGAGTAAGCAATCACAAACACGATAATATGTTTCGAGATTCGAACTACTGTTCTACGTCTCCGCCTTCAAGACTATGAAGGATTTTCACTATGACTGATCTCACTAACTCATCAACTGTTACAAGTTCTCACTAGAACTCAATGGACTCACAAGTCTTCTCTCGCGGTGTCGCAACAGCAACATGGAGCTCACTAGCTCACTTGAGGCAGCAACTTCTACAACTTCATAATAGAAGGAAATCAGTGATCTTCTTTTGATCACAAAAAACTCAAGCATAATTCTATAACCAAGATGAGGAGGTGAAACTCTTTGAGATTGTATAGTGAAAATAGCTTACAAAGATGTAGAGGGAGGACTCAAGCTAAAAAAATTAAGAATGTGAAATTTTGGCTCAAAAGAAAATCTTTTAAAAAATGCTAAAACTTGACTAAAATCTTCTTGTCAACTTGTAAAATCTTTTTCAAACTTCTTAAATCTTGTCTTTTATTTTTTCTACAGTCCCACTATTTAAAGGAGATGAAAACAAGAGGAGAAACCCCAAAGAGTCGTTGGGAAAAGACCCAGAAAAAGACAAATTGGAATATAGACGTTGGAAAAAAAATCAGAAGGAAATCCTTCTGTCGGGCCACCGACCGGTCGACCGCCAATGGTCGGATTTCTGACTGTTGGGGATGGTCGACTGGTCGGTCGATTGTTTTTCCCAACCATAGAGCAAAGCTCTCTGCTGCTCGATCGGGGCGGTCGACCGGACCCAACCGAGAGCAAAACTCTTACAGTCGGTCGACCGAAGTACACACAATGCACTTTGGTGCAGGTCGGTCGACCGCTCGGTCAACTTACAGAGCAATTCTGTTCTGCCTACGGTCGACCGGTCAGTCGACTGACCTTTATGAAAATCTTTTTGAAACCAATCTTTTTCTAAAAAAATAAACTTTGATCTTTAAATACAAATAGAGTTTTAGGGAATTGATAGAACCAGTGTGTGATCATGGATCAACACAAAATAACGTTAGAACTATATTTTGTAAAAACACTTTTTTAAATCGAAAACTGATTTTTCTGAAACTCGTTTTTTCTGAAACTTGATCTTGAAAATGGAAAAGAGAAATATTTTGAACTCTTTTTAAAAACACTAGGAATGTGAAATATATGTGTGTCAATCCTAAAAGAGCTATCAATTTATATCATTTTGGTTTTAACAAACGACCATAAATCCTATCTAAAATGCAAAAAGCAAAAATACAAATCTTGATGTAGTCTTCTTTTGTAAACTTGATCCTTGAGCTCTTCTATGTGCTTAGACTCTAGGATCTACATCTTCTAAGCTTTTAAATTGTGAGTCTTGTGATGGAGCTGAAATACAATAAAGAGTTAACCTGAAACTTTGTTAAATAAAATTAGTAAAAACATAACTATATATGTTTCGTTATCATCAAAACTAAGGCTTATGGCCTTTGTGCCAACAATAATAAGTAATATTTAACAGAGGTTTTTAAGGAAGATTACCTTTATTAACTTTTGGAGCGAGTCTGGGTTACTAACGAGTTGAGTTTGGATCTGATAACCCAAACTCATAACTTAAGTAAATGGGTAATTGGGTGAATTGTATATTGGATTCGGGTTTAGACCATTGGTTTACCCATTAAGAAGAGAGAGAACGAGAGTGAGAAAAAGAGAGAGAAGAACAGGGCAGGGCAACGTTTGCTGCCCTGGGCATGGCCACACGTTTGCGTGGCCATGGCGGTCACTAACGAGGCGCCAGGCCGCCAGCGATAGCCTGGGCCCGCGCACAGGGAGGGAGAGAGAGTGAGAGAGAAAGAGAGAGAGAAGCACGACTAGGAGGAGGAGGAGAAGGAGGAGGAGGGTGAGGGGGCGCCCGGGCTGAAGGCACGGATGGCGACGGCTCCCACGGCGTCCCGGGGCACTGGCGGCCTGGCCTGGCTGCTGGCAGCGGGTCAGGCCCCCTGGGTCTGGACAGAGAGAGGGAGAGAGGGGGGAGATTGAGGAGAAGAGAGGGAAGAAAGAGTGGTTGAGAGGGGGAGGCTGAGGAGAAGAGAGGGAAGAGAGAGAGAGAAAAAAGAGAGATGAGAGAGAAAGGCGGATGATGGGAGAGAGAGAAGGAGAAATTTTATGGAAAGGAAGAGAGAAGGGCGGTGGCTGAGACAAGCGGTGTAAATAGTAAGGCGGTGGGAATTTTGGAGAAGGGAAAAGAAAAAGAAAGAAAGGAAGAGAAGAATTTAATATAATTAAATTAATATAATTTAATTGTGTCCAAATTTGACTAATCCCCAATGATTCTCAATTTTTTTATAAAATAGAGAATATTACATAGAGGAACAATGTGAAGTCAGATTTAGAAAATTTTATCTGTTTTGCAAACTAAAAATCTTGGAATGCATCACCAATACTGGGCGACACCGATTTGACCAAATTTTTGGTACATTGAGAAAAATCTCCAAAAATACCCTAACATACAAAATATGATTCTAAGATACCATGTGAAAACAGATTCTAGAAACTTAACTCCGTTTGTGAATTAAAAAAAATTGTAGAGCCGATTATTGGTATCGGTCGACTCCGACTTCGGAGATTTTTCAAAATAATTCAAAAAAATTTCAGAAAATTATAAGAAACTAAAATATTAAAAAATAATACGTGAAACTGAAATCTGCTCAATCTGACTGCCAAGAAGGTCAAATCAATTTTATACACCGTATCGAGTACTGATACTGTGATACGTACATCAAGGATCAGGGGGTTACACATTGCATTACCGCCGCCACCAGCAAATACCCGCTTGATTGCGCCTTCGCAGCCATGGGGCCCCGGCCGGTCTCGAGGCAATTCGTCGTGATAATATCGCCATGGTTTTACAGGGCCTTCGTGCCACAAATTGCCATGGTCTTCCACCGGTTACTTGGTGATGGTCCACCTTCCATCGATGTTTTAATTTGAGACTTATTATCTTCACATAACTGCTGTGGTCTAACCAGGCCTTCTCACCACACACTGTCATGCTCTTCCTCCCACTAACTAAGGTGCCATTTACTATTGCATTGATGTTTGCCAGATCTATTGCCCTACTATTGATGATATTCAAACCTGATAGATCCACCAATGCTTACGATAATCTCACCATGTCATGACTAGCATGTCATAACTTTGACCGTGATCTCTGTCGATTCCTTTACCGTACTGTACAGAACCTTCACCTAACATTGGAATCTCCTAGATAAGCACCCATCATTGCATCCATAATACTAAAAAAGATAGGGTTCAACACCTTGATCGTCTGAATCCGATTACAATTGCACGATCCACCTTCCGATTAATCTCTTTCATTAATCGTCTTCATCAACCCTCTGTTGTTTTTCCTTTGACTTGCTGTCTCTATTTGCTGTCCATCTAATTGCAAATCCACCGGAATTCTTTCACATGAACTTCACTCACATGAAGAATTTTTCTTTGCATCACATGGATCTTTCTTGGTGATCTGTGTTTTGATTGAAGCCTGCAATCCACCACGTTTATATCTTTCTCCATGTGGTCATAACCATCAACAAGCCTCCATAGGATACCTTATGTGGTGCCTCTGTGAGCTCATCGAGCATGCTGTTGACGATGATTCGATCATCACCTCCGCATCTTCTACGTTCAGATCTGAGCATCATTGAGCCTTGACGACTCTACCTTGATTAATATGCTCAAAAAGTCATCGATCTACCTTAGAGCAAATCTGAACTTTTTTCTGTTGTCGTCTTCGCATTGATGCCTCCGCCGAACTCTATCAATTGACATCTCCTTCTCCATCTTGAACACTCGAGTTATGAACGAACACTATTACTCTGATAATAATTGTTATGTGTATAACCCGAGATAGCATACTTACTGTGATACTAATTGTTGGGAGATATGAAGATTCCCATCAATGACCTCAAGCATATCATGAGATTGATTACCTCAAGCACACAAGATGAATATTTAAAGATACAATAAGAACACACAATTTAACATGGTTCGGCCCAAACTTGGCCTACGTCTACGGGGAGAGAACTTGAGAGAGTATTATTGATAAACTTGGTACAAAAGAGAGCTAACCTCCCCCTTGATTCCACAAGAATATTTACATTTTTCTTGAATTTACATTTAAATTATAAGAATATACCTTCTCACTATACACCGCCATCTTCCTCTCTCTTTAACTTTTCTTCTTTATGGCTTTACATTGTTGTTCATCATAACTTTCTTCTCCTCCACATAAATCCTAGGTTAAAACCTTTATTTATAGAGTCTACAATCTAAACTCTATTCTAACTTTGAGATGATCATGACTGTCGAATGCTTGAAGAATCTTGATCAATTCTATTAAGACTTGATCTCCTTAATCTAGAAGAATTCTAGACCCTTCAATCTTTAGAAACAAATCTTCATCGAATAGAATCTGAATCCTATTCAAACATCACTAGAAAAGAAAACCTGCAGACACCTGTAAAGGAAAATGCTCGCATAGAACTGCCTTGATAGTCAGCTAATAAGCATGACTAATCGACTAACTTGCTCAGTAGTCGAGTGATCCAATGTATCAGTTGACTAACCGAGATGTTCTTCTTCCCTATATCTTCTCAGTCAATTGTAAAGTCGACTATTCTGAGCATTAATCGACTAATATGCTCCACCTTGATTTGCTTCTTCTGTAAGTTATCATCTTCTCCAATCAAATTGAATCTGCTTGGACCATCATCTCCTCTTAAAATAAGACAGAATCTTAGCAAGACCCACACGGCTAGTCGAAAGGTCCCTGGCATTCAGGGGATTATCCCTCGTCCGATGAAGGGGATCTTTCTCCTCATGGCGGCGAGGCCTGAGTCAACCACAACCTTTTGACGTTGTTGTACTATGTTGAGCGGCATGTACTTTTGTGTACTTCTTTTGCTTTTAGCCCTATGTGGCACATCTTTATGCTTTATTTGCTTTTCGTTCTTTGTATTTTGTACTTGGTTTCATGAAGAACATTTTTTTTTTTTTGGAGAATGTAAATTTTATTAATCAAAACTGTGTATACATAGAGCAAGCCAAAACGGCTGTACATAACTAGTCGACTAGTCCTACAAAGCAAGTCAACAAAATCACGATCCAGGTAAGTTCCACCTCTCTGTAAAGTCCTGTTAGTCGACTATCTATTAGATCAGTCGACTAAGAATTTAGTCGACTAACCCAAATTACAAGTCGACTGAAAAGTAGGTCTGGAAGTAGCATCATTTTCTGTTTATGTGATAGTCGACTAGGTCAGAAAGACTAGTCGACTAGACATGCACCAAGTCGACTAACCCAAAAATCAAGTCGACTGAAAAGTTGATCTGGATGTAGCCGCCTTCTCTGTTTCTGCAGGAGTCGACTATGCCAAAAAGTTAGTCGACTTAGACTTGCCTCTAGTCGACTAAGAACTCCTACTAGTCGACTAAATCTGCTGGTAGCCCATAAATACTGTCAAACCATTAAGTAATCCCATAACCCTCAAAACTCCACAGAGGCATTTGGATCCAATGTGAATACAATTCTATAGATGTGCAACTTGATTTTGAAGACGGTAGATACCACCTCCTGAGTCTGACCTTCAAAAATTCTCCTATTGCGGGCATTCCAAATATGATACACAGTACAAGCCAGGGCCACCTTTTTAGCTTTTGCTTTGCCACTTGAACCTCTCGCCTCCTTCTTTATCCACTTAAGAGCACTAGAGATAGTCGACATCCCCCGAGAGATACCTAGCCAGTCTCTAATGCATCTCCACACCATATAAGAGAATGTACATTGAAAGAACAGATGAGTTGCCGATTCCCTATTACCAACACAAAGTGCACACGAATCCTCAACCTGAAGAAAGGTCAATCTATCTTTTGTAGGTAGCCTCTTCCGCGCTGCAAGCCAAAGAGTAAAAGCATGTTTTGGTGTGACATACGAGTTCCAAACTGAGCTTGGCCAAGGTAGCCTGGACTCCTTATATCTAAAATACTCATATCCGAGCGATATGCACATCCTCCCACCTATCTCCCAAGAGGAAAACCTCCTCTTTGCCGCCTCAATGGACCCTTCTGCAAGGCATATTTTATCACGAATCGCAACTAGCCTCTTAAGTAAAGGCGAGTCGTCACTAATACACTTCCAGTCCCAAGCAGAGACATTCCTTTTAAGGTAGATATGATGCACCCAACGCACCCATAAAGTATCCTTTTTCTTGTGAATATTCCAAAAGGATTTTGCTAGCAGTGAATCATTCCAAGTTTTAAGATCTCTGAACCCCAATCCACCTTCCGATTTTGGCAAGCATATGGATTTCCAAGAAACCGGATGGTGGCGCTTATGCCACAAGAATTCATGAAGAACATTTTAATTGAGGTTTGGGGGTTGTTTTGCTCTCACCCGTTTAAATCAAAATAAAGGAAAAGAAAAGAAAAGAAAGTTTTTGGATGAAAATGATTTCCAGCATGTACAAAAGTTCATGTTACTTCCAAAGTGTCCAGGACTCCAGGGTTTCTTTCCACCACGTTGCAGCGAGTTGGTATCCTCAACAAAACCTACGTTTTGCTCATCAAAGTGGCCGAAGTTTCTCCTCAATACACACTGGGTTTTTCATGTGCCTGAAAATCCTAGATGGGCAACATCATAATTGTGTTTGGATGAGAGGGTAATAATTGTCGGGGAACTCGAACATTATGAGAGGACATAGGAGAAAATCTTGATGATGTACAAGTGAAACGCCGTCCGATGTAAGCGCATGCTACATGAACATGGCTCAACGTAGGCTCGAGATTCACATGAGATCGATAACCTGATCAGAGGAAATCTTTTCCCCTGATGGTGGTTAAAATTTCAGAGAGATGACTATGATACAACATGAAATTGAAATTGTGTCTATGACTGATGGGAGCAACAGCTGTGAATATAGAGGTTATACAATTACAGGATAAGAAGGAAATTTTTTTCCCTGACGGTGTTAAAATTCTGGAGAAATGACTATGATACAATATGAAATTGAAATTGTCTATGGCTGATGGGAGCAACGCCTGTGAATATAGAGGTTATACAATTACACGATAAGGAAACTTTTGCTCTATAGCATAATAATATTATAACCCTAACTACTATAATCGTATTACTTTCAAGAGGGCAAGAGAAGTTTCTTGCTAATATTCTGTGGTGGGTCCACACTGCTATGGGCTCCTGTAGCTCTTTTGCAAGCCACATCCATAGACCCTAACTGTTATGGGTTGCTGCGAAAGTTGGCCCAATCCCCATGCAAATGCCGTTTGCAGTTGAAGTTAAGATTATCAGAAATGTTACATCACAATCTAAGTCCAATTCGTCTTTGGATTGCTTTCAGGTTAATGGGCCAAAGTCAGCCCCACTACTACTATTGCTGCGACTACTACTATTATTACTTCTATTACTCCAAGCATCTAAATTAATAAGTCATGTTGTTCATCCCCCTCACAAGTCACATGCAACAGGATGTCATGTCTCTCATTGAGTAAACATCAGACCAAACCCATTAATTCAAACAATGAACTCTTTAAATCCCATGTGTTTCATTAATAAGTTTTTAATAAAAACAATTCTAAAAATACACATGAAAAAAGTCATAAAAACCTTCTAAACTATAGAGTTTCGGTGCAAGGGCAGCGGGGAAATAGATACAGATGTATGTCCAAACAGGAAAGCTAGATGCAAACTAACTTTGGACCCTCTTTGATATAAAATACAGGTTGAACCTGTAATAAAAAATAAGGCTAAACCTGAAACCAAAAATCAGGAGTCTGAAATGCCACAGGTCACACATCTTCTGAGTCAGTGTCGTCTTCTCTACCATGTCTCTCCTCAGAGTGGCTGTTGGTGACCTCACTCATCTGTATCTACTCTAGAGCTCATCTCGCCATCTCTCTGGAACTACCTGAGAGGAGATTGAGCCAATAAGAAATGAAAGTAAAACAAACATGAAATGTTTGGTCAGAAGATATGGCCGCATCATTAAAGATTCTATTATTTCGTTCTCTCCAAAGCCCCCAGAAAATAGACAACGCTGACAAATCTCTTAATACCCTTTCGTGTTTATTAAAGATATGTATCACCAAGAGGACCAAAAATGGCTCATAGTTGGAGGTAATTGTGGGAGATGCAATCTCAGGCATTAAACCAACCGATCCCACATACGAACCCTAAACGAGCAACGAAGAAAAAGATGATCGATAGATTCTTCATCCGCCGCACACAGAACACAAACATTAGGAACTTGCCAGTTCCTTTTCATAAGATTATCCTACGTAAGTAGAGATCCATTAATGACTAGCCAAAAGACCCTGATTTTTAGTGGCATCTTAATGTTCCGGCTGATATTAGTAAACGAGCATCACAAGCCCCCATCATTCAGCTTGGAGTAGGCATTCGTCATTGAGAAAGCCCATTTAGGATCTCATTCCCATGTTGGACGGTCTCTGACCCTCTCGCTTACTAATAAATGTCAAGGAAGGAGTTGTAGTAGCTCTTCCCTTTGGCCGGAGTACTCCTCCTGATTCAAGTAGGGCACTTTAATGTTCCAATCGGTATCCGACTTGTGTGATAAGACTGTTCTTGTAGGGTCTTGAGCTAGGCAAAAAAGGTTCTGTAAATAGCGTCCCCAAAGGAACATTCGAGAACCATTTTTTTTCAAAATCTCGTACCTCTCCCGTTCTTTACATCCTTTGCAATTTCTAAGAAGAAAATATCCTTAACGGTCCTCATTCCTTTCCGAAAAGGAAGTGAGGATGCCCAATTAATGCACTTGTCCAATCACCATCCCGTGAGAGGGGGGTAGTTGTGGGACACAAGCGACGTCGATTTACGACTCGGGTCGTCAAATAATTTTCACTATCATTTGAGAAGCAAGGATGTGTTAAAATCTCGAAGGTTGATGACTCCAAAACTACTGAACTCCTTACTCTTGCAAACCCGTTTCCAATTCACTTGGAAAAAATCCTTCTCTTCTTTGTATGCCCCGCTCCATAAACTTCCTTCTCAAAAAATCAATATCCTTTTTCACCCATTTTGAAAGTGAAAAAAATGATAAGAAAAACATGTGGATGGCAGAGAGGACCGCGTTAATCATTGTGATCCTCCCTCCAAGTGAGGGCAACTTCTCTCTCTAACCTGTCAATCTTTTTTGTCCCCTATCAATAAGCGGTCTTAATTGTAGCTTGTTAAGTCTACCTATTATAAATGGAAATCCTAGTAGGTGATAGGTAATTTTGAAGCCGACAGTTAAAAACTAAAAAGAGAAGGAAGTTGTTGGCTGAGATTGCCCCTAAGAAGATCAGGGAGCTTTGTGGTAATTGATATTTAGTCCTTACAATTCCTCATAACATAGCAGAACCCATTAGGAACCATTGCCTATCCCAGACAATCCTTCCCAAATATAAATGTTGTTGGATTCTGCTTAACAGGAATCAATCTGACAACTAATTAAGATCACTGAGATATCAACAATCTAATTGGCCAGGTTGGCAAATATCAGGTGGGAGGTTTTCCGTTCAATAGAATGTTCCTTAAGTTAAGAACCACCTTTCAATTTCCTTCCTTGGTTAAACACCAATTAGACTGAATATAAATCAGTCTCGATATACTGTAAAGTATATCCCCTGTATAAAGGACTTAATCCACTTATACAGTATTTGGAGTGAGGTACGCTTAGAGCGAATCTCCTTAAGACAATTACGTCCCCCGCACCGGTGCTAACGGGATAATGGACGCTGGTCTCCCAAGATACAACACTCCTTCACGGTATTTGGATAGTGAAATACACCTAGAGGGGGGGTAAATAGGTGTAAGTGCTAATCTAGAACTAAATGCAAAACTATGTGCGCTAAATGCGGAAGCTAATGCAAATCTTGCAACACACTTAGTACAATCAACAAGTGTAGCCGAATTCCCCGTGAAGGGCTCTGGACTAACTCCTCTTGATTCCCCTTGAATGGGTTGAGGTGCTATGTGAAGCTCTTGTTGATTAGGTACAAGTGAGGCACACACAAACAACCAAGCATATAAGATGAATAGGCAATATGAAATATGCAAGGCACAACAAGCAATATATGATATGAATGAAGTATGTTGCTTTGCACAAGTAAATGAGAGAGAGTTAGAGAGACAATGGATCAATCGCAAAGGCCAAGATATGTTTCGAGGTTCGAGCACCTTGCTCTACATCCCCGCCACACCACCGTGTAGGATTTCCAATCCACTATCTCCCACCGAGGGAACCTCTACCGAAGAGGATTTGTTACAACACTAGGAGTACCAAACTCCTCTCTCAAATAACCACCTCACAACCGAGGGGTAGGCCCGTAGCCAATACAACAACCAATACACCTCACTCTAGAGGGACAAACCAACAACCAACTCCACCTCACCAAGAGGGAGCAAACACCAATCTCCACCTCTACCTAAGAGGGAGCAAATCAACAACCCAATTACACAACCTCAACCTCTACCAAAGAGGGAGTAACAAAGAAATCAAGGTTTACAATAAGTGGTCTATTTCAACCACAAACCTCTGAAAAACACCTAAGGGGGGGTGAATAGGTGTGATTGCTAATCTTAAAAATTTTAACTCTCTAAATGCGGAACCTAAAACAAGTGAGGCTCAACTTAGTACAATTCAACAAGTGTAGCCGAATTCCTCTTGCGAGGCTCTGGACTAAACTCCTCTTGATTCCCCTTGATATGGGTTGAGGCGCTATGTGAAGCTCTTGTTGGATGAGTACGGGATTGGCACACACAAGTATGAAATGGATGATATGAAGAATGATGCAAACACAATGATATATGGCAAGAATTACAAGCAAGCAAATAGTAGCACAAGAAAATTAAACAATATCACAAGTATGCAATAGAAGTAATAAGGAGCTATTGAAAAGTAAAGCAAGAATTAGACGCAAAGGCAATCGCAAACAAAGTGATTTGTTTCGAGGTTCGAGCCACCGCTCTACTCCCCGCCTTCACCTCCATGAAGGGTTTCCACTATCCACCGAGGATGCCTTTACAATTTGGTCTACCGAAGACCGAGCACCGAGCTCCACCGAGTACAAAGGACCTCTACCGAAGAGGTTGCTCCACAAGGAAAGGAATACAAGAACAAAGTGATCACAACAAGATCACTACACTATTTCTCAAACTCTTTTACAAACACTCTCACTTCAATTACAACTTCACTATAGAATGAATATAGGATTTTTGGCTCTATGAAGTGTGGTGAGAAAAACTTCAGTTGTAGAGTGATATTAGTAATCAAACACAACTGAAAAACAGGCTCAAAAAGAATTGGAATGAAAGCTTTAAACTCTTTCTTTTCTCTTTTGAAAACAACACAAACTTGAGGATTTTTCTTAGTAATATGCAAGAGAGACTTCTCCTCTATTTATAGGGTTGAAAATAGGTTAAAAACAATTTCTTTTGGTCTTATTTTCTCTGAAAAAGCTCCCCAACAACTCTCCAAAAATCTGTTAAAGCTGAAAACAAAAACAGTTTTTCAGAATAGCCCAAAGAGGAAAGAGCCGTTAGGCTATAGCAGGCTTGGCGGTCGACCGGTCCGGTCGACCGCAAGGCCAGCTTGCAAAGAGCCGTTGGCTCTCGGTCGACCGGTCCGGTCGACCGACCCAAAAGAGGAAACACAGTTTCCTTCTACCGGTCGACCGGTCCGGTCGACCGAAACAAACTGTGAGCAATTTGCTCTCCGTCGGTCGACCGGTCCGGTCGACCGACAGACATGCACGAACAGTGCATGTCCAGACACATCGCCGGTCGACCGGGCCGGTCGGCCGGAGTTGCCTGAAACTGAAAAACTGGGCTGGTTTTTGAGTTAGAAAAATTTTGAGAAATATTTTAAAAATACAAATAGCTAAGTATTATGCAGAAAATAGTTTATACACATGTTTTATACAAGATTTTCAAGATATAAAGCTTTTGGTACATGTATATATAAACTAAGGCATAAAACTTAGAAATAACCATTTTTAAAACATAGGAAATATATGAAACAAATGTGTGTGCAAATCCTAGAGCCAAATTTCATATACTCAAACTTTAACATTCTATTTCTTACAATGATTCTAAGACTTCAAGATCTTCAATAGGCTTCTTCATATGATCTTCAACACTTGTTCCTTGAGCCCAATTGGAGTTGACTTGAGTCCAAATCCTTGTATTTGTGAGAGAAGACTTCTAGAATGAATAGAAATCTGAAACACACTTAAACAACAAATGTTATTAGTACACATAACTAATATGTTTTATAATCATCAAAATACACTAATCATGGGTGATTGTAACCTTGGGCCAACAATCTCCCCCTTTTTGATGATGACAAAACATATAGGTTATTTAAATAAACATGGAAGAGGAGTTTGAAAAACTCCCCCTCAAATAATGCTATGTATAAAAATTTGACTATGGAAGCACAATACATAAAGCATTCAAGGCAAAATAGTTTTGTAAATAAACAAACTTAACAAACTCAAACAAATTCAAAATATCAAACTCTTATCAAAAACTTAAATAAACAAACTTAACAAACTCAAACAAATTCAAAATATCAAACTCTTAAACAACTTATTCTCCCCCTTTTTGTCATACATCAAAAGGGTTAAAATACCAATGGAAAAATTTTATTGTTAAAAACAAATTTTATTTTTAAGAATCCATAATGCAAACATTCAACTCACCACAAATAAATGAAAATCTAGCATAATCTAGAGGTTTAGTAAAAATATCGGCAAGTTGAAAATCGGTAGAAATATAATCAATCTCAATATCACCTTTCTCATAATGATCTCTAAGAAAGTGATACCTAATGTCAATGTGTTTGGTTTTACTATGTTGATTTGCATTCTTTGTCATGTGAATAGTACTAGTATTATCACAAAATATTTTAACATGATCAAAGTGTAAATCATAGTCAAGGAGAGTATGTTTCATCTAAAGAACTTGTGCACAACAAGCTCCGGCTGCAACATACTCCGCCTCGGCGGTTGATAGGGCTACCGAATTTTGCTTTTTGGAAGACCAAGATACAAGACAATTACCTAAGAATTGACATGTTCCACTTGTGCTCTTCCTATCTACCCTACAACCCGCATAGTCGGCATCCGAAAAACTCTTCATTTCAAATAATCCGGTTTTAGGATACCATAAACCCATTTCAATAGTGCCCTTAAGGTATCTAATTATGCGTTTAACCGCAATTATGTGAGATTCTTTAGGACAAGATTGAAAACGTGCACAAAGACAAACGGAAAACATAATATCCGGCCTACTAGCCGTCAAATAAAGCAAGCTACCAATCATGCTACGATATAATTTAATGTCTACACTTTTACCTTGTTCATCCTTGTCAAGCTTTGTAGTTGTTGCCATGGGAGTTTTGCTTACTTTCGACCCTTCAAGCCCAAACCTTTTGATTAGTTCCTTTGTGTACTTGGCTTGATTGATGAAGATCCCATCCTTCTTTTGCTTGATTTGGAGTCCAAGGAAATAGTTGAGCTCCCCCATCATAGACATTTCAAATTCATCCTTCATGCATGACTCAAAAGCTTTGCAAAGAGATTCATTAGTAGAACCAAAAATAATATCATCTACATAAATTTGCACAATAAGAATATCTTTTTCTACATGTTTAGTAAACAATGTTGTGTCAATTTTACCTTTCTTAAAACCATTTGAAATCAAAAATGAAGAAAGTCTTTCATACCAAGCCCTAGGGGCTTGTTTTAAACCATAAAGAGCTTTATCTAATTTAAAAACAAAATCCGGATGTGTAGGATCAACAAACCCGGGGGGTTGTTCAACATACACCTCCTCTATCACTTCTTATGCTCAAAATCGAAACATCTTTTTCTTTTTCAACTCTTTTCTTAAAAGTTTGGAAATACGAAAATGCTTGGCTTTTATGTTCAAGAAAGAAAACCCAAGTAAATCTTGAAAAGTCATCAACCAAAACATAAGCAAATCTATTCCCACTTAGACTTTTGGTTTGTGTAGGGCCAAAAAGATCCATATGGATTAACTCCAAAGGACGTGATGTCATGATATCCTTAATTGACTTGAAAGAAGACTTAGTTTGTTTCCCAAATTGACATGCGTCACAAACTCGGTCTTTTTCAAAATTCAAGTAAGGAATACCTTTCACCATTTCCTTTGTGTTTAACCTAGAAATGTGATCAAAAGAAATATGCCCTAATCTCCTATGCCACAACCAAGAGTCATCATCGAGGGCTTTCAAACAAGTAATATTACAAGACATATTTAACATATCAATCATATAAACATTACTTTCACGAAAACCGAAAAATACACAAACATTGGAAGTTCTATCAATTACTTTACAAGAAACATTATCAAAAACAATATCAAAACCTTTATCACAAAGTTGACTAACACTCAAGAGATTATGCTTGAGGCCATCAACTAAAACTACATTTTCAATTAAAGGAGAGGTGCCAAGTTTTACATTACCAATACCGATGATTTTACCCTTGGCGTCATCTCCGAAGGTGACGGTGCCACCTTCATGATATCTTGATAGGGTTGCAAAGTTGTTGATGTCCCAAGTCATGTGCCTTGAGCAACCGCTATCAAGATACCACAATCCTCTACGTCGTTGGGATTTGGAAAGTACCTACATCATTTAACATAATTGTTGATTTTGGTACCCAAACTTTCTTGGGTCCTTTAAAGTTAGTGCCTCGAACCCAAACATTATGACGTGAAATGTTTAATCTATCATAGCAAAAATTGGCTAAGTGCCCTTTCCGTCCACAATGTGAACATGAGAACACTCTACCATACATGAATGCATGATGTGTATGTGTAGTGTGAGCGTGTTTTGGGGTTTTGCCATGTTGTTTAGGTTGTGTAGCATGAACATGAACATGAGCATGAGCATTTTTCTTTGGGGCTTGTTTCTTAGGAAACATAGCCTCAATTTTCTTCTTGTTAAACTCACAATCTTTCAAAACAACACTTAATGAGTCTAATCTTTCCTTAATCATAGAAACTTCATTTGAATCAATTAGTGGGGCCTTACCTTTGCAAGAAATCTTATATTTTTCAAAATCATTTTTGGTAGTGGCCAAAGTGGAAACCAAATCATCTTTTTCCTTTGTAAGAGTAAAAACTTGAAGACTTAAAGATTCATTATCCTTTTTCATTTTAAGATACTTTTTCTTTAAGAAATCATAGTTTTGTGACAACTCAACAAAAGCCTCTTCTAACACATCCATAGAAAGTTCATTATCATGAGAAGGGGAAGAAGTTACCTTGCTTGTGCCTTCATTAGCCATGAAGCACATGTTGGCGGTGTCTATTTCTTCCTCGGATTCGGTCTCCGAATCCCAAGTTGCCTTCATAGCCTTCTTCTTATAGGGCTTCTTTGATGTGGAGGGCTTAGCTTTGTCCGGACACTCCGCCACAATGTGTCCCGGTCTTTGGCAATTGAAGCACACAATCTTCCTTTCTTCTTTGTCTCCTTGCCATCTTCTTCTACCTTGGTACTTCGCCTTGTTGTACATCCTCCGGACATTCTTAACAAGGAGTGAGAGCTCCTCATCATCTTCTTCTTCATCGTCTTCATCGGAGTGTGTAGCTTGACTCTTGAAGGCGATAGTCTTCTTTTTGGAAGGAGCCATATCCTCCCTTGCTTTCCTTTCCATCTCATGGGTTTTGAGGTTCCCAATGAGACCTATAAGCTCCATCTCTTCATTGTCGTTGAGTTCCTTCAAGGTTGTTGCTTTAACTTCCCACGAAGAAGGAAGAGCCCGGATGATCTTCCTTACTCTTTGATCATTGTTGATATCTTCACCTAAAGAAGAGAGTCCATTAGTAATCTTGGTAAATCTTGTAACCATATCATCTATGGTTTCATTTTCTTGCATGCTAAATGTTTCATATTGGGACCGAAGAAGGTCAATCTTAGCCTTCTTTACTTGTGAGGTCCCCTCATGAGTGACTATCAAGTGTGACCAAATCTCATATGCGGATTTACAATGAATAACCCTAGAAATGTCATCATCATTAAGGGCTTGTAGAAGTGCATAGTGAGCTTTGGCATTGGCATCGAATTCCTTAGTCTCTATTTCGGACCAAGTGGATTCGTCACCGGGGGGTACACTAAAGGACTTAGTCACGGCTTTTGCAACTCGGCTACCTAGAGATTGCAAAAACACGGTCATCTTAACTTTCCATATGGGAAAGTTAAGTCCATCAAACTTAGGAGGGGTCTTAATTCCATCGGCCATTTTTACTATATGAAAATGAATGAAATGATTAGCAAATTAGGATCTTCTCTAAGCTTGTTAAACCAAATCCTAGAGTCCAAGCTCTGATACCAATTGAAAAACACGTAGAGGGGGGGTGAATAGGTGTGATTGCTAATCTTAAAAATTTTAACTCTCTAAATGCGGAACCTAAAACAAGTGAGGCTCAACTTAGTACAATTCAACAAGTGTAGCCGAATTCCTCTTGCGAGGCTTTGGACTAAACTCCTCTTGATTCCCCTTGATATGGGTTGAGGCGCTATGTGAAGCTCTTGTTGGATGAGTACGGGAGTGGCACACACTAGTATGAAATGGATGATATGAAGAATGATGCAAACACAATGATATATGGCAAGAATTACAAGCAAGCAAATAGTAGCACAAGAAAATTAAACAATATCACAAGTATGCAATAGAAAGTAATAAGGAGCTATTGAAAAGTAAAGCAAGAATTAGACGCAAAGGCAATCGCAAACAAAGTGATTTGTTTCGAGGTTCGAGCCACCGCTCTACTCCTCGCCTTCACCTCCGTGAAGGGTTTCCACTATCCACCGAGGACGCCTTTACAATTTGGTCTACCGAAGACCGAGCACCGAGCTCCACCGAGTACAAAGGACCTCTACCGAAGAGGTTGCTCCACAAGGAAAGGAATACAAGAACAAGTGATCACAACAAGATCACTACACTATTTCTCAAACTCTTTTACAAACACTCTCACTTCAATTACAACTTCACTATAGAATGAGTATAGGATTTTTGGCTCTATGAAGTGTGGTGAGAAAAACTTCAGTTGTAGAGTGATATTAGTAATCAAACACAACTGAAAAACAGGCTCAAAAAGAATTGGAATGAAAGCTTTAAACTCTTTTCTTTTCTCTTTTGAAAACAACACAAACTTGAGGATTTTTCTTAGTAATATGCAAGAGAGACTTCTCCTCTATTTATAGGGTTGAAAATAGGTTAAAAACAATTTCTTTTGGTCTTATTTTCTCTGAAAAAGCTCCCCAACAACTCTCCAAAAATCTGTTAAAGCTGAAAACAAAAACAGTTTTTCAGAATAGCCCAAAGAGGAAAGAGCCGTTAGGCTATAGCAGGCTTGGCGGTCGACCGGTCCGGTCGACCGCAAGGCCAGCTTGCAAAGAGCCGTTGGCTCTCGGTCGACCGGTCCGGTCGACCGACCCAAAAGAGGAAACACAGTTTCCTTCTCCCGGTCGACCGGTCCGGTCGACCGAAACAAACTGTGAGCAATTTACTCTCCGTCGGTCGACCGGTCCGGTCGACCGACAGACATGCACGAACAGTGCATGTCCAGACACATCGCCGGTCGACCGGGCCGGTCGGCCGGAGTTGCCTGAAACTGAAAAACTGGGCTGGTTTTTGAGTTAGAAAAATTTTGAGAAATATTTTAAAAATACAAATAGCTAAGTATTATGCAGAAAATAGTTTATACACATGTTTTATACAAGATTTTCAAGATATAAAGCTTTTGGTACATGTATATATAAACTAAGGCATAAAACTTAGAAATAACCATTTTTAAAACATAGAAAATATATGAAACAAATGTGTGTGCAAATCCTAGAGCCAAATTTCATATACTCAAACTTTAACATTCTATTTCTTACAATGATTCTAAGACTTCAAGATCTTCAATAGGCTTCTTCATATGATCTTCAACACTTGTTCCTTGAGCCCAATTGGAGTTGACTTGAGTCCAAATCCTTGTATTTGTGAGAGAAGACTTCTAGAATGAATAGAAATCTGAAACACACTTAAACAACAAATGTTATTAGTACAAATAACTAATATGTTTTGTAATCATCAAAATACACTAATCATGGGTGATTGTAACCTTGGGCCAACAACCTCTTTCCTTTTTCTTTTTCCACAAAAACAAGATCCTAATAGATTAGGATAGTATGATATGGCTCAAGTGTGGAAAACTAGGTGTTTGGAAATCAAGAAATCAAAGGAAAATACTTGGGAAAAATCCTTTGTAAATGATAGAAATGAAGAACAAGATAAATCTCCCAATATCTTTGATTTTTCCAAAAACCTAAAACAAAAAGAATAAATCTTTTTAGCACTAAAAACTCTTTTGAAAACTTCTTTTTAAAACCAGAGAATGGGTGAAAATGAGCTCTTAAAATCTTAGCCAAAACAATGGAGAAATGGGGTATATATAGCCCCTAGGAAAAACTAGCCGTTAGGCTGATGTGGCAGCCTGACAGGCTGGCGGTCGACTGGCCAGTCGACCGTCAAACGGTCAAAAAATAGCCGTTGACAGCTTCCGGTCGACTGGTCGGTCGACCCGAACAACCCGAGAGCAATCTGCTCTCAGTCGGTCGACCGCACAGTCGATGGTCTACAAAAACAGCCGACGTGCACGGTTTTGTGCACGTCCGGTCGACTGGCCGGTCGACTGGTTGCTTGGCCCAGTCGACTGTCCCAGTCGACCGGCCCAACCTGGCAGACAGCAAAATAGGTCAGATTGGAACACATTTTTGAGGTCTAAAACGTTCAAATTTGGGAATAAGTATATAGGATGAAGTTGTAGATATTGAAGTCTTCTTTCTAATGCAACTTAAATCAAATCAATATCATTTCAGAATTGAAAGGTATCAATAAAATACTAAAAGGTGTTAAAACAGAAACTATAAACTGTTTTCAGAACAAGAACAGATTTCAACCAAATATTTGACAACTTTAAAATTAGAATCAGAAAATGGTTATTAAATAAGAAATTTAGATCTGAAAGTTATCTTTGAAATGCAAGTTAAATCATGTTATTTGAATATAAAAATAAAAAGTTATGATAATAACTATAGAAGGGTGTCAAGCCTTGAAATCCAAAACCGATTCAATCAAAAACCAAACATATTGAATTTATGTGTGTGTATTGTGAACTTGAGCATATCAACTATACTAAGCTTTACAAATGGATCTAAAACACACTAAATTAAACTATGGATACCTAAGTCTTCTTGATGATCTTCATCTTCAAGTTGACTTGCTCCAAAACTCCATCCATGGGCTAGGCAAAGTGTGATCTTGAAGCTTGAGCCCTGGAATCACTTGTGAAGGCTTCCAAACACCTTGTTGAAGCTAATCACCAACTAATATCTTGGTTAATGATCTGAAACTTAAACAATATAAGATTATTAGTAAACATAACTATATGAGTTAATCATCATCAAAACTAGGGTGGAAGGCCTTTGGGCCAACAATCTCCCCCTTTTTGATGATGACAAAACTCATGGAGTTATATATGCATGGATTAAAGTAAAGCTTCAAAGAAGCTCCCCCTTAACTCATGCATAGCCAAATAAACATAATAATATACAATGAAGGCTCTTAAAAACATGAATGCACAAATATGCATAAACAATAAAGGTTCTAGATACCAATGAAATATTTAAAGCAAAGCATGCTCTAGATACCAATTAACAAATATACATTTTCTAGATGCTCTAGATACCAATAAACATACATTAAACTATATTAAACTTAATATATGCAAAAACATAACTATGCATATATATAAAACTCACAAATAAGTCTCCCCCTTTTTGTCAATCATCAACAAAGGGGTAAACATTCAAAAACTATAAATAAAATGAGGGGTAAAAATTTTTCTCCCCCTTTTTGTGTCAATCAAAACAATGCAAACAATGGTCTCCCCCTTTTTGTCTAAATCAAAAACAAAGTCAATAAGGGGTGACTACAAACATGATATCAATTAAAAATATGTCAATGAAGCATCTTGATACCAAATGAAGATAAACAAAGATTAATAAATGTTATATGCTATATACATTCATGAAGAGGAAGACGCTAAGTTAGCTTCCCTACACATATGAGTTACATGAAGAAAGGAAGACACGCCCTAATTCACATAACACAAAATATGTAATGCATAAAAGGAGATGTGAAGCTCCCCCTACACACGTGTACCACATAAGGAAGAGTTGTCAAGCTCTTCAATACAAGATACACTCAACATGAATTTATACACATATAGGCAATGTAAAATAAATATGTTTTTCTTAAACAAAATTTTGAGATACCAATTTAAAACATTTAACATAAACATCTTGATATCATTAAGAGAAATGTGTTCTTTTAAACATATGATACCAATTTGAAACTATATTTTAACATAAAGCAAGGGAGTGGAAATCAAATACCAATTGAAAGACAACATCAAATTTTCTCCCCCTTTATGAAATACCAACTAAACATATGCATAAGCTTGTTAAGATACCAATTGAAAACAAATCAAACAATAGAAAATTTTTTCAAGCTTAGCATAAACAAGTATATATACGTATGAAAATTAGATACCAATTGACATTGATATTCTTGAAAGAGTAAGCATATATATACAAAACATATATGAGTATACAAAAAGATCAAAAATTGATACCAATTGAAAGTGTTCAATGATACCAATTGAAATAATAGGGTCAAGTGTATATCTCATATTATAACGAAGAATATGAACTAGTTAAAATGAAAAGTTTTGTTAACTAGTACGAAATCCTTCAAGTAAGGAATAAATACAAATCATTTTTCATAAAAATGAAATCCACATGATAATCAACACTCTAATCCAATTAAGCATAAAAATGTCTCATGAAAACAAAACATGAGCAAATAATAAATGTGAGTGTACAAGTCAAGTATGGAGATCACAATCATGAAAATTTGTTCAACTAAGTTCAATTATTCCTTTAAACAAGAAAACTAAAAAAAAATTAATATTATTTAATCTTCAAGGCATATGTATGTCTAATACAAACCAAAGTATACATACATATCCAAGATACAAACGAGTCCACAAGGATATATGCATGAAGGCACGTGGCTCAAAAAGGATATTCATGTATATCTAATGATTTGGACAAGATAGACATATACATGAAGTTAAACAATTAAACACAAAATCAAGAAAAAACTAAATTTTCATTAAACAACAAATTTCATTTCAAGGTATATGTATGAATTGTCAACACAATAAGTATACATACATATCCCTAAACACAATTGAGTCCAATATATGGATTTGCATGAAAGGCAAATGACTCAAGGGGTATACATGTATATCTTAAAGTTTGTCAATAATACACATATACATGAAGTGAAAACTCATAAAACAAATTCAAAAATGGAATACAAGTTTGAAATGTATGAATCATCAAAACTAGACTATACTAGCACATCTAATGGGTTCAAATAAGCATTAAGCACAAACATATATAAAGATTTATTTGTGGCCCACTATATGTACAAGTATAAATCCTAGTCTTAATGAAAACTAACACTTAAACATGTAATCAAAATATGAAGCATCAAAAACAAATATAAAATCATCATGATAAAACCCAAACATGATTATTATATAAATACATATGTTATTAAACCTATGATAAACATGATAGCTAATCAAAAATGAGAACACAAAATAATAATCCATATTAAACATGGGTGTCTCAAATACTATACATGTATGTCAAGGATTCAATAAACATGGTATTTTCACAATAATCTATAAAAAAAATATGAAATACAAATCATATATGATCAATATGTACATGCATGTGCATTAGATCTAGGTCATGCAATTAGTTTAACCAAGGTGAGAACACAAAAATATAAGTCCATATAAAACATGGGTGTTTCAACCAACTAATATGTATAACACTAATCTAATTAACATGGCATATTCATGATGATCACTAAACATCAAAACATGCTAATAAAGATAATCATGGAAAGCATGTAAACATAAATAAGGAGTAGAGAATCGTTACCAAAACCTAGAGGGCAACTTCCCTTGTCTCCAAAACATGGTGGTCCTCTCCACCAAATCTTCCCTTGAAAGTGATGCATCCATTTGATAAGCTTTAAGTACGGAACGCATCCACTCCAAGGTGCCGCTACTCTCACGTCATGTGAGAGCCCACACCTACATCAAAAATTTTAGGGGTGGTTCTTGGTACCCATACTCTTTTGGGTCCATGGGGGTTAGTCTCTTCTCTAACCCAAACAAACTTCTTTGCTAAATTAGTAGTATGTAATCTATCAAAACAAAATTTAGCAAGGTGGCCCTTACGTCCACAATGTGTACAAGTGTACACATGAGCATACGTGTGATGGTGTCCGTGAGGAGCATGTGTATGCCGTGGAGGGTGTGCATGAATATGTGGGACTTGTTTCTTTCGAAACAAGGTTTCCAACCGTGTATGCCCTTCTACACATTGGCTCAAAGTGGAGCCCAAACAATCAACCTTCTTCTTAAGTAAACAAATATCATCATTAATCCTAGAAGAAGAAGTGCATGCAATAGGTGTGCTAGAATGTGAAGCTACACTAGCATGGCAAACTTGTGCATTAATCTTATTTTGTAAAATTTCATTTTTCTTTAAACATGCATTTAACTCATTTGAAATGGAAATAATTTTATTTTTCAAATCTACATTTTCTTTCAAAGCAAAATCAATTTTTGAAGACAAATTTTCATTTTTCTTCAAAATAGCATGACAATCATTTTTATTTTTCAAACATTCATTTTCTTTTAGTGCAAGTTCAAGTTGAGATTTTAATGAATCCCTTTCATTAGAATTCTCCTCTTTCTCTTGCATAACAACATCAAGTCTAGCATGCAAACACTTATTCTCATTTTAAGACCTAAACATTCCTTTTTCACAATTTTATATTTTTCTATTAGTTTTCACAAACAATAGAAAGTTCTTCATTTAAAGCATGGGGATCTACAATATCATCACATGAAGAACTAGCATCATCACTATCTAGTTGAAGTTCCGATTGTACCTCAAGGGAGTCATTCCCTTGGACCATATAGCATTGTGATTCGGATTCTCCACTAGATTCCTCCGGTTGGATTTGTTCTTGAAGCTTGGAGGTGGTGGTTGTTGATAATAGATTCCACACTGCAAAAGCGGAATCAATGTTAGAAACATGCATAAGATATTCTTTAGATAATGTGCTTCTAATGGCCTCAAGGGCTTGTGCATTGGCCCCTATATGATTGCGATCACTAATGAAGGATTCCTTGGTAATGGCAAGGTAAACTTTATGACCTAGGGTTTGTAAATAAACAGTCATCCTAATCTTCCAAACATGAATGTTGGAAGGGTCAAACATAGGTGGGGTCATGAAGGCCATGGTAAACTATATGTGTGCAAACAAGCAAATGCAAACAAAAGATTAGCAAACAAATGGATCTCACTCCTAGGATGTTAAGCCTAAGTATCAGGAGCACCCGCTCTGATACCAAATGAAATACACCTAGAGGGGGGTGAATAGGTGTAAGTGCTAATCTAGAACTAAAAGCAAAACTATGTGCGCTAAATGCGGAAGCTAATGCAAATCTTGCAACACACTTAGTACAATCAACAAGTGTAGCTGAATTCCCCGTGAAGGGCTCTGGACTAACTCCTCTTGATTCCCCTTGAATGGGTTGAGGTGCTATGTGAAGCTCTTGTTGATTAGGTACAAGTGAGGCATACACAAACAACCAAGCATATAAGATGAATAGGCAATATGAAATATGCAAGGCACAACAAGCAATATATGATATGAATGAAGTATGATGCTTTGCACAAGTAAATGAGAGAGAGTTAGAGAGACAATGGATCAATCGCAAAGGCCAAGATATGTTTCGAGGTTCGAGCACCTTGCTCTACATCCCCGCCTACACCACCGTGTAGGATTTCCAATCCACTATCTCCCACCGAGGGAACCTCTACCGAAGAGGATTTGTTACAACACTAGGAGTACCAAACTCCTCTCTCAAACAACCACCTCACAACCGAGGGGTAGGCCCGTAGCCAATACAACAACCAATACACCTCACTCTAGAGGGACACAAACCAACAACCAACTCCACCTCACCAAGAAGGAGCAAACACCAATCTCCACCTCTACCTAAGAGGGAGCAAATCAACAACCCAATTACACAACCTCAACCTCTACCAAAGAGGGAGCAACCAAGAAATCAAGGGTTTACAATAAGTGGTCTCTTTCAACCACAAACCTCTTTCCTTTTTCTTTTTCCACAAAAACAAGATCCTAATAGATTAGGATAGTATGATATGGCTCAAGTGTGGAAAACTAGGTGTTTGGAAATCAAGAAATCAAAGAAAAATACTTGGGAAAATCCTTTGTAAATGATAGAAATGAAGAACAAGATAAATCTCCCAATATCCTTGATTTTTCCAAAAACCTAAAACAAAAAGAATAAATCTTTTTAGCACTAAAAACTCTTTTGAAAACTTCTTTTTAAAACCAGAGAATGGGTGAAAATGAGCTCTTAAAATCTTAGCCAAAACAATGGAGAAATGGGGTATATATAGCCCCTAGGAAAAACTAGCCGTTAGGCTGATGTGGCAGCCTGACAGGCTGGCGGTCGACTGGCCGGTCGACCGTCAAACGGTCAAAAAATAGCCGTTGACAGCTTCCGGTCGACTGGTCGGTCGACCCGAACAACCCGAGAGCAATCTGCTCTCAGTCGGTCGACCGCACGATCGACCGTCTATAAAAACAGCCGACGTGCACGGTTTTGTGCACGTCCGGTCGACTGGTTGCTTGGCCCAGTCGACTGTCCCAGTCGACCGGCCCAACCTGGCAGACAGCAAAATAGGTCAGATTGGAACACATTTTTGAGGTCTAAAACGTTCGAATTTGGGAATAAGTATATATTATGAAGTTGTAGATATTGAAGTCTTCTTTCTAATGCAACTTAAATCAGATCAATATCATTTCAGAATTGAAAGTTATCAATAAAATACTAAAAGGTATCAAAATAGAAACTGTAAACTGTTTTCAGAACAAGAACAGATTTCAACCAAATATTTGACAACTTTAAAATTAGAATCAGAAAATGGTTATTAAATAAGAAATTTAGATCTGAAAGTTATATTTGAAATGCAAGTTAAATCATATTATTTGAATATAAAAATAAAAAGTTATGATAATAACTATAGAAGGGTGTCAAGCCTTGAAATCCAAAACCGATTCAATCAAAAACCAAACATTGAATTTATGTGTGTGTATTGTGAACTTGAGCATATCAACTATACTAAGCTTTACAAATGGATCTAAAACACACTAAACTAAACTATGGATACCTAAGTCTTCTTGATGATCTTCATCTTCAAGTTGACTTGCTCCAAAACTCCATCCATGGGCTAGGCAAAGTGTGATCTTGAAGCTTGAGCCCTGGAATCACTTGTGAAGGCTTCTAAACACCTTGTTGAAGCTAATCACCAACTAATATCTTGGTTAATGATCTGAAACTTAAACAATACAAGATTATTAGTAAACATAACTACATGAGTTAATCATCATCAAAACTAGGGTGGAAGGCCTTTGGGCCAACAGATAACACTACCAAATCACCGTACGGTCGAACCGTAGTCAACCAGTACCTTCACAGGATCGTTGAAGCAGCGGTACAAGGACAAATTTCGGATGAATATTTGCCTCTACTTTGGAGTAGCACCCACTGTTGAGGATGAAGGAAGGTTGAAGAATATTCTTCTTCAGAAGTCTTAGATTCAGACAACAATTCTATAAAAGAATTTGTTGAATTTTCTAAGCCCTCTTTCAGAACGAATTTTGCAGAATCTTCTTTGGAAACCGAGTTACGGATTTCCCACTTCTCGCTGGAAGTCGCTTTGGAACTTTACTTCCCAGTTCAGAACGCAGGCTTGCTTCTACTTCAGAACTCAGATAGAAAGAGAGAGTTGTTTTCTTGGTGTGTGTTAATTGAGAGATGGGAGCACTTTATATAGCGCTCCAGGAGGGACCAACAGGTTCGAACCCAACGAAAGGATGCAACGGTTCGATCTGAACTGTTGCAACCTTTGGCCATCCAATTGGTTCGCAACCTTTGGCCATCTCAGTCGGTCGACCGCACGATCGACCGTCTACAAAAACAGCCGACGTGCACGGTTTTGTGCACGTCCGGTCGACTGGCCGGTCGACTGGTTGCTTGGCCCAGTCGACTGTCCCAGTCGACCGGCCCAACCTGGCAGACAGCAAAATAGGTCAGATTGGAACACATTTTTGAGGTCTAAAACGTTCGAATTTGGGAATAAGTATATAGTATGAAGTTGTATATATTGAAGTCTTCTTTCTAATGCAACTTAAATCAGATCAATATCATTTCAGAATTGAAAGTTATCAATAAAATACTAAAAGGTGTCAAAACAGAAACTGTAAACTGTTTTCAGAACAAGAACAGATTTCAACCAAATATTTGACAACTTTAAAATTAGAATCAGAAAATGGTTATTAAATAAGAAATTTAGATCTGAAAGTTATCTTTGAAATGCAAGTTAAATCATATTATTTGAATATAAAAATAAAAAGTTATGATAATAACTATAGAAGGGTGTCAAGCCTTGAAATCCAAAACCGATTCAATCAAAAACCAAACATATTGAATTTATGTGTGTGTATTGTGAACTTGAGCATATCAACTATACTAAGCTTTACAAATAGATTTAAAACACACTAAACTAAACTATGGATACTTAAGTCTTCTTGATGATCTTCATCTTCAAGTTGACTTGCTCCAAAACTCCATCCATGGGCTAGGCAAAGTGTGATCTTGAAGCTTGAGCCCTGGAATCACTTGTGAAGGCTTCCAAACACCTTGTTGAAGCTAATCACCAACTAATATCTTGGTTAATGATCTGAAACTTAAACAATACAAGATTATTAGTAAACATAACTACATGAGTTAATCATCATCAAAACTAGGGTGGAAGGCCTTTGGGCCAACAGATAGCACTACCAAATCACCGTACGGTCGAACCGTAGTCAACCAGTACCTTCACAGGATCGTTGAAGCAGCGGTACAAGGACAAATTTCGGATGAATATTTGCCTCTACTTTGGAGTAGCACCCACTGTTGAGGACGAAGGAAGGTTGAAGAATATTCTTCTTCAGAAGTCTTAGATTCAGACAACAATTCTATAAAAGAATTTGTTGAATTTTCTAAGCCCTCTTTCAGAACGAATTTTGCAGAATCTTCTTTGGAAACCGAGTTACGGATTTCCCACTTCTCGCTGGAAGTCACTTTGGAACTTTACTTCCCAGTTCAGAACGCAGGCTTGCTTCTGCTTCAGAACTCAGATAGAAAGAGAGAGTTGTTTTCTTGGTGTGTGTTAATTGAGAGATGGGAGCACTTTATATAGCGCTCCAGGAGGGACCAACAGGTTCGAACCCAACGAAAGGATGCAACGGTTCGATCTGAACTGTTGCAACCTTTGGCCATCCAATTGGTTCGCAACCTTTGGCCGTCCAACTAGTTCACAACCGTTGGTAGTCCAAACTGGTTCGCAACCTTTGGCGGATCGGTTCAGATCCTGACAGCGGAGCGGGTCTGTTGGCGGGGCAGAGCAGAGCGGGTCTGGTTCGGATCCGGAGTGGCCCATACCCTTGAGACCTGATTCAAAAAGAACCAGGCAGGGTAGGAACCCGGACCAGGACCCGGACCCGGTCCCGAGCCTGGCCCGGCACCGGCGCCGGCCGGCTGCCGCCGGCGGCGGCGCGCGCGCGCGCATGCACACATGTGCGGGCGGGCATAGATCCCTCCCAATCGCGCGCGAAAACTCCAAGTACCCAAAGGGCACGCCCTTTGTTCTCAATTTTCTCTATTTATACACCACAAACTTCCATCCCATGGCCAATGTGGGACTAAATGCTTTTAGCTACCTTTAGTCCCGTTTTGGCTTTGAATTAGGCAATCTTTAGACTTGAATATCTCATTCATTCGAAGTCGGAATTGAACATGTGAATATACCACGTTCATCCCCAATGGAAGGAGAACACACTCCAACCATCATCCAATTGATTCGATCAACTTATCTCGCCATAATTCAACTCGAAGATTCATACTTATATTCTTCAATTCCAACAAATGTGTCATCCATATAATATAGGTTGATGACCACATTGGTGTCAGCTCAGCATCCCAAACTTAATAAGGCCCTTTTCTCGTCACTTGACAATCATGTGGTGAAGTCCTTTAGCTTCAAGCACGAAGATCAAAGGATGAGAGAGAGTCACCCTGCCTAAGACCCATCTTACATGAAATCTTCCGCCCTTGGATGCTATTCACTAATACTATTACTTTTGCGGATCTCAACCAAAATCTATTCCAAGAAAAACATGTTGACATAAAATCCCATGAGTGTAAGGTTTCCAAGATGCATTTTCATTTAACCGTGTCATATGCCGTTTCAAAATTCAACTTCAACATGAACCCTGGGGCCTTGTTCCACTTGGTGAATTGGATCACTTTTGTGCGGTAGCTATAGAGTCGAGAATACTCCTGCATTTAAGTAATCTTGTTTGGTGGTTATTTATAATGTCTTCTAGAACATCCTTAGTCTGTTTACCAGCACCTTAGAAATAATCTTTACCGAAGCATTCAACACATTAATAGGCCTTAAGTCTCCCAGCTCTTTCGCGCCGTTTTTTTTTTTTTTTTGGGAATGAGCACAACATGTGCATAATTTAATCGCTCTAGCTGGAGAGTCCCCTAGTGCAAGCATTTCATAAGTTTGATGACTTCCGATTTAACAATATCCCAAGAGTTACAGTAAAAAGAAAATACAGGAAAGCTATCACTGCCCGATGCTTTATTCGCCCCAATCCTCATACTGCCACTTTGATTCGGTCCTTCGTGAAGAGTTTGCTAATATCCACCAGTTTTTTTACCCCATCCCTCAATTGATTTTGGTGGTCAAGGATGCACCCAGAACATCTCTGAGCGGCCTTGGAACAAACTTTGTTAATTAATATCAGAAACTATATCTATATCTCAAATTTCAAAAGCTCAACAAGCAACAAATTGCGTCATGGATAAGAAAATAAATAAAATAGGTGGAGCTGGTCTCAAGGGTTTGCCTCGCTAGCGGACAGCACTGCATGTTTCACCATCCATCACGCTAACCAAACCAAACACTCTCATTAATCTTTATATTTATATATATGTTAATATCAGTAATAAACTCAACTCAAGTAGATTATTTAACAATTATTTTCGAGAATTTAGTGGCTAAAGACAAGCTACGAACATGCATTGCAAAGACATTGGGCAACTACCCATTTACTACAGGAGAGAAATTAAAAAAAAAATAATAGAAGAAAATATGTAACATGCACTTTTGGGGTGTTCTATAGTAAATTATTTAGAAACAATTTTATTTTTCTACAAGAAATATTAAAATTTAAAAAATTGATGAATTTTAATCTCATCAGCAAACCTTATAAAATTACAAGCATATGCGTACACACAAGGATTTGGGCAGATACCCAAATACTTCCAATAAATCCTTGGTGTTCTTGGGTTACTTAGATTTGGACTTAGAAAAGTCTCAAATCTTTGAAGCCAAGTTGCAATTTTTTTTGACTAAAAACAATTGTTTGATATTAATTAAAACAGCGGAAGATGGAGACAATTGATTGGCAAGAAAACGAGAGATTTAACTTGAATAATTAGTAATGAGTGTGTGTACAAGCTGAAGGGTGATCTCTGTGTACTCCTCTAAAAGAAAAAAAGAAAGATCACGATTGAGATACTTGGTTTATATAAACGATATTTCATCAATCATCATGAACCATTTTGGTAGATTATGCAGTCAGTTGCTCGAAAATCTGATTTTTTTTTTCTTTTCTAAATTGCTCTCCCTTCTGCAACTTAATTACTTAATATGCCAATAAATTGATGTGTTTTAATTTTTTCAGAGGACAATGTCTTGATATTGTTAGCTGCAACTCAGATTTTGTAGGGGTGCATGATCATCATGTGACATGCTTAGAGAGGGAATTTAAAAAAATTAAGTCATATTTATGAAGGTTAACTGATGGAAAACTTAATTAATTTTTTATGGAAAGTTTACATGTGAAAGTATCTCTATCCACTGGCCCCACAATTTATCCGTATTATAATAAGCTCAATTCATATGTTTGAACTTTGAACTACAGATATATCTATGATACTATGGAGAGAAGTAAAATGATTCCCTTGAGATTCTTCTTAGCTCTTGGTAGTTATCAAGTATGACATTGTTTTTTTCTTTTAAGGTGAGCCATGTCATGAAAATATTAGATTGTTAAATGAACATATATATGACTTTCTATCACATTATTTGATTTTTTCGCGGGAGTAATTTTCTATATATAAGAAGTTTCTACCTCTAATGTAAGGGCACAACATATAGATGGACTTTTGTTTTTCAGAAAAGACAGAGAACACAAAACTAGTATGGATAGCCATGACTATATACCTAGGATAACAAACAGAAATAAGGTGAATTGCAAATTGAGAGAAAGAAGATAAAAATTGGAGTTTTCAAACACAATTGAATAGAGTAGAAAAATTTGGAGTTCAACGTGCACGAAGTGTGCAGTGAAAGAAGAAAGAAACAACAGGAGACCGCTGTCTATAGGCGCTAGTGGTGGTCGACAGCGGATATGTGGATACACCAGACTAAGATTGCACGTTTAACAATTTGTCGACAACTATTGCATAACTGTTGATAACTGTGACTCAGTCTATCGGCAGGATAACTAAGGCTGTCAACAGGCATCCAACTCGACAGTTGGGCTAGCTCAGTCTGTCAACAGGCCCATTGGAGCTATCGACAGTTGCGAGTTCTGGACAGTTTCTAAATAAAATTCTGATTTTGTTTCTGATCTGATTTCAGAGTTTTTTTATTTTCTTTTCTTCATTGGCTCTTTGCCTATATATTGAGGGGTGTTGTACCCTACTTTATAGTCTGAACCGATAAATTATATTGAGAGTTTTAGGATTATTTTTTTGAGATAATTTTATGAACAAGTGATTAGTTTCTCTAATTTGGATCCTCGGATCACTTTGTAACCTTTGTAACTCAGTTATTTGAATAAGATATTCTCCCTTCTGCCTCGAGGATGTAGGAAAATTGTCAAAAAATTGTTTATTTCTCACTTTCTCTCTTTATATTTATGTTCGTGCTAACTGGTTCGTGATTGACTCGAAATTGGAACACTAATCTTGGTGATTGTTGTATCGTTTGAAATTTCTCCGGAGGGCGCAACAAGTGGTATCAGAGCTTCCCAGGTTTAGCCAGGGTCATGTGTCGATTCCAAGAGCATCGCTGTCTACTCGACAGAGGTCATGCGTTAATCTCGAAGCCGGTTGGTCTGATCGTGAGATTGTGTGTCGATCTCAAAACAGCGTTAGATTGTTCGCTATGATCGGATTTGGTAGAGTATATCGTTTGAAAACTCGTCTAGGGTTTCACTTTGAGATATAGTTTTGATCTTTATCTATTTTGATCTATTTTTTTTGATTTTTCGCATTATTATTGGCATTTTCTGGAGGAGATATGGTCGAGGTTAATCAGTCCACGATGAAGATCGTGAACATCCACAAATCGAACATCGAAATGATGAAGTTTGATGGCACGAACAACTTTGATATTTGGAGATGCAAAATGATGGATGCGATGAACAAGCAGAATTTGAAAGACACGACGCTTTTGCAGGAGAAACCAGTGGAAACTTCAGAGAAGGATTACGATAAGATGAATAGGATGATATGTAGCATCAATAGGTCTTATTTGATATAAGACATCAGGTATCATGTGATGACAGAGACTTCTACAAAGAAGATTTGGGAGATCCTTGAGGGCAAGTATTTGACAAAGAGCATCAAGAATCACTTGCATTTGAAAAGGATGTTCTACCATTTTCATTTGAAGAATGGAAACTCTATGGTGAGCACATGAGCAACTACACGAAGCTTTTTACAGACCTAGTTGACATTGATGAGGTGATTAAAGACGAGGACAAAGCATTAATTCTATTGAGCTCTCTTCTGAATGAAGAGTATGGGACATTCTTTCTAACCTTGATCAATGATAAGTCTTCACTTTGATATAATGATGTATAGACTGCTTTTGTGAATCACGAGGTGAGGAGGAAGGCTAAAGCATCTTCTTCCAGTAGCACAAAAACAGAAGTGTTGACTGCAAGAGAAATTGGTTCCGATCATCGAAAGGGTAAGGGAGATGTTAGTAAGTCTAAGATCAATAATCACAAATTGAAAAAGAATCAGTGTGCCTTCTGCAAAGAAGAAAGAAGATTGATTGTCCAAGGCTCAAGAAGAAGAATGGACCAAAATTAGAGGCAAACATCACACTTGCGGATGATGGTACTGATTCTGACTCTTCAGTTTTTTTCTTTCTATTACTCCTTACTGTTTGTTACTCAAAGGTATCTGAGTGGATTTTGGATACGGGTGCTACCGATCATATTTGTCCCAGGTGAGAGTGTTTGCTAGGTTTGAAAAACTAGATGGAGGCATGGTGTCATTTGAAGATGGACACACATGTCATATTGAGGGAATAGTTATAGTTCGTAAAAAGATGTTCGATGGGATGGTGAGCGAGTTACAGGACGTGAGATACGTTTCTCAATTGAAGAGAAGCTTATCTCAGTTAGAGATTTAGAGGAGGAGGGCCTGAAAGGGACTATTGAAGAAGACATTCTTAAGATGTTAGTGACTCGTTGGTAGTTCTGAAGAGCATTCAACGCAACAACTTGATTACTTGAAAGGTAGTGCAATTACTGAAAATTTGACAACTTCAAAATATTTTAATGGCGATTCAAGCAGGTTATGACAGATGAGGCTCGGACATGTTGGTTAGAATTCTTTGCAAGATTTGGCGAAGTAAGGATTATTGGAAGGTACGTTGATCTGCAATTTAAAATTTAGTGAATGTTATGTTCTGACAAGTAGACGAAGGTGAAATTTGTCACAATTATTCACCGCTCGAGAGGTCTTCTTAATTGTGTTCAAGTTGATATTTGGGGTCCTAACAAGGCTGCATCTCTTGGAGGCCAATGGTACTTTATCTCTTTCGTTGATGATTCATCTAGGCATTGTTGAGTATATACCCTATGATATAAAGATTTGAAGTCCTAGATTTATTTGTGAAGTGAAAGAAATTGATGGAGAAACAGGCTGATAGGAAGATCAAAGTGCTTCAATTTGATCATGTTGGGGAGTGCAAAAATCAATTTCTGCGATTTGGTTAGAACAATGGTATTAGTATTCACTTCAAAGTTGAAAAACATGAGATAGTTAAAAAGATGAACAGTTCCTTGTTAGAGATAGTTTGCTGTTTGTTGTCTAATGCACAATTAGACAAGTCATTTTAGGTTGAGACTCTGAAATATACTAGCCATCTTATGAATAGATTGTCGTCGACTGCGATACAAGGTAAAACTCCATTGGGTATTTGTCAAGTAGAGCTGCTCAAGACTATGATTTTCTATAGGTATTTGGATGTCTGGGCTTCTGCAATGTCAAAGATGACAAGTTAAATCCGCGAGCAAAAAAATTTGTATTTTTGAGAGTTAAAAGAAACTTGAAAGATTACAAGTTATGAGACTCTGAAAGAAGAAGATTGTGTTGAGTAGTCACATTTGATAAGGCTTCATTGTTGAAGTGTACCATCTCTCAACAGGTGGAGAGGATGGAGACTAAATATGTATCGCATCGGATGAAGATTGATGTCACTCCATCATCTTCAGTTGATTCGATATCAGTTGAGATCTCATCAGGTGGAGATTATGTAGCCATTTTGGATGCTAAACAGCTTGAAGAAGATGTTGAATTGTTTGTAGTTTAAGAACCAAGATGAATCCATCAAAAGTGGGTGAAGAAGTGTGATTCTCAAGTTAGTGAGCTAGACCAGCTCAAGTTGAAGATCGATGTTCTCCATGGCGATCGAGATGAAGAGGTTCATATGACTCTGCCGGTTGGGTTCATTGCTGCAAAATCAATTTAAATTGGTTTAGCTCGTGGAGCTCGTTTTGATAAACTATGTGTGGCTTGATCTCGTGGGCATGGGGTTCGTAGGCAGCTATAATAGCGTAGCCAATTGCTAAATTGAAGTTGGTAATTCGTGGCGTTTGGCTCAGATGTGAAATCTTCAACGAGATGGAGAATTTTGTGGGAGAAGATAAAAATTGGAGTCTTCAAACTCAATTGGATAGAGCAGAGAAATTTAGAGTTCAACGTGCACGAAGTGCAAGTGGAAAGAAGAAAAGAACAGCACGAGATCGCTGTTGACAGGCGCTAGGGGCGATCAACAGTGGGTACGTGGATACGCCAGATAGAGACTACATGTTTGACAGTCTATCGACAACCATTGCATAGCTGTTGACAGCTGCGGCTCACTCTGTCGACATGCCAGGTCAGGCTGTCACAGACGCCCAGCCCAATAGTTACCCATTGGAGCTGTAGACAATTGTGGGTTCTGGGCAGTTTTCAAATAGGATTGCAACTTCATTTCTGATCTGATTTCAGAGTTTTGATTTCCTTTTCTTCGTAGATTCTCTGCCTGTATATTGATGGGGTATTGTACTCTACTTTATGACCTGAATTGGTGAATTGTATTAGAGAGTTTTAGGGTTAGTTTGTTTGAGGAAACTCTGCGGCCAAGTGCGTAGTTTCATTAATTTGATTCTTCGTATCATTTTGTAACCCTTTATAACTCGGTTGTTTGAATAAGATCTTCTCCATTATGCCTCGAGGATGTAGGCAAATTATCAAACCTTATTAAATAGTTTGTTTCTCGCTTTTTCTCTTTGTATTTACGTTCATGCAAATTAGTTCGTGATTGACTCGACGTTAGAATGCTAATCTTGATGATTATTGTGCCGTTTGGAATTCCTCTGGAGGGCGGAACACAAAAGACTAATAGAATAAATTACAAAAAGTCTTCTACATTATCACATTCCATGCTTTACCGAAATAAGCAAAAAATCTCTCAATTTTGTTGAATTCAGTTTTTAAAAAAAAAAAAAAATTCTCATACTATCATAAAATTTAACAATTTTGATCAATTCTAAAGTAATCGTAAACTCTGACAGTTTCTATCATAGTACACGCCATAGCGGTTTTTACTGGTTAAATAGTACACGTATTTATGTGTCAAATCTAACAATTTTTTTTTATCAAATTTGACGATAGTACAAGGAACCCAATAAAATAAAATTCTTTGATCACTTCTCTAAAACATAATTCTTTTTTCAAAAAAGTTGACAGTACAGGGTGGGTTACCATATAAATAACTATGGGGAGTTCTCTGTAATTTACTAAAGCAAAAAAGTTCTGCATTATGTATGTTGATTATCAACATAGAAAATTTTCCTTAAAAAAAAATAAAGAAAAATAACAAATAACAATACTCATTTAACTTTTTGTTATTTGTCATCTTGCAATATTGTTTGCTACCAAGTCCTATCTATTTTCCATCATATTTTCTATCTTGCATCATGGCCCATTTCCACGTTATCAATTGTTTTCTTAATTAATAATAAGTTTATCATCCATTTCCCTCTCTTGGAATCTCCCAAACTAGATTTATACTAACAAAACAAACAATGTAACAATTCAAATGCAAAAATGCAAAATATATACAAACCTTTTCCATGCTATTTCTATCTTCAATAAGATTCGTGAAAAAAAAAAAGCTAGATAAAATACCTCAATATCTATTATAGACTCCAAATATTCTCTCTCAGTCACACATTTGAAGCTTCTCTGTTGTGCTGAAACTCTGGTCTCCTTTCTCTCCCTGCAAACCACTGCACCGTCCGTCGAGCTATCGGCAGCCACAGCCTCCTCACCTTCTCATCGGCCGCGAGTTCCCAACGTTCTTCGCCCCCTGAAATCGCGAGACGTTCGTGATCTCCGACATGCTCCGGTGCCCCGGCGAAATCAACGACCTCGCAGGCGTACTACTACTCGGCCGGTTACTGGTTTCACTTGCCTTGCTCTCCATATTCTCCTTGATCTTGAGAACGCCCTCGTTGACCACCGGAGTTTTCTGCAGCTCGGTCCCACCTCAGTCGTGGTAAACCGCTCGCTCGACATGACATTAAGCATGTCGGAGTTGAGGGACATGAGATCGGATGAGTTGAAATCACTCCAGCGGCTCTTGAACACCACATCCGACACGATGATCCTGTGCTTGAACTTATGCAAGAACTCACCGTTCTCATCCTTCTGAATTAATATCTCATCCTTCTTGTTGCGTGAGCTTCCGAATCTCAAAGACCGGCAGCTGACCCCGCTCCCGTCCTCATTGTCGGGCTCTCGCTCGACGAAAAGCTCCACGATCTCAAGGTCTTCCATGTCTAACTCGGTGTCAACCCGACGGGAGGAATCAGAGTGATGCGGCTGAAGCGTGTCTTTGAGCAAGAACCTAGAGGAGTTGGTGTGTTCGTGGGGTTCAACGCGAAGCGGCAGAGTGGGCAGGTGGAGTGGAACTCGAGCCAGCGGTCGACACAGTCGATGTGGAAGGCGTGCTTGCACTTCGGGAGGAGGCGGAGGAGCTCGGCGTCGTCGAACTTGGAGAGGCAGACGGCGCACTCGAGGCCGTCGCGGGAGCCCTTGAGGGAGGAGAAGCGGAAGAAGGGGAGGGACTCGATGACGGCCTTATCGATGCCGGAGGCGGTACGGACGTTGGTGGGGCCGTGGTGGGCGGCGAAGGAGGCGCCAGGGCGGCGGTTGAAGAGCTCGTGGGCGGCGTTGTGGCAGAACTTGGTGTACATGAGGAGGAGGAAGGTGAAGAAAAACATGATGGAAAAGATGGCGACGATCCCCGCGACGCTGGGTTTGAAGGAGGTCGGGGTCGTGGGCTCGGCCTCCCCAGCCTTGTCATCCTGGCTGGGCTGGGCCAAGGCCGCGACCGTGAAAGTGGTCAGGAGAAAGAAGGGGATTGAATTGTGAGGATTCATGGGCCCGGCCCCTTGACCGGGGAGTTGGCCGGAGGAGGAGGCAATGGTTTGGTTTGTTCGTGGTCGTTCTTCCAGAATAGGGGAAGAAAGAAGGTCTGGTGATGGTATGTAGATAAGCTGGAGGAGGGAGGTGGGGCACACTTAGGGAATTGGGCATGTATGTCTTTTTTATATGGGTTGATCCTTCCTTGTTTTAGGGTAAATATCAAATATGTTTTTATTTATTTTTATTTATTTTTGCTTTTTTAGGTAATACAAAAAGTCTCATTACTTTACTCTTCTGTTATTCTTCACACAAATATATTTAGGTATTTATTCTTATAGTTACAATGCATATATATAATGCGGTAACTTTTCCTTTTTTTCTTTTTGAAAAAGGTGTGGCGGATAAAAAATGACTCAGCATGGATCGACTCATCACAAGAGAAATTGAGGCGCTCACAGGGGGTTTTATCTGTCAGATCATACAGAAGAGAAATATTTCAGGTTAAGAGCACCAATGTGATGCCGCCTAACACTCTCGGGCGCGAGAATCAGTAGGTGGAATGGTAGGAAGGACCGACAGAGAAAAACTGCCGGTGTGGTAAAAGGATGGACTAGTACGGAGAACTGCTAGTGTGTTGGTGGACTGGAAAATGAAACTTTCAATGTGATGGATGGAGTAGCACATGTGACTGCTAGCGTAGTGAATGGACCGGAATGAGGAACTTCTAATGTAGTGGATGGATTGTAACGGGGAACTTCCAGTATAGTAGAGTATGTGTGTGCTCTGAAGATTAAGGAAGCGAATGATACCCTTCCACTAGGAAGAAGGATCTTATATACCTGACATGAATGCTAGTGTGGAGACAAAATTAGCAGATGGTTATAATTGCACGATTTGTATGTGCTGAATTTGTTGTAACAGCCGTGATCATTAGCGCTGGTTAGTCGAGATTGCATGTCAGACAATCTGCTTCTATGTACAGCCGTTTGCTTTAATGTAGGGGCATTATATGTCTTCTACGTGGGAGAGGATAAAGTAGCATAGCTATAAGCAGAGATCTCGGTAGGTTGTTTCTGGGAGCTTTGGACCCAAAAGGGTTCCAGAGTGAATAGGTCTTCGGAACAGAGGGTAGCTCCATAAGGACCTCGGGATGACAGAGTCTCTGGGATGGAATAGATCTTTTGGATGTCTCGAGAAGGTCGGATGTGGCGGAGGATGACTTCGAGAAAGTTGAATGTGGCAGAGACTCTGGGTTGGACTCAGGGTGTTGTGAACTTCTTGAGAAAGATGCTTGGTAACTAAGACACATGTTGTCATCCTGATTAGGGTCAAATTTTGACTACTACAGATGCCCCCGCTTTCCCACTTGTCAGAGTCTGCGGAATAAAAGTTGGAGAAGCGAAGTTGGTTGGAAGGAGTCTTTAATGCTTTAAACTCATCTTGGCGCTTGCAGGAAGAGGATCATACGATGGATATCTTTGAATCACTGTGGATCTTTTAAAGTTAATAGGAGATTGCATAGCTGGCTGCTGGCTATCGCATCAGTTGGCTGGATCTCTTAAGGGCCGCATCCTGCGACTCTTCAAATCTCGGTGTCATTATGATCAGGATTTTAGGGCTTTGTGTTATGGTGACGACGGTTGATCTT
Organism: Agave tequilana; assembly: GCA_038442645.1. Classification (NCBI taxonomy): domain Eukaryota; kingdom Viridiplantae; phylum Streptophyta; class Magnoliopsida; order Asparagales; family Asparagaceae; genus Agave; species Agave tequilana. The sequence goes on from JAVJIF010003093.1 coordinate 225,602, forward strand.
CTAGCGATTTTATTGACCAAAAATCTCAAGAAGTGGACCGACCTTTTGTGATTAGGAATTTGAATTAGAGGCAGTTGGGCTTCTCGTCCATCTAAAAATGGAGTGGACTTGGGAGGAAATCACTTCTGTCGTCTTCTTTAAAAAACCCTTGCTTCGAAACCCTGTTTCTTTTCTTACTGTGCCACCATATCACCCTTTCTTCTTAATTTTTATCAAATGGAGGAAGGAGGAGAGGGAGAAAGATGAGTAGATGGTGATGGGGATCTCTTTCTGGGAGTCTGGAAGGTATGATGCACTGATCGTCGTGAAGGGGTTGTTACGATGCATTAGTCGTCAAGACAGGGTGCCGCCATCGGGAGCGACAGGCTGGGATCCTGCTTCGATCAAAAGTGATACTTGTATTAGGCGGCTCCGGGCTGCTAGCATGATTCCACAGCCATCCAGCATGTCTTGCAGACTTCAGTTTACTCGGATGCCAATTCTGTTCTCAGAGGACTTTCTGGGAGGCCTCACCCTTCTCGCAACGCGAGGAGGGCGACGATGTTGATCTGGTTGTATTGGAGGTTCCGTCTTGTCAGACATTATTGCCTTGCTCTCGAAGGCTTCTTAGGATTCATCTCGTCCTTCCTACAACGCAGGAAGAACAATAGCATCAGCTTGGCTGCTTTGGAGTCATGAGAGCTGATATCGGGGCATATGATTGCCTGTTCAGAAATAATGGTGCAAATGAAGATGGATGAATGCTTCTCGGAGACGTCCTTCGATGAACAAATCTTTGTTGCTTCAGCATCGGGGTATGTTAATGGTGGCAGGACTGGAGGTATCAGATTTGGATTAGCTGTATTTCTTTTTCAAAAAGTTGTAAATACAGAGATGTAAAAGGGATTTGTATTACTCTTGTCATATGTAATTAAATATATTTAATGTGATATATTCAGAAAGCAAATTTTTTGGAATAGAATATATATATATTTCTGGAACTGAAATGGCTGTCTGGATCTTGCCTGGTTTGTTTTATCGTTGCCATTTTGGAACTGATATGAGCATGCCTCTTCGGAGTGCTAATATCTATCTCTAGTATGGTTGGTTGACAACAGGGAGGTTTGGAGAGTTTACATAGTTATTTCTGAGTGGGGGAGATCTCATCAGCGGCTCCTCCAAACTTTAGGCCTTCGGGTGGGAAAAATCCTAGCAGTGGAGTTAGGTTCACAGTTGCTTCCGATTAGAGTATTCCCATTAACGGACCAGTGAACATGGTAGGGCTCTGAGTGGGAAAAATCCTAGCAGAAGAGTAGGGACTCCGAATAGGGGCACTCCCACAATGGAGGGTTTCGACTGCCCGTGGGCTAATTGAGAGGGAAGCTATAAGCAGGTGCTTCCTTTTCTTACTTTGAGTGGGGGACACTCCCACAACGAGAAGTACAAATATTTGGATCTGATGGGGGACACTCCCATTAGTGGGGAGAAGAAGGATGCGCACACAAGAATGCAATGGAACATATTAAATCAACCGTTAGATATAGCCTAATAAGTGTCAGTATAAATTTAACAGAGAGGATTATTGAAATTATGTACATTTAACTTCCAGTCGCATGAAGCTAGTACACCGAAGGAATAATCTAAACAAGAAAGCCCTCATGTATATACCATTTATTTTGTGCAATTATAGGCTAAATATACATAATCCATGTTAATTTGAGATGAACAATACATGCAGAAAGACGCAAAGACTACGTTATTGAAATAAAAGCAGTTTATGCTCAAATTATACTTGAATGGTCATACCTTTCAGAATGTTTACTTTGTTATTTGTAGGGTTGGTTGTGTTTGGAGTCTTTTGACAAGCGTGCGGTTTGTCTTCGAGTGAGGGTAATCTCATCAACAGTACCTGCAAACTTAGTAGTGTATTGAAGTGGGGGTGTGACCCATCGACAGATTAGATATGTCGACTCTGAGTGGGGGTAGAACCTATCAGCAGAACGGCGATCTAGGTCTCTGATCGGGGAAAACTCGTGCACGAAAAGTGTGTGTTTTGAAATCACGAGTTAAAAGTGTGTGCTTTGGCTTCCTCGATACTTCTGTGATGGCTAAACAGGTCGAATCCACAAGGACGGGAAGCGATAGAAGATTTACCGTTTGATTCACATGTGTGTTATATTGGCCCAAAGTCCTTCCAACCTAGTTTTGATGATGATTAACTCATGTAGTTATGTTTACTAATAATCTTGTGTTGTTTAAGTTTCAGATCATTAACCAAGATATTACTTGGTGATTAGCTTCAATAAGAAGTTTAGAAGCTTTTCATAGTGATTCCAGGGCCAAAGCTTTAAGATCACACATTGCCTAGCCCATGGATGGAGTTTTGGAGCAAGTCAACTTGAAGATGAAGATCATCAAGAAGACTTAGGTATCCATAGTTTAGATAGTGTGTTTTAGATCCATTTGTAAAGCTTAGTATAGTCGATATGCTCAAATGCACAACACACACGTTTTCATGTTTTGGATTTGGTTTTCATGAATAATAGATCAAAACAAGTTTACATAGTTATATGTATAATAGATGTATTCTAGTTATACATACATGCTTACACTTCCTATACAAACTTATTTTGACTATCCTATTCATGTTTTGGAAAAATCAAGTTTGATAAAATACAAGTTTTGTTTTTGATAAAATTTGCAAGACTCAAAAATGAATTGATATATTTGATATATGTCTTGGAATTTTTTATCACTTGTTTGTGTTTCAATATAAAATGATAAAACTATTTTTGGTAATTTTTAGAAGTGTTAAAAGATTTTTAGAAAAATATTTTACACTGTTTTCTAACCCAGATTTTTGTTCCAGGCTTCAATCAGTCGACTAGTCAACCTGACCTAGTCGACTAGGCTGAAGTCGGTCGACCGGGACGGTCGACCGACGTGCACAAATCTGTGCACGTTTGGCAGCTTTGGGACGGTCGACCGGGACGGTCGACCGGTCTGAGAGCAGAGCTCTCTGTTTGTTTGGGTCGACCGGGCCGGTCGACCGTGGTTGCCCAACGGTCACATTTCTGACCGTTGGCGGTCGACCGGGCCGGTCGACCGTCAGCCTGTCAGGCTGCCAGCTCAGCCTAACGGCTAGTTTTGTATTGGGGCTATATATACCCCATCTCTTCATAGTTTTTGTAGAAGTTTTTAAGAGCAAAAATTTCAGACCTTCTTAAGTGTTTTTAAAGAGTTTTCAAAAGTATTTGGGGCTTTAATCTTTCAATCTTTATTGTTTTAGGTTTTTAGAAAAATCAAAGAAAAGAGGATTTTGGGAGATTTGTCTTGGTTTTCATTCTATACTTTTGCAAGAGTTTTCCCAAGTATTTTCTTTGTGCTTGTTTCCAAAAAACACCTTATTTTCACACTTGAGCTATCATACTATCCTAATCTATTAGGATCCTTATTTTGTGGAAAAGAGAGAAAAAAGAGAAGTGTTTGAGGTTAAGCCTCTAAGTTGTAAACCCTCCTTACTTTTGTTGTATCCCTCTTTGGTAGAGGTTGATCGGAGTGGTATTGTGTTTGGATCCCTCTTTGGTAGAGGTGATTGTGTTTGTATTGGCTACGGGCCTTATCCTTCTTCAGTAGAGGTGGATTGTGGTTGTATAGCCTCAGTGGCTTTGTAAGGATTGAGAGAGGAGTTCGGTACTCCTATAGTGGATTGAAAATCCTACACGGTGGTGTAGGCGGGGATGTAGAGCAAGGGTGCTCGAGCCTCGAAACATATCTTGGCCTTTGCGTTTGATCCACTTGTCTCTCAACTTTCTCTCTCTTTACATTTGTGCAAAGCATCATTCATCATTCATATTATACTTGTTTGCATTTGTGTTGTGCCTTGCATATTTCATATTGCTATATCATCTTATATGCTTGGTTGTTTGTGTGTGCCTCACTTGTACTTAATCAACAAGAGCTTCACATAACACCTCAACCCATTCAAGGGGAATCAAGAGGAGTTAGTCCAGAGCCCTTCACGGGGAATTCGGCTACACTTGTTGATTGTACTAAGTGTGTTTGCAAGATTTGCATTAGCTTCCGCATTTAGCGCACTTAGTTTTGCATTTAGTCCTAGATTAGCACTTACACCTATTCACCCCCCTCTAGGTATTTTCAATTGGTATCAGAGCTAGTGCTCCTGATACTTAGGCTTAACATCCTAGGAGTGAGATCCATTTGCTTTCTAATCTATTGTTTGCACACATATAGTTTACCATGGCTTTCATGACCCCACCTATGTTTGACCCTTCTAACATTCATGTTTGGAAGATTAGAATGACTGTTTATTTACAAACCCTAGGTCATAAAGTTTACCTTGCCATTATCAAAGAATCCTTCCTTAGTGATAGCAATCATATAGGGGCCAATGCACAAGCCCTTGAGGCCATTAAAAGCACATTATCTAAAGATTATCTTTTACGTGTTTCTAACATTGATTCCGCCTTTGCAGTGTGGAATTTGTTGACAACCACCACCACCTCCGAGCTTCAAGTACAAATCCAAGAAGAGGAATCTAGTGGAGAATCCGACTCACATTGCTTGATGGTCCAAGGGAATGACTCCCTTGAGGTACATTCGGAACCCCACTTAGATGATAGTGATGATTGCTCTAGTTCTTCATGTGATGATTATGATGCTCATGCCTTAAATGAAGAACTATCTATTGTTTGTGAAAAGTTAATAGAAAAATATAAGATTTTGAAAAAGAAAAGTCTAGAATTGAAAAAGAAAATAAATGTTTGCATTCTAGACTTGACAATGTTTTGCAAGAGAGGTTGAGGTCTCTAATGAAAGGGATGCATTGAGATCTCAATTAGAACTTGCATTAAAAGAAAATAAATTTTTAAAAACTAAAAATGATTGTGAAATCTTTTGAAGAAAAATAAAAATTTATCTTCAAAAATTGATTTTGTTTTAAAGAGAATGTTGCTTTGAAAAATAAAATTATTTCTATTTCAAATGATTTAAATATTTGTTTAAAGAAAAAATTGTTTTGCAAAATAATATAGATGCACATGTTTGTCTTGTTAGTGTAGCTTCTTCATCTAGTCTACCTAATGCATGTACCTCTTCTTCTAAGATTAATGATGATATTTGTATGTTAAAGAAGAGAGTAGATTGTTTGGGCTCCACTTTGAGCCAATGTGTAGTGGGCCATACTCGCTTGGAATCTTTGTTTCGAAAGAAACAAGTTCCTTCTATTCATGCACACCCTACACGGCATACACATGCTCCTCACGGACACACTTCTCACATGTATGCTCATGTGTACACTTGTACACATTGTGGACGTAAGGGCCACCTTACTAAATTTTGTTATGATAGATTAAATGTTTCAAATTTAGCAAAGAAGTTGTTTGGGTTAGAGAAGGTACTAACCCCCATGGACCCAAAAGAGTTGGGTACCAAAGACCGCCCCTCCTATTATTTTTGATGTAGGTGTGGGCTCTCACATGACGTGAGAGTGATGACACCTTGGAGTAGATGCATTCCGTGCTTAAAGGAGATTAATTGGATGCATCACTTTCAAGGGAAGATTTGGTGGAAAGGACCACCATGTTTGGAGAACTAGAGCGGTGCCCTCATTAGTTTTGGTATCGAAACTCTAACTCCTTATGTTACATGCTTTCTATGTTTATCTTTCATAGCATGATTTGATGTTTAGTGATCATCATGAATATGCCATGTTAATTAGATTAGTGTTATTACTTATTAGTTGTTGAAACATCTATGTTTTTATATGGACTTATATTTTTGTGTTCTCACCTTGGTTAAACTAATTGTATGACCTAGATCTAATGCACATGCATGTACATATTGATCATATATGATTTGTATTTCATATCTTTGATGTTTATAGCATGTTTCATTATTTGGTGATTATTATGATAATGCCATGCTCATTAGATCCTTGACATGCATGTATAGCATTTTGAGACACCCATGTTTATATGGATTCATATTTTGTGTTCTCACCGTTTGTTTTAGCTATCATGTTTATCATAGGTTTAATAACATGTGGATTTGCATAATAATCATGTTTAAGTTTATCATGTTAATATTTATCGTGTTTTATGCATCATGTGCTGATTACATGTTTAGATGTTAGTTTTCATTAAGACTAGGTATATATTCGTGCATATAGTGGGCCACAAATAAATCTATATATGTTTGGGCTTGAATGCTTATTTGAACCCATTAGATGTGCTAGTATAGTCTAGTTTTGATGATTCATACATTTTAAACTTGTATTCTCATTTTTGAATTTATTTTATGATCATGTGTTTTACATTTCATGTATATGTTTGTCTTGCCAAACTTTAAGATATACATGTACACCCCTTGAGTCATTTGCCTTTCATGCAAATCTATATATGGACTCAATTGTGTTTAGGGATATGTATGTATACTTATTGTGTTGATAATTCATACATATACCTTGAAATGAAATTTATTTTGATGTATTTAGTTTTTCTTGATTTCGTGTTTATTTGTTTAACTTCATGTTTATGTCCATTTATCCAAATTATTGTTATACATATACATCCTTTTAAGCCACGTGCCTTCATGCATGTACACTTTGTGGACTCGTTGTGTTTTGGATATGTATGTATACTTTAGTTTGTATTAGACATACATATACCTTGAAGATTAAATAAGTTTTAATGATTTTCTTATTTTGATGTTTTCATGTTTTCTTGTTTTAAGGAATAATTGAGCTTAATTGAATATTTTCATGATTATGATATTCACACTTTATTTGTACACTCACATTTATTGCTTGCTCATGTTTTGTATTCATGAGTCATATTTATGCCTAATTGAATTAGAGTATTGATTATCATGTGGATTTCATGTTTTATGAAAATTATTTTTAGTTTATTCCTTACTTGAAGGATTCGTACTAGTTAACAAGTTTTTCATTTTGACTAGTTCGTATTCTTCAATTTGGTAGTGATTTTCAAACAAAACTACATTTTCAAATCTATTTTGAAAGCCCCCACCATCCAAGGGAGGTTGGAAGGGAGATCATGCAAAAGTATGCTTTACTATGAAAATTATTTTAAACTTGATCATGATTGGGAGGATTAGTTATATGAGTTATACCATGCTTTTATTGTTATGTCAATTGGTATCATTGAACTCTTTCAATTGGTATCATTTGATCTTTTTGTATACTCATATGTTATTGTGTATGTATATTTTCAATTGGTATCATCTATTGGTGATTGGTACTCATTCTATTTCATACACATATACTTATTCTATTTGTGCTTAAGATATAATTTTTTTTCACAAATCTTGTTTATGCTAGTGCTTGAGCTTCAACTTTATTTCAATTGATTTTAGTTTTCAATTGATATCTTATTTCAAGCCTACGCATCATTTAGTTGGTATTTCATAAAGGGGGAGAAAATTTAATTTTGTCTTTCAATGGTGATTTTTTCAGTTGGTATTTGTTTCCCACTCGCTTACTTTATGATTGAAAATTTCATGTGGTATCATATGCTTAATATGAAAATTATTTACAATGGTATCAAAATTTTGTTTAAAAATTCAAAATTTATTATGTTTAATATCAATTGGTATCAAGATTTTTCATGTGTTTTGTTTAAAATTGGTATCAATATTTTTCTTGTTTGTTTTCTTTCAATTGGTACCTTAATTGATTGTCACCCCTTATTGACCTTGTTTTTTATTTTAGACAAAAAGGGGGAGAACATTGTTTTATTGTTTTGATTGATATAATAAGGGGAGAAAGATTTTTACCCCTCATTTTATTGTTTGATTTGTTTACCCCTTTGTTGATGATTGACAAAAAGGGGAGAATTATTTGAGAGTTTAACATGCATATATAAACCACAAAATCCTTCTCTATGCATGATTGGTACATGTTTTTATATATGCATACTTATGTTTTTGCATATATTAAGTTTTATTGGTATCTAGAGCATCTAGTGTTTTGTTAATATTTTATTAATTTAATTGGTATCTAGAGCTTCTAGAATAGTTTTATACATGTTGATGTATACATGTTTATATGCATACTTGTGTTTAGTTTTCTCATGCTTAACCTTGTGTTTAGTTTTCTCATGCTTAACAAATAAATAAAAGATATGCATATATGTTTTGTTTTGCAAATGTATGGAGATAAGAACTTGATGACTTTTATGATTGTTTGACATGTTGTATTTGCATACATGTCATACATTTGCATACATATTTTGAGCTTCAGTGTCATATATTATTATTTGTTCATGCATGAGTTAAGGGGAGCTTCTTTGAAGCTTAACTTTATCCATGCATATATAACTCCATGAGTTTGTCATCATCAAAAAGGGGGAGAATGTTGGTGTTTTCCATTATGTTTGCAAAGGGGAAAACTTACAAATAAAAAGTTTGAGGAGCTAAATTACAAGTATTCTTAAAAAGATTACAAGTAGATCTCCTCAGAGATTCTGGAGAAGTGTGCCGTTAGGAGTCTGGTCAGCGCGCGACCACTTTGTCCCTTTGACGATGCGAGCGATGAGATTCCCTTCTCGCCTGGTTCCGGGAATCAGAGAATAGAGGATTGGTAGAACCCTCTGACTACTTCTCAAAACCACTTCTGTGAGGAATTCCTTCTCGCCTGGTTCCGGAGATTCCTTGAGGAAAAGAGGTTGTTAGGGTATCGCCACCCTGAGAAGAGAAGTATTTCTCTTGAAAGGTCTCTGAATTAGAGATTGCACGGTGCGTTGATGAAGAAGTCCGATCTTTGAGAAGACGTCAATCTCGCCGATGATCAATTGATGATCCTCCTCGATCTGATGCGATGCGATCCCTCTCCCTTGTGCCCCTGATGGGCTATTTATAGGGAAAGTAAGGGTATAATCGTCCCCTTTGAAGATATAGAAACAGATTGAACCGAATCTGTTGAATCTGGAAAGTAGCCTTGCTGCGAGGCTAGGATAGCTTCTGCGGAGCTAGAAAATGGCAAGTCGGTTGATCTGTCTTGATCCTTTCCATATTGTTGGGGGATTCTCCTTGATCCTCTTACTCGTTTCAAGAGAGTCAAGAGATTGTGGCAATCACCTGCCATATTTGAATCCTGATTGGATTGATTAGATTGAATCCGATCTTATCAGGAGATTTGATTGGTCAAAGGTTGACTATAGCAGGCTGATGGCGGAGCTGCCGCTTTGAAGCTCATAGCGGAGCTAGAGGCAATTCCTGACGAAGTCCGAAAAGAGGTTTTTCGGCGAAGCTGTCAGTTAGCTTCCTGGCGATGCTCTGGATGATGTTAGCCTCTCAAACGAGGCTATCCCCCTTGGGCTAATGTAATGCTAAATGCTAGCATTTTAGACCTGCTGAGGTCTGTTTAGAAACAATCCGGGTTCACTGTTCTGCTTGCTGGATCAGTGGAGTCCAAACCGCTTCCTCGTCCCTTGGAGTTGGGTGAAAAAACTGGTCTTCAGCTCGTCTGTCCCTTGTCTTTTGTAAATGTCAACAAGTTTAGACATCGTTCGGACCAATGAGAATCTTGTCTTTTTTAAGTGTCAACAAGACCCCCTTCAAAGTTTTCGAAAGTCTGCAATAGCCCAGACTTCGAAACACTTTGAACTGCTGTGATGGTGGTGTAGAGTATGAACATCTCCATGATGGTTGAGTTCAGCTTCGCCTTCAATCCTGCTTTGGGATGGATCCGCCGAAGAATTGCACTGGTTCGCGAGTCGCTTCGCGTCGGGGTAGCTCCGCATCTGGGCTTTCAAGAAATAAGTTCGCTTTGGAACTCCTGTTGCTTTTTCAAAGCCAACTGCCGTGGGGCGGTTACGAGGAGGATCATTCCTTCTTTCGCGCCAATCGAGAGAGATGTTCTCCGATTTGCATGTTTCCAAGGGAGGATATTCCCTTTATTCAAGGCGCCATAAGTGCCTTTTATGAGGGAGACGTTTTCTTCCCTTGTACGGTTCCAATGGGAACCGTCCCTGTCATCAAGGCGCAATCAATTCCTTAAGTGCGCTCGTGCTTCCATGCTTGAGGTGGTTGCACTCAGGCCATGGGGCCTATAAATAGGACACTTGAGGTCCTCTGAAGAGAAGTGCCTTGCCTTTCTTCTTCCCTTCTCTGGTTGTGAGAGATACTCAGATCTCAGAATTAGTGGGAAAGTCCACCCTGGTTGTCTAACCGGCCAAGGACCAGTAAGTCTTGATCATTCAAAGACTTCACCGCTTTTTAGGGAACTATCTTCCTTGATTTAGCTTTGGCAGCTCGCTTCAGAGATTAGCTTCCCTTGTTCTTCATCTTGCAATTGGCTGCTGCAGAGAAGGATCTCATCATAGCTTTCTGTGAAGCTATCATCTTGGCTTGATCAGTGAAAGATCGTTGCTTGTTAAGTCCGCTGCGCAGGCAGGACTTGGGACTTGGCTTCTTCAATAGTTGAGCCAGTCTTGCCATATTGGCGAGGTTGAGACTGTTTTCACAAGATCAGTCTGACTTTGCCGTATAGGCGAGGCTAGGACTTGGCGTTTGCTGAGCCAGCCCATGGTGCTGTGCAGGTGGAACTTGTCCTCTGCTGAAGTCGGATTGCTTTGCCGCTGAAGAATCTGACTTAATATTTTTGCAGCTCTTTCTGTGCTTAACTGCTAACTTGCTTCAATTTGCCTTGCAGCGAGCTATGCTTGCCAGTCTGGTGACTTGATGGAAGAAGCCATAAAATTGCCTTATGCTTCCCCGTTGAAGCTTTACTTTTAAGCAGGAGGAACAATTCGGGGCAGCGGATGCGCGTCCCAGGGGCTGTTAGCAGCCTCTTATCCGAGATGATTCGATCTGAGGTGAGGCTGGCTGCCGACTTTCAACTTTGGTGGCCTTCGTCGGGGACGATCCACTTCATGGGAGTGGGCCTCACACCCGTCAGATCACTAGCATCAAAACTAGTTCCCATTATAGGTGATCTGACGTGTTGGCGGCGATAAGCTTTTTATTGCCAGGCTTCAACAAAAATGGCCTGGTAAGATCTGCCATTTTGTGGAGAAAAATGACCGTGTCCTCGCGGCACCCTCTGCTCATGTGCGAAGGATTACGGCCTTGTGCAGGAGGAAGGCCTTTCCTGTCCCGTTGATCTGGCTTGGTAGCAGATAAAACCACTTGTATGCCTCAAAGATCTTTGTTGGGCAACTGAGTGTGTTGTATGAAACACAACTTCGATGTAATATCAATGTACCCTCGCTTTTGAATCAATGAAAGTTCATTGTCTGATCATCTGATTTGCTTGCTTTCACTGAGAATCTGGCCATAGCTGGGCTGAACTGTATGCAGAGTTAAGGACATTGTCCTTTCTTCGAATGATCTTCGCGAGACCGGCATGTCCCGCAAACAGCAGCCTCTTTGGCGGGCTAAGGTAGACCTCCTGGCGAAGTCTTTGAAGATTTGTGCGAAGCCCGCACTTTGCTCCTGCGCGGAGTTAACCCTTTAGTGGGGTTGAACCGTCGCACTTTGGGAAAAGCGCCTTAGGCGTTTTGGGCACTGTTTCGAATTAATTCGGAACGGCGGCATGTGCCCTTTTTCGAGGCCTTGATCTAGGCGCTGATTGGCCTATAAAAGCCCGATTGGGCTGAATATGGGAAGATCTCCCTTTATTTTTAGAGAACTTTCTATCTCTTCCTCTTCTTCTTCCTCCTTTGCTTCAGAGTACTTTGAGCACTCTTGCATTCCTTCAATGGCGCCCAAGAGACGAGCGGGAAAGGAAGCAGCGACTTCTGCGGCGGAGGGTCCTCCTCCTCCGTTCATTGAGCGACCAATCGCTGGTAAGAGACTCTCCAATTTGATTAGAGAGTGGTCTTCATCCTTTGGAGTCAATACTCGACTATTAGGACGATCGAATATGATCTGTCCTTATCAGGGAACTCGTTCCCTTAACTTCCCTATTTTACTTGCACCAGGGAAGTAAGAACTGAACAGTTCTTCCCTTGGGCTTCCATAGGAAGCCATTGCTTGGGCAGTCTTCATCCTGTTGAGGAACAGGATATGGGTCGTGTGCCTTCAGTCGTGGCCACGAAGGACGACTGTTGGTCATGAAGTCCTTTTGATGACGTCAGCCCTTAGGGCTATGCTAGTTCCTGCAAAGATGCAGCCCTTATCTGTGAAGCGAAGCTTTTTATCAAAGCTATTATCCCGCTGTTCCTGCTTACTGGGCGAGGCTATGCCTTAGCGAATTTTTATGTCTTCGCGTCCATTTGATTGATGAACTAATCATAGTTCATTTTTTTTTTTTTTTTTTTTTTTGCAGTACATTACGCCTCCGGCCTTCAGAACAGTCTATTTGGCGTAACCAGTCGAGCAGGGAGCATCAGCTTGCAGTTCATCGGGCAGGCTTCCTTGTTCAGTGAGCGAGCCCCCTTGTACGGGATACGCTCATTCAGAGCGGTGGCCCGCAGGCCATGCGGAGCATCTTGACTACGGCTTCGTTTGAAGATATTGACCGTCAGGCTTACAAAAAGCCTGACTTCATGTTCGGGGATGCTGCACCTGATCCCGATCGCCAGCTGCAGGCCGGCGAAGGCCAGTGGATCTTCCAGTTGGATGGCGAGAGATTCTATCTCCCGTCTACTAAGCGGCATTTCGCTTTGTCTTCCTTCGCGGGCGTGACTCAGGCTCGGAAGATGGCGTGGGGCGTGAGCCTAAATGCCGAGTCTATAAGTGTCGGGAGGTTGACATTCCAGACCGGCTATTCGAGGGCGGGCCCTCCTTGTAGCATAATAGGGCTATACCCTGGGAAGGTGTCGCGGGACCTTCCAGTAGGAGAGAATCCAGCTGCGGCGCCGACCTTCGGTACTCAGTTCTGCGAGGCTGAGGGAACTACTTGTTCCCGGATATGACTAGTGCGCCCGAGGCAGCTCATTGCGGAGTTGCTGAAGAGGACATCTTGGCAAGGATGGAGGTGCATGCTGAAAGGACATCGTCGTGACAGAAGATGATGGTCCTTTCGAGAAGGGTGATGTTCTTCGGAGCTTTCACCATCAGGCCCGTCGGCCTATGTCTCGCAAGGCGTTGCTGGCTGGCTTCTTGACCATCTGGTTAAAGAAGTGTGTCGTGCCTTCTTCTTCGGGTGACATTGTTCACCCGAATGTGCTGCTGCCTGCCGTTCGCATGGTCCATGGCCACCGTCTGGGTCTTCTCCCGGCCATGGTGTGTTGTATTCAGAGGGGCCTTCGTGTTCTGACGGAGGCTTTCTGCAGGCCGATGGCGTCAAGGCGGGGGAAGGGTGTCGTCCTGCCTTGTGACGGGCCCAATCCTAGGGTAGGTTTACCGTATACCTACTTGATGGCGTGGTTCGCCTTGCACTGCCCTACTTTAATTGGAGCTGGGGAGGACCCTCCGCCGGGTGTTCAAACGGCGCTTCTCCGTCGTTTTGAAGGCTGTTTGTGGCAGAAAACTTATGTGGCCGAGGCCCGTAAGTTAGTGCGTCGTTATGACGCTTACAGCCTGTTCCGCTGTTTTCCTCGCCTGCGGGGTGCAGGATACAACGAGGAATTCCGTGATGTGGAATCAGGTCGGTCCCCCATGAGTCGGGGTATTTTCGAGTGGCTAGTGTGTATCCGGCCCTCGCATCTGCTGTACCGGAGTGGGGATACCTGCTACATGGAGCCCTACATCCCGAGCCGGTTCGCCCGCCAATTTGGGTATGACCAGTTGTATGTGGGCAACCCGAATCCGGACCTGGCTTTCATGGGGAGCCTCATTGATGGGGCTCGTGCTTGGCGGTTCTTTACCGCGGATGACACTGGAGCGTGGCTACGCACGCCGTTGAGGGATCCCGGCCTATGGACGACCCTGTGTTTCTGCCAATGGTATGCGGCTTCGAACTCTACGCCTGCTAGGTTTAACGTCAACCGTTCGGGTGTGAAGTTAATTTCTCATCGGATGAGGCAGAAGGCTTCTGATAAGATGGAGGGCAAACGAGTCCGTGTTCCTGGCATAGAGGAGTTCATCGCTATAGATGACAGCGAGGCTTCTGATGCGGGGAGCCCTCGCTTTGAGGCAGAGACAAGGGCTGATGCCCACGAAGCTGGTGCTCGTGAAGCCAGGTCTGGTGTAGTGGGAGCAGCTCCCCCACAGCATGTGGAAGAAGTGGAGGAAGAGGACTCTGGGGTCCACTTCAAAAGAAAGCGTGGGAGTGGATCCCGTAGGAAGTCGTCGGCGAAGAGGCCCCGTCGCCAGACTCCTACCATCGTGGTAGAGGGTGAGCCCTCTGCTGCGCCTCCTTCTGCTGCTCCATTAGTGGCTGAGCCGTCGGTTGCTGAACCGACTACTGGTAAGATTGGCCTCCATATAATATGCCTTCAGCGCACTTTAAATAACTCATCATTTTGCTTTTTGTTGCAGGAGCTGAGGCAGTTGGAGAGCAAGGGGAGCACTACGATCCCTGTTCACTTATGGAAGTGCAGCTGGTTCCTTTGCTCGCTCGGAGGAGTCTGGGGATCATGCGGCCGATATTGGCCCTTCGGGCGCTGAGGCTTCTAGAAGAAGTCCTATGGCATCCAGCTCTGCCGGGTGGTCTGCGGAGGAATCGGCGAGTGGGCCGGCTATCCGCGTTGAGTCTGGTAAGAACTTTCCGATGGGACCCTTGGATTCTGATGCGGTTGACGAGGTGACATCGGCCTTCGGTAAGACTAAGATCTCTTGGTCCTCGCCTATTTGTTGCGTCTCCTTTTTGACCTTGGTTTTGTTGCAGGCATTCGTCCCCAAGGTGCATCAGCTTCGAAAGAAGCGGAGGGTTTTCCTGAAGGGTCAAAGGGCGATATGAGCGCTTCGACCGGGGCAGACGCAGCTGTGTTAGACGCGCTGTATGGCGACCTGCCTTTTTATCAGCCCAAATCAGCGGAGGGCCCTGAGGTTGAAGAGGCGGCAGTCCCGGAGGTACCCCCACTTCCAGTCATATCAACGAGTGGGGTGCAGACTGTCTTGCCGAATACGGCATTGAGGGTGATTGTGAGCCCTACCTCCCCGACGCTGGTAGTTGAGCCTGCTGCTCAGGAGGTGGTTGCCAGTCCTACCTCCGCGGTGGCTGGCGTGCTGGTGTCGCTGAGGACTCCGCCGAGGTCACCTTTGGCTTGCCCTGCTGCTGTCGATGTTCCCGCTTCTTCTTCCGCGGTGGTGTCGACTAGGTTGGTAGATTGCTCCGAGGTTGTCTCAAGGGTTGATGAAGCTGAGAATGACTTTATCGGTAATCTGGTCGACAGCTTCTATAATAGTTTGGAGCAGACTATCGGTCTAGTCTTGAAGGGCTCGCCTGTGCCATTCTCGAAGCTGAAGATGGTCCTCTCCCGTGGCATTGAGTGTATTCGGGACTTTGAGGGGTACCATCAAGCTACTGCTCTGGAGCTCCTGGTAGATGACCTTGAGAAGGACGTGGAGGAATGGCGCCATTTCTATCGTTCCGACGCAGCGTCTTTGGCTGATGAACGGCTCGCACGTCTTGTCGCCCAGAAGCGCGAGGCTCAGCTCGCTGCCCAAGAGGCTGTTGAGGCTATCTCCTCTGACTTGAGGTCCTTGGAGGCAGAGGAAGCAGAGGTTGGGAGTGCAATTGATGCTTCCAACAGTGCTCTTTTTGACGCTGAAGATAAGATCAAGAGGGCTGAAGAGATGATCCGAAAGGCAAATCTCCTCTTGTCGAAGGCTACACAGATGCGTCATGAAGAGTCTGCGCGGCTTAAGCAGCTCAGGGCTCGAAGTGAGGAACTGGCGGAGCGGAAGTCATCACAGAGGGCGACTTTGGCGGAGACCGAGGCTCGTCTGGCTCAGGCGGTGGACTTCGATGAGGCAGAGCTAAGATCACAGGCGCTGGCCCAGGCTGAAGATGACAGGAGGACGCGGCTAGCTTCGCTCGGAGATCGGATCCGATCTTATCATGTACGCCTATAGGCTCCTCCATGTATCCCATCCTTTTGGATTTAATAGAAAATTTTTCTTTTGTCGTCTGTTGTTTAGATAATGAGACATGACTGTCTGTTGGTTCAGAGGTTGCAGTAACATAACCGAATGGGACGTTGCCAGTCTCGAGGTTAGCCCTTTGCGGGGCTTGAAAGGAAGGGAGATACTTGCCTTTTGTAAATGTCAGCAAGCATCGAGATTGAGACTTAGCTGTCAGCTGGTTCAGGGGTCGCAATGACATGACCAATTTGAGACGTCACTAGGCTCAATGGTAGATGAAGCTTGGCTATCTGCCAGTTCAGAGGTCGCAATGACGTAACTGGTTGAGAAGCCACCAAGCTTCAATCAATAGGTGATACTCGTCTTTTGTAAATGTCAACGAGTATCGAGACCTGTCTTTTGTAAATGTCAACAGGGTTCGGGATCGAGACTTAGCTGTCTGCTGGTTCAGAGGTCGCAATGACATAACCAATTTGAGACGCCACTAAGCTCAATGGTAGATGAAACTTGGCTATCTGCCAGTTCAGAGGTCGTAATGACGTAACTGGTTGAGAAGCCACCAAGCTTCAATCAATAGGTGATACTCGTCTTTTGTAAATGTCAACGAGTATCGAGACCTGTCTTTTGTAAATGTCAACAGGGCTCGGATCGAGACTTAGCTGTCTGCTGGTTCAGAGGTCGCAATGACATAACCAATTTGAGACGCCACTAAGCTCAATGGTAGATGAAACTTGGCTATCTGCCAGTTCAGAGGTCGTAATGACGTAACTGGTTGAGAAGCCACCAAGCTTCAATCAATAGGTGATACTCGTCTTTTGTAAATGTCAACGAGTATCGAGACCTGTCTTTGTAAATGTCAACAGGGTTCGGGATCGAGACTTAGCTGTCTGCTGGTTCAGAGGTCGCAATGACATAACCAATTTGAGACGCCACTAAGCTCAATGGTAGATGAAACTTGGCTATCTGCCAGTTCAGAGGTCGTAATGACGTAACTGGTTGAGAAGCCACCAAGCTCAAAATTGCAATGGAGTTTGGGAAAAGTCTCGTTTTCGCGGGGAGAAACGAGGGAATCACTGTCATAGGTTTGATGTTAACGTAACAGCGAGATATATATATGTGGTCCTACCATTCTATGGATGAGAATTGGTAAGTGACTTTGGAGATCTCGTTCTCACGAGGAAAAATGGGGGGACTGCTGTCATAGGTTTAATGTTAACATAACAGCGGAATATGTGGTCTTACCATTCTATGGATGAGAATTGGTAAGTGACTCTGGAGAGGGAATCGAGTGGGAGCAGGTCCCTTGGGATTTTAAGCAAACCCCCAGCTACCAACAGGTTTGATATGCTTGGAGAAAGAGAAAGGCTCTCTTTGTGCGTATTCCGGACGCGCGGATCTCGATCAGAGGTGTAATGTTAACTTGACCGAGAGCAAGATCCTTGATTAAGGATAATACTTCTTTAAGAATTTGCCATTGATCGGCATCATGAGGAGGTCGCCATCTGCAGTTGTAAGGCGGTATGCTCCGTTCGAATAGACTGTCTCTATCACAAACGGTCCTTCCCATTTAGGCTGAAATTTGCCTTTGGTCTTGTGCGTCATAATCATCGGTCGTCTGACGGCTAAGACCAGGTCTCCTTTATGGAAGATTCTCTGCTTGACCTTTTTATTGAAGGCTTTTGACATCCGAGCCTGATATAGCTCGATGTGTTGCTGAGCTTGTAGCCGCTTCTCGTCTAGGGCTTCGAGCTCTTGAAGACGCAGGCGATCATTGTCTTCTGATGTCATCTTAGTAGTCAAGGCTACCCGTAATGATGGCACCTGGATTTCCAATGGGATGACCGCTTCGCACCCATATACCAGGGAGAAAGGCGTATTGCCTGTCGGTGTCCTAACCGTAGTCCGGTAGGCCCAAAGGCATTCACCGAGCTTTTCGTCCCAATCTCGCTTGTTCGAGGAGACAAACTTCTTGAGCAGCTTGATGATTGCCTTGTTAAATGCCTCTGCCAAGCCATTGGCGGCAGGATTGTAGGCGGTTGAAGCCACATTCTGAATTCGGTATTTATCGCAGAACCGATAGAACCCTTGGCTTACGAATTGGGGACCATTGTCATGGATGATCCGTCTGGGTACACCAAATCGATGGATGACCTGGTGTTTGATGAAGCTAACCAGATTGGAGGTTTTAACTTCGGCCAACGGTGTGGCCTCTGTCCATTTTGAGAAGTAATCGGTTATTGCCAGGATAAACCGGTGACCTCTTGCCGAAGAGGGACTGATTGGCCCTACGACATCGATTCCCCATGCTTCAAATGGCCATGAAGCAACAGTAGGGTGGAGCAACTCCGAAGGTTGGTGTATGAAGTCTGCATGGACCTGGCACGCCTTACACCTTCGTGCATATTGGGTGGCATCGGCCATCATGGTCGGCCAGTAGTACCCAAGTCTGTGCAACCTGTCTTTAAGCTTTGGACCCGGCTGGTGAGCTCCGCAAATGCCATCATGTGCTTCTTTAAGCACTTCCTGTGCCTCTGAATGAGAGAGACAACGGAGGAGGACACCGTCATATGAACGACGGTAGAGTGTCTTCAAAGTGGGATCATAGTAGAAACGGAGCGACCTTCGTCTGATGGACGCCGCTTCTTTGGGATCATCTGGAAGCAGACCGTGCAGAGCGTAGTCAATGAGAGGGAAGCGCCAATCCCTCGGCTCAAGATTCACGGAGGTATGATGGACTTCTTGGATCCTTAGCATATGCTTGGAGCATACGAGATGCCGGGTTGCGACTGTGAGGTGGTACTCTGTGTCGGTCGGTAAGGCTAGCGTCGTCGCTAGTGCAGCGAGAGCATCCGCCTTGATATTCTGAGATCGAGACACATGCCCGATGTAGAAGCCTTCAAATAGGCTAGCCAGTTCGATAGCTGTATGATAGTAAGGCACCAAGTCCTCATGGCGGACTTCATATTCACCTTTTACCTGGCTAATGATCAGTTTTGAATCGCCATAAGCTTCAAGATAGCGTACCCCCATTCCGTGGGCGAGTTGGAGACCGATGAGCAGAGCATTGTATTCCGCTACATTATTAGAGCATGACTCTGTCAGGAGAACGCTCTGGGAAGGATATGATCCTGTGGGGAGATGAACACAACCCCACCCCGGCAATAATTTTCCCTTTGGGGCCCATCCGCGATGCTCCGTCGAAGAACATCTGCCACACTTCCTCTGCTGAGGTTGCATTAGACTCGAAGACCTCATCAGGGATGTCTTCGTGAAGTTTTGAATGTTCCGGAACTGGATGCGCAGCCAAGAACTCTGCAAGGGCTTGACCTTTAACCGCCTTTTGAGGGGTAAAGGTTATGTCGTATTGGGACAATAGCAGTGCCCATTTAGCCAATCTTGAGTTCAACGACCCTGGCTTCGTCATGAGAAGACGTAAAGGGTTCACCCTGGAGATGACATGTATGGTTTGGCCAACCAAATAATGTCGAGTCTTCTGGACAGCGAAGACGAGAGCTAAACACTCTTTCTCAATAGGATTGTAGCGAGATTCCGCTCCTATGAGAGTCCTGCTGAGATAATAAATGGCCTGCTCGTGGCCATTGTCATCCTTTTGAGCGAGGAGGGCGCCGAGGGAATAGTCCAGAGCTTTTACATAAAGCAAGAATGGTTTCCCTGATGTAGGGGCCACTAAGACCGGAGGTTTTGTGAGATACCTCTTAATGTCTTCATAAGCTTCTTGACAGGCTTGGTCCCATATGAAGGCAGTACCCTTTTTCATGAGACGGGTAAAGGGCTGGCAACGGCCCGAAAGATTTGCTATGAATCTTCTGATGTAGGCTAATCTGCCTTGCAAGCCTCGGAGCTCTTTGAGATTCCTTGGTGGATGCATGTCCTGTATGGCTTTGACTTTGTCTGGGTCCAGATGGATCCCTTTTGATGTGACAATGAACCCAAGGAATTTGCCGCTGGACACTCCCAAGAAGGATTTTGTCGGGTTCATTTTCAGCTGATGAGCCCGCATTATGTCGAACATCGTTCTCAGATCGCGAAGATGTTCATTTTTGCTGCGGCTTTTGACGGCAATGTCGTCAACATAGCACTCCACCGTCTTCCGGAGATGATCGCGGAAGATCATGCTCATTGCCCGCTGGTAGGTTGCTCCGGCGTTCTTCAGTCCGAAGGGCATTACAGTGTAGCAGTATACCCCCAATGGCGTTCGGAAAGAAGTATGCTTCTCGTCATCAGGATACATCTTGACCTGGTTGTACCCTGAGAAGCCGTCCATGAAAGACATCCTCTCGAATCCGCATGTGTTGTCGATCATGACATCGGTGATCGGCAATGGGAATTCGTCTTTGGGACAGGCCGTATTGAGATCACGGTAGTCGATGCAGATTCGTATTTTCCCATTCTTCTTGAGGACGGGGACTATGTTAGCCACCCAATCTGGATGTTGTTCCTCCCGGATGAAGCCACAAGCAATGAGCTTATGAACTTCGGCTTCAATAGCCTCCATGATGTTTGGGCGGAACCGACGTTGTTGCTGCTTGACTGGCTTAACGTCGGGCTTGATGTTTAGACGGTGCATGGCGACCTGTGGATCAAGTCCGGGCATGTCTTCATAGCTCCAGGCGAAAACATCTATATACTCTTTTACGAGCATTATCAATTCTTCCTTTTCGATAAGTGATAGGCTTTCACTTATGAAAATCGGTTTGGGATGATCCTGACTGCCCAAGTTGACCTGCATCACCTTGTCTTCGGTAGGCGGCTCGCGCAGCTCAAACCGCTTTTCCCATTGGAGGCTCAATTGCTGGGCCCATGATTCCTCATCGGCAACCTCTGCGGGTTCCAACTGACTGCTTGAAGTCATGAGGCTTTCGAATATCCCTCCTATGCTGACATTAGAGTCCCATTCGGAGGATGAGGCCGACTGTGATGGGATCGATCCATCGCTTTTGTCCTGAACCGTTGTTGATGATGTGGGTGTAACATAACCCAACCCCCTGTGTGTACTATCATAGTAATTTGCAGGTTTCCCTCTTGGGACGGAGTTACGCATCAAGCTGCGTCTTCCTTTTCCGAAGTTTAGGCCCGGTCCCTGCTTCAGGTTGTAACCCATCTTTTTCATGATATGGCGCGCTGATGGCGCGTAATGAAAGAACTGTGGAGCATCCGACTCTGAGCTTGAGTCTGTAGTTGAGGATCTCCTTGGCCGGACTTTGCCGAAGATTATCGGCGACTGACCTTGCTTGGACGGAGGGACTACCAGCGTGGCCCCTTCTATGGCTTCCACGGATGTACTAGCCACACTCGACTCATGTACGGGCATATGAAGAGAGCCATCCATAATGGATTTGATCGACTCGATGCTCGCAGGATAATCAAAAGAAATATTATCATTAATTATCCATTCGCCTTCCTCATCAGAAGGGATCTTACATCGGGGATCATTAAAGCATGCTACAATTGGCTCGCCAATCAGAATGGCCGGCATGCCCGTTTCGGATTCCGAATCCGCCTCATTGCCGCTTTCATCACTGTCTGGCAATGGTTCTCCCGGCGTTCCACTAGCCTCTTGATATAGGAGAGCATCTGTGAAATAGTTTTCCACCCCCTTGAAGGGCTGCTTCTCAGCGAAGACAGTTCGTACTGTCGCATCATCCTCAACATACTTGAAGCACTGATGGAGAGTGGATGGAACGATCCAGTTGGCATGGATCCATGGTCGTCCCAGTAGCAGGTTGTATGATGTGTCCGCGTCAATGACATAGCATGTCACTTCTGACTTCAGGCTTCCGATTCTGCAGCGAAGCCGAATCTTTCCAAGCGGATGGCTGCTCCCGGCGTTGAAACCATATATTGTAGTGGTGGTTGCGGACAACCTGTACAGTGGTATGCCAAGGAAGTAGAGGAGCCTTTTGGGGATGATGCTGAGCGCAGACCCCGGATCGACTTGTATCCTTTCAATGCAGGTTGAACCGATATACCCGGTATAGTACAAAGGTCGATCATGCTTGTTGTCTTTGAGAAGCATATCTTCCGCCGTGAAGGTAATGGCAGGTACCTTTGACTGTGCGTGATGGCACTCTGAGCAGGAAAGCCGCATCTCATCACCAGGAATCTCAGGCATGTATGTCAGAAAGGACTCTGAGTTGGCTAGCGCATCTCTGAGTGCCTCTCTTGTCTCTTTAGAGAGACGAAGAAGCTCGTGTATTGTGATACGAGCCGGGATATTGGCTAAGTGGGCCAATATATCAAAGCGAAAGGGCGTGGCTAGCCCTTGGCTTGGCGGTTTCTTCAACACGTGGTCGAATCGCACTTCCTTAGGTTTTTCCTTTCCCTTGGCTGGAATTGGAGTGGATGTCGGCATTGGTACTGACGCCGTTTGTTGCTGTATCTCGTCAGTAGTTCTGTCATACTGCCTTAGGTATGACTTTCCAGACCGGGTGCCCATCTGTTGAGGCGCATCTGCCTGCGCTGTACAGGCATGCTTCTCTTCTTCTGAATCGCTGAGGGAAGCCGAAGTAAGATTACCATCATCTGGCAGGACAGAGATGACATTGCAGGACTTGCCCTTTTTGCTGGAGTCCTTCGACGTCCGCTGTACGTCTTGGACGAGGTCAGGGTGTATCCACATAACTTCCCCTGTCTCCAATGTCAAAGGGACGAGACCCTTGTTGTATTGAGTCATGGCTGGAGGATGCTTGACTTCTAGCCGTGGCGCCGGGGCTGAATAGGTCCCGTCGGGAACCATGACCTTCTGAGCAGTGCCGAACTCAATAGTCACCATATTGGCAGTGACTTTCTTCTGCTCCGTCTTCAGTGTGAGGACTCCGGCGTCGACCAAGGCTTGAATTCTATCCTTGAGAACATAGCACTTGTCAGTAGGATGGTGGATCATCCTGTGGTAGAGGCAGTACTTAGGGTCGTTTGTGCGCCCTATCTCATCAGGGCGTCGAGTATCTGGCAACTTCATCTTATTCCCTTTGTGGAGCAGATGGAATATCGTGACCACCTGGTCGTCTCTGAAGGAGTACTGTTTAGGAGGGAACTTGGGCTCCTGATTGTTGAAGCTGCTCTTCTTGGCCTTTGACTGCATGTCCCCGGTCAGCTCGACGGACATAATTTCCTTCCCTTTAGCTTGGGAAGACTGCGGGAGATCGCTGCGCCCTTTGTTGTTCGCGCCCCATTTGCTTCTAGGGGCGGATGACTCGAACTTTTTAGCCGATTTTTCGGCTATCTCAGCTTGTTCGACCAGTTCCTTCCAAGTGTGGGCCTTGACAGCCCCCATGCGAACTTCTACTTGATCCGAGAAGTTATGTCTGCATGTTTGTAAAAGCATGGGTAAAGGCATCCCTGCTGGGCACATCAGAGATAGATTTCTGAACCGCTCAATGTATTCTCGGACAGATTCGCCTTTCCTCTGCACAGTGGAAAGGAGCTTGTCCATGGTCACTTCGGTGTCATCTTCATAGAAGCGAGAGAGGAACCGAGTCTCCAGGTCGATCCAGGAATTGATAGAGCCCTGAGGAAGGCTTCGGAACCAGTCGAATGCCACCCCTTTCAAGGTGCCGATGAACAACCTAGCCATGATGGCGTCGTTGCTTAGAACATTACCGGTCTGGGACCGGAAATAGTAGATGTGCTGATTGGGCGAGCTCTTACCATCATACGTATGCAACGTTGGTGGTTTGAACTTTGGCGGATATGGCACCGAATCCCATTCCAGTGGGTAAGGACGGACTACCCCCACTTTCTTCAATTCATCCTTCTGAGCTAGGGATGAAATTTGAGCTTGAAGGCCTTTAAGGACTTCGGCATCCAGGGAAGAGCCTCCCTTAGTTCTCTCCGTCTTGGGCGGATCATTGCTGAGATGTCCCTCCTCGTCATGATTACTCCCGGTATCATCATTCCGGTTGCTGAGGAGCTGAGCGAGCATCTGTTGAATATTGTCCAGGGCCTCTTGCTGAGTTCTAGAGGTCTGCTCCTGAGCTTCCAAACGCCGACGAAGGTCGTCATTGGCGTTCTCGGCCATATTGACCGATGCTTTGTCCGTTCGCACCGAACTGACTGTTGCTGAAGAGGCATACCCGCTGTCTTCATCTTCTCCATCGGATGATTGGGGTGACCGCCTGAGTTGTGGCACGGTTGGGGCCGTCGAGGAGGAAGGCTGCTCATAATTATAGGGTATCGCCACCCTGGATCTGGTGCTTCGGAAAACACCTTCTTCGCGCACCAAGACTTCACCTAAGCCCGGCTATAATCTGGATCTGGGGAGCCGAAAGGGGTGTCGTCAGAGGCTTGACTTCTTCCGCGCAGCTCTCGCCCCCTTCCGGTCATGTTGACGGATGCAGAGGCTGGATCCGGTGGCCCGCTCCTTTTGGGATGCCTCATTGGGACGCGCGCAGACAGTCGATCAAAGACTGATCGCCGATATGGAGCAGTGGCGAGGGTCGGTCGTAACCGACACTGCATAGAATGGACCATCACCAATTGGCATTCACATCGTCGAAGACAGGAGGAAGTGGCCTGGAAATGCTTCAATCTCCGCTTGTCCGCCAAGAATTCTCGCAGGTCGGCCCTGTAGGGACCCGAACAATCTAGTATTTGGGACAACGCATCGTTCCCCTTATTCCTGCGGAAAGGATTAGCACCGTATAGTGCTCTGGTTTTAGCCTCGTGGCTGTAAACCCGATGAGTACGCCGAGGTACATCAGCCTTGCTTGTGAGGACAGGGCTAGCAGTAGGCATTGCTGCTCTAGGTGACGGGATAATCGCCGTCTTGACTTTATGGTTGGCAGCATTGTTGGCGCAGGTGGGCATCTTGCCTTTTTCTTCATAAGAGAGGCGCGGATTTGGCGTGGCTACGCCTGAAGTTTCAGCAGAGGACCTCTGTTTAGGCCTCCATATCCGTTTTGGCAGAGGATGCATAGGTTCGCAAGGAACCTGAATAGCCACAAGCGGGGCTGCGAGGTGTTGGCAAAATTCTGCCTCTGGTTTCTGATTTGAAACCTTGGTCATGTAGACCTTCCGGTGCTTCCGTGCTCGAAGCATCAGGCCACCCCCAAAGAGGACTTCTTTAAATCTTCCTTGATCGATCTGGATAACAAGGTTCTCAAAAGTGCAGGATCTGGGCCGCGGGCATGTTTCCTTGTTGTGCCAGAGAACTGCGGCAGGTTTGCAGAGAACCTTTTCCGTCTCCGCAGAGACTTTGCTTGAAGATTTAGCCAGAGAAGATCTGGCTGCACCGGCTTTTCTGAATTCAGAGATAGACCCGAAGGTCTGTTCGTCGCATTGCGACACTTGATTCTCAGCAGAGGAGAATACAGTCCCCAGCGGAGTCGCCGTCTTGTTTTCCATTATGTTTGCAAAGGGGAAAACTTACAAATAAAAAGTTTGAGGAGCTAAATTACAAGTATTCTTAAAAAGATTACAAGTAGATCTCCTCAGAGATTCTGGAGAAGTGTGCCGATAGGAGTCTGGTCAGCGCGCGACCACTTTGTCCCTTTGACGATGCGAGCGATGAGATTCCTTCTCGCCTGGTTCCGGGAATCAGAGAATAGAGGATTGGTAGAACCCTCTGACTACTTCTCAAAACCACTTCTGTGAGGAATTCCTTCTCGCCTGGTTCCGGAGATTCCTTGAGGAAAAGAGGTTGTTAGGGTATCGCCACCCTGAGAAGAGAAGTATTTCTCTTGAAAGGTCTCTGAATTAGAGATTGCACGGTGCGTTGATGAAGAAGTCCGATCTTTGAGAAGACGCCAATCTCGCCGATGATCAATTGATGATCCTCCTCGATCTGATGCGATGCGATCCCTCTCCCTTGTGCCCCTGATGGGCTATTTATAGGGAAAGTAAGGGTATAATCGTCCCCTTTGAAGATATAGAAACAGATTGAACCGAATCTGTTTGAATCTGGAAAGTAGCCTTGCTGCGAGGCTAGGATAGCTTCTGCGGAGCTAGAAAATGGCAAGTCGGTTGATCTGTCTTGATCCTTTCCATATTGTTGGGGATTCTCCTTGATCCTCTTACTCGTTTCAAGAGAGTCAAGAGATTGTGGCAATCACCTGCCATATTTGAATCCTGATTGGATTTGATTAGATTGAATCCGATCTTATCAGGAGATTTGATTGGTCAAAGGTTGACTATAGCAGGCTGATGGCGGAGCTGCCCGCTTTGAAGCTCATAGCGGAGCTAGAGGCAATTCCTGACGAAGTCCGAAAAGAGGTTTTTCGGCGAAGCTGTCAGTTAGCTTCCTAGCGATGCTCTGGATGATGTTAGCCTCTCAAACGAGGCTATCCCCTTGGGCTAATGTAATGCTAAATGCTAGCATTTTAGACCTGCTGAGGTCTGTTTAGAAATAATCCGGGTTCACTGTTCTGCTTGCTGGATCAGTGGAGTCCAAACCGCTTCCTCGTCCCTTGGAGTTGGGTGAAAACTGGTCTTCAGCTCGTCTGTCCCTTGTCTTTTGTAAATGTCAACAAGTTTAGACATCGTTCGGACCAATGAGAATCTTGTCTTTTTTAAGTGTCAACAGTTGGCCCAAAGGCCTTCCACCCTAGTTTTGATGATGATTACTCATGTAGTTATGTTTACTAATAATCTTGTGTTGTTTAAGTTTCAGATCATTAACCAAGATATTAGTTGGTGATTAGCTTCAACAAGGAGTTTAGAAGCTTTTCATAGTGATTCCAGGGCCAAAGCTTCAAGATCACACATTGCCTAGCCCATGGATGGAGTTTTGGAGCAAGTCAACTTGAAGATGAAGATTATCAAGAAGACTTAGGTATCCATAGTTTAGATAGTGTGTTTTAGATCCATTTGTAAAGCTTAGTATAGTCGATATGCTCAAATGCACAACATACACGTTTCATGTTTTGGATTTGGTTTTCATGAATAATAGATCAAAACAAGTTTACATAATTATATGTATAATAGATGTATTCTAGTTATACATACATGCTTACACTTCCTAAACAAACTTATTTTGACTATCCTATTCATGTTTTGGAAAAATCAAGTTTGATAAAAATACAAGTTTTGTTTTTGATAAAATTTGCAAGACTCAAAATGAATTGATATGTTTGATATATGTCTTGAAATTTTTTATCACTTGTTTGTGTTTCAATATAAAATGATAAAACTATTTTTGGTGATTTTTAGAAGTGTTAAAAGATTTTTAGAACAATATTTTCTACTGTTTTTCTAACCCAGATTTTTGTTCCAGGCTTCAATCAGTCGACTAGTCAACCTGACCTAGTCGACTTGGCTGAAGTCGGTCGACCGGGACGGTCGACCGACGTGCACAAATCTGTGCACGTTTGGCAGCTTTGGGACGGTCGACCGGGACGGTCGACCGGTCTGAGAGCAGAGCTCTCTGTTTGTTTAGGTCGACCGGCCGGTCGACCGTGGTTGCCCAACGGTCACATTTCTGACCGTTGGCGGTCAACCGGGCCGGTCGACCGTCAGCCTGTCAGGCTGCCAGCTCAGCCTAGCGGCTAGTTTTGTATTGGGGCTATATATACCCAATCTCTTCATAGTTTTTGTAGAAGTTTTTAAGAGCAAAAATTTCAGACTTTCTTAAGTCTTTTTTAAAGAGTTTTCAAAAGTATTTGGGGCTTTAATCTTTCAATCTTTATTGTTTTAGGTTTTTGGAAAAATCAAAGAAAAGAGGATTTTGGGAGATTTGTCTTGGTTTTCATTCTATATCTTTTGCAAGAGTTTTCCCAAGTATTTTCTTTGTTGCTTGTTTTCAAAAACACCTTGTTTCCACACTTGAGCTATCATACTATCCTAATCTATTAGGATCCTTGTTTTGTGGAAAAGAGAGAAAAAGAGAAGTGTTTGAGGTTAAGCCTCTAAGTTGTAAACCCTCCTTACTTTTGTTGTATCCCTCTTTGGTAGAGGTTGATCGGAGTGGTATTGTGTTTGTCCCTCTTTGGTAGAGGTGATTGTGTTTGTATTGGATACAGGCCTTATCCCTCTTCGGTAGAGGTGGATTGTGGTTGTATAGCCTCGATGGCTTTGTAAGGATTGAGAGAGGAGTTCGGTACTCCTATAGTGGATTGGAAATCCTACACGGTGGTGTAGGCGGGATGTAGAGCAAGGGTGCTCGAGCCTCGAAACATATCTTGGCCTTTGCGTTTGATCCACTTGTCTCTCAACTCTCTCTCTCTCTCTCTTTACATTTGTGCAAAGCATCATTCATCATTCATATTATACTTGTTTGCATTTGTGCTGTGCCTTGCATATTTCATATTGCTATATCATCTTATATGCTTGGTTGTTTGTGTGTGCCTCACTTGTACTTAATCAACAAGAGCTTCACATAGCACCTCAACCCATTCAAGGGGAATCAAGAGGAGTTAGTCCAGAGCCCTTCACGGGAATTCGGCTACACTTGTTGATTGTACTAAGTGTGTTTGCAAGATTTGCATTAGCTTCCGCATTTAGCGCACTTAGTTTTGCATTTAGTCCTAGATTAGCACTTACACCTATTCACCCCCCCTCTAGGTGTTTTTCATGTTAAGTATTCTTCAATGTTTTAAAGAATCAAAAGAAAAGAAAATAATGAATAAGAAGAATACAGTGAAAACGAGGAAGTGGGAAACATAGAAGAGTTGTAAATTTTGTGTTTTTGATACAAGAAAACTCATGGCTACTAGTTACTAATGGCTCCACTAACATGCTAACCCCTTAGTGATAGTTGCCTCACATGTATCATTAGCCATCACTAGTCCTTACTTCAAGAGCTTTACAAAGCATGGCCCATATTTCACATCCAAACTCAACAAATAAAAGCAAGCTACACTTAAACCATCAAAACTAGCTTGAGCAAACATGGAATAAAGTAATGGTAACTTGTTAGAGAGTTAAATGTTAGAGTGTTAGAATCCATCATCATGAGCCATCAATGGCTCTTGCAAGAGTAAGGCTAAGTAGAGGCTACTAAATTTATATGGATTATCAAGTAAGAAGTTAGCATAGTTAGTGGTTAGTAGTTAGTTTCCATGAGAAGAAAATTAGCTAAATATGTAAAAGGAGTTAAATAGAAGAAACAAGTAGAGAGAAAGAGAGAATCTTTCATAGAGTGTCACTCTCCATTACAAGTACTCTTACTTTCATCCTATATACTACTCTCTTTCATATTACACGATCTACAAGAAATAAAAAATACAAAAGAGGAAGAAGAACAACAACTAACCTAAACTATCCTAAGGAGAAGAAACTACCCTAAAAATAAGAAAACCACAACAAAAACTCTTCTCCTTGAAAATCTGCTCAACACTGGGTATTTATAGGTGAAAGATGGCACCAGAGGATCTGTACGGAATCGTGCATCGAAGATTGATGTACGACTCCACATCATGGCCACGGAAACGCGGTCATGGCCGCATTTCCGTAGCCATGCTGTGGCCAGGCGCGCAGCGCCGAAGCATGGGTCTTGCACCTGAAGTATGGGATGCGTATTGACTTCTGATTTCTTGATTTCTGCTCCTAAAATTGGCAAATTGGACTTTAAACTCTTGGGCTTCTCCTAGGCTTTAAAAATTCCCAAATAAATTAGAGTTTTT
The DNA here is from genome assembly GCA_038442645.1 of Agave tequilana. NCBI lineage: Eukaryota > Viridiplantae > Streptophyta > Magnoliopsida > Asparagales > Asparagaceae > Agave > Agave tequilana. The sequence goes on from JAVJIF010003093.1 coordinate 255,112, forward strand.
GGGCTTCTTCTTCACCTCATGCCATGGACCTAGAAATACATAAGAAAGCCATTATTTAACAAAATTTTATAAAGAATAAGTGTAAAAATGTGATATGAAAAATGCAAATATAAAGACCAATCACACCCCCACACTTATCTTTTGCTCGTTCTAAGCAAAATAGAAGAACTAAGAAAATTATTACACCACTTTCGCAGGTGATGCAATTTCACTGAGCATGTGCAATAAGCCGTTAAACCTCTAGGTTTCCCCTAGAAGAAGAGTTTTGTCTCCTGAGAGTTTTCAGCGGATTACACCCTCAAATTCATAAAGAAAGAAATCAAATATTAGTATTTTGAAAATATTTTTTGAAATAGAGAAAAGTGTTGAAATATTTTTATGAAAATTTAAGTGATCTAAGGTCATAAGTTAACTAGAAATTATTCTTCTTTAAATTAAGTTTAAATGCAAAATCTTGTTATAAATTAAATGCAAGAATTTAAAATTGAATTGATTCTTTGATCTTTCGTAAAACTCTTTAGAAAATATGCACTTTATGAACTGTGTACATTTTTGGGATATCGACTCTAACTTTCATGCCGTTTATTTATATCTATTTTTTTTTTTTTTCTTCATTTTTTTCTTTTTTTCTCTTCTGTTAATTTTCTTAGGCTTTCTAGCTTACTCAGGTAGTGAGCGTTTAGCCAGTTACTCTCAAACCAGATAGATTTAGGGCACCAGATGAGAAAACATCCCTCGGGCTTAAGGACTCGAATAAACAAGGCCAAAAAACTAAAGAGGATTATTTTATTTTTCTCCACTGTTTTAGGCGTGAATAATCATGCTTCCTGAGACATAACTACCCAGCTTCAATAAGTGGTTATTATCATTATTTTTATATAAATATATTTTAATGGCATTTTCAATGTTTGTTTCAATCCCAAAAATTGTGTAAGTGTGAAGTGCATATATTTAAGACAAAAAATTGAAGATCAAATTATCTTTTCAATCTTACTTTCTTATCCTAAAATTTAAATAAGATTTATTATTTTGACTCGGTTTAAGATTCATAATTTTAGGTCTTCTTAATTCTTAAGATCATCTTAACTTTTTTAAAATTAAATCAAAACTATTTCTCTTATTTCAAAAAGTTTTTTTAAAAAAAGAAAAGATAAGAGTTTCTATACAAAGAAAACATATAAAAATTTTATAAAAAGAAGTGTAAAAGAAAGAAAGTTTAGAACAACCTACTTTAGTAAACCCTCCCTCACACTTATCTCATATATTATCGTTAATGCAGCTGAATGTGTATATGCATGAAACAAATGGAGAGGGAAGAAAAACTGTCTCATGGTGGTGGTTCCAGTGGTGGTCTGATTGGTCTACGAAATGCGGCCCAATTCAAAAATGTGGATCTTGCAGGAACCCACCAGTAACATCTCTAATACAACCCAGTAAAAGAAAGTAGAAGAAATTGTGGATCTTGCAGGAACCCACCAGTGACCTCTCTAATACAACCCAGTAAAAGAAAGTAGAAGTGTATGTTTTTATTCAAAAAATTGTCCCGATTCAATTTCTAATTTTCAAGAATATTTCTTGAGTTATTTTGATCAACACCTTTGTCCAATAATGAAGTGTGTTTGTGAAAGATGATTGATTTGGGTTCAAATAGGAACAAATACTGACTAGAGAATTTGACTTAGATCATGTCAAGATTCAAAAGTAGGAGTTGAAATAGGTTCAAAAATTGATTCCAAATCAAAGAATTGGTGTTCACACACTTTTCCCATTAACGGAATGTGATCGTAAAATATTGGTAATTCAATTTCACAGTATACTGGTACAAGATTCAATATTGACTCCGGAATATGAAAAAAAATCTGGTAAAGATACTAGAGTCATTATTGAATCCAAAGGTGAAATGAAATTACCAATTTGTGGATCGAGATCACATTCATACTCAAGTTCAATCTCAGAAAAAGAATAACTTGCCATAATATCAAGATGGTTCTCGAAATATTGGGCAAGTTCAAATGGATGGAATGAAATTGAATTTTGATTTTTGTCCACGGAAGGAATGTGAATGGGTGAAATTATTGATTCAAGTTCAGAAAATATGGGAATCAAAACTGACTCAAAAATGTTACTTAACTTAGGTAACACTACAGCAGTCGATAGTGATTTAAGGATTGGACTCGAATCACTAAATTGAAGCGCATGTTTACATTTACCTTAAAGTTCAATTTCAAAAAATGAATAACTTGCCAAAAAGTCAAGGATTTGATTTTGGTCAAGTTCAAATTAGTATAATGAAATTGAATCTTGATTTCCAAAATGACATGATTCTTGGGTCATATGAAAATTTGATACACAGTAGAAGTCAAACATGTTTTGAATTTGTCGCTCGGACTCCTACGAATTCTATAGTCTTTCCGACAATGATTTTTCTTTTAGTGATTTTGAAAAAAAAAATACGAATTTTGTGGATATGATGAGGCCACCATGTTTTCAAATTGTTTTGGGGCCTCTACATCTCTTCCAAACTCCTTTGTAACTCTGATTTTTCTGCAATTGATGGTTCTGAAAAAGGAGTATATGAAGCAAAATGTGGGAAAGAAGATGGTGGACAAGGTGATTGATAATCTAACTCGAGGGCGGTGAATCCCCACTGACTCTGTGAAGAGTGAATTATTTAAAAATTTGGATCATAGAATTTGGGATATGAGTTATATTGAATCGAACAAACCTAATCAGGCCAATATGGTTGGTTCATATTGTACATAGCCGAATTGGAGTTATCCGAGTCAAATGAGATTAGGGTAAAATATGAATTCATATTAGGATTGAAAGAATTGTTGTTGAAATCTATTTCACAATTTATAAAAAGAAAAACAAACAAACAACAAATAAAGAAAAAGAAAAAGAAAAAGAAAAAAAAAGAAAAACAAACCTATGATAGGGTTGATTTAGACCTAAATGACTCCTAACTAGTTAGACTGTCCACGGGGTACCTTATGGAAATTTGACCACAAGTTAATCGGCCAAGTAGGGGTAAGACCAGTGAGAGGTATCCGTGTCAGAGCAACGGGCCTAATTATATCAAACTACTATTTTTTGAGGTTTCACCTCTCAATCCCCAACCTTTGACATAGATTTGACAAGAATCAAATTCTAACAACTTTCTCCTTAGGCCAATCTTTTAAATGAGTCCAAGATGTCCCTAGGGGCTAACATTATCAATTTTTAAATTAGGCTTGGGATTGTGAGTGCGTCGAAATTGTTTCTGGACTAAGGAAGGATGATGAAATCTCACCTTATCTTGTTTATTTGGGTTCTCTTAAAATTGATTTTGTGCAAGTGTACATAATATATCAAACAAGATTTACTCTAAGTGGATAAATCTGCCAAAGAGTTGGTCCTATTTTATATGCAATGCTTACGTACCTTACTCCAGCACTTTTCAACAGTAATTTAAATGAATTGTAAAGACACGTTTCTAAAATGTAAGTCTAAATTGATTTTTAGATTTTTTAATTGCAGAATCTTGGTGATGGTACTTGATCTCTACTTTTATTTGCAGAAAGCTAATTTTTTTCCAAAGCAAGCAACCTTGAAAAAACTGTTAGTAGTTCACTCAATCCTGCCATGGAAACACGATACGTTTGAGGGTACTTGGTTTCTATTTTTAAGAGCAGAGGCCCAAAACCATTTATATATTTCTGCAATTCTTGTTTTCTTGATTCCAAAATCTGTACCCTGAAACAAAGAAGAAAAGTTAACAAAAACGTAAAATCAAACCGTTTCCATCCCCGACAATGACTCCAAAATTTGATTGGGGTAAAATTGTGCATGAAAAGTGTGTGGTTTGAAATCATAAGTTAAAAGTGCGTACTTGAGCTTCCTCAATACTTCCGTTATAGCATGGTGGCTAAACGTGTCAAATCCATAAGGTCGGGAAGTGATAGAAGGCTTTACCGGTTGATTCTCATGTGTGTTTAGTGTTCTTCAATATTTTAAAGAATCAAAAAAGAGAAGAAAATAATGAATAAGAAGAATAAGGTGAAAACAAAGAAGAGAGAAACATAAAAGAGTTGTTGTAAATTTTGTGTTTTTGAAACAAGGTAAAAAGAAAAGATAAAAAAAGCTACAAGAAAACTCATGACTACTAACTACTAATGACTCAACTAACATGCTAACCTCTTAGTCATACTTGCCTAACATGTATCATTTGCCATCACTAGTCCTTAATTCAAGAGTTTTACAAAGTATGACTCATAAGATCACTTTCACATCCAAAGTCAACAAACAAGAGTAAGTTACATTTAAACCATCAAAACTAACTAGAGTAAGTATGAAATAAAGTAATGGTAACTTGTTAGAGAGTTAAGATGTTAGAGTGTTAGAATCCATCATCATGAGCCATCAATGTCAATGGCTCTTGCAAAGAGCAAGACCAAATAGGGACTATTAGATCATGTGGATTATCAAGTAAGAAGTTACATAGTTAGTGGTTAGTAGTTAGTTGCCATGAGAAGAAAATTAACTAAACATGTAAAAGGACTTAGAGAGAAAAAAACAAGTAGAGATAAAGAGAGAACTTTCATAGAGTATCACCCTCCATTACAAGCACTATTGTTTTCTTCCTATGTACTACTCTCTTTCCTATTACATGATCTACAAGAAATAAAAAAATAGAAAAGAGAGAGAAAAATAACAACTAACCTAAACTACCCTAAGGAGAAGAAACTACCCTAAAAAGAAGAAAACCACACCAAAAACTCTCCTCCCTAAAAATCTGCTCAAAATTGAGTAGTTATAGGCAAAAGAGGGCACCAGGGGAACTGTACAGAGTCGCGCATCGAAGATCGACACACCACTCCATATCATGGTCGCGATTCCGCGACCATGCTGTGGCCAGGCGCGCAGTGCCAAAGCATGGGCCTTGTACCTGTAGTATGGGATGTGTATTGACTTCTGGTTTCTTGATTTCTTCCCTCAAAATTGGCAGATTGGGCTTTAAACTCTTGGGCTTCTTCTAGGCTTTAAAATTCTCAAATAAATTAGAGTTTTTGGGATTCTTCTTCACCTCATGCCATGGACCTAGAAATACACAAGAAAGTCATTATTTAGTAAAATTTTACAAAGAATAAGTGTGAAATATGGTATGAAATATGCAAATATAGAGACCAATCTGTCTCCGAGTGGGGGACACTACCACAGCAGAGGGTTTTGACTGTCTGTGGGCTAATCGAAAGAGGGTCCGTAGGTGGGTGCTTGCGTTGTCGACTCCGAGTGGAGGATACTCCCACTTCGGGATGTACGAACATCAGAGACTGATGGGAGACACTCCCATCAGTATGGCAGGGGCTCCGAGTAGGGGGCACTCCCACAATGGAGGGTTTCGGCTGCATGTGGGCTAATCAAGAGGGGCTCGTATGCTGGTGCTTGCGTTGCCACCTCCGAGTAGGAGACACTCCCACAATGAGGCATACAAGCGTCAAGGACTGATGGGGGACACTCCCATCAGCAAGATGGTAAGAAAACAGTTAAGAGTAAAACACATTTTATTTCATTGATTTAAAATAAAATCCATGAACTTTAAAGGAAATACATGGAGTATTATTGGTTAAGGTGCTTCCTTATTTTCGGAGGATGAATTGGGTCACTCAATTACTTTGTACTAAGTGATTGCATGTTTTGGCTCGATACAAGGTGGAGCATTGAGTTGTCCTGATCTAGAGGCTGCTCTGAGGATAAGAATGTACTCTTTGAGAAAGTCTTGGCGGACAAGTTATTCCATGTACCATCGGAGACTTCTACAGTGGGCGGTCTTGTATCCTTTGCTTTTCCGGAAGGAACAATACTCTCTCCCTCTGGAAAGTGTAGGGTCATATTCGATCAGCTTCGGATGTCTTATCCACAGTTGATCCTTGATGGCATTGAACACTTTGATGATGGGAAGCCTCAACGGGGTGAAGTGTTACTCTGCTCTGAAGGCTCGGAGTTATTCAAAGATAGAATCAAGAATGCCTACTTCTTGAAGGTGGGGTACCCCCGATCTTGTGACCGGCATGGGTCAGAGTCTCACACTGCGAGTTCATCTTCTCTCTATCGTTGTTGTGTTTGAGGAAGCGGTTGACTGAACTCTTCATGGCTTCCTCCAATTGGATGTAAAGTTGAGTTCAGGATAGAACTTCACTCATTTGAGTGACGTCATACTTCAACAAGTGCTTGTACAGTGGGTGAGAAATCTGCAATCCGCTGATGAATGCGAGTACAAAGACATTCTCTTCGCACCTAGAAACCTTGGCAAGCTTGCCTTGAAAATAGCCGATGTAGGACCTGAGGCTTCGTCTTAACGGAGAGGAGGTGATGGTTGTTCTTCTTGGACTCCTGGCAAGAGGCGTACTGATTGAGAGACACTTCAGTTACCTCCTCGAAGTTGTGGAGGAAATGGGGCGGTGTGGAGAGTAGAACCAATTCGAGGCCACTCCTTTCAAGCTAGATAGAAAGGTTAGGCACATGATCGAATTATTATGGGAGTAGAGCACCATCTTGTCCTGAAAATACCGATGTGCTGAACAAAGTCGCCCACTCTGAAGTAGTAGTTAAAGGTTGGAATTAAGAACTTTCTCGAGAACTCGCACTCAAGGATCTCTTCGTAGAGAGGAAAGTCAGAGACCTTTGCAGTTGAGAGTACTGATCGACTATGAAGCTGCAGCTTGGCCTCCTCTATCTATCTTTTGATCAACTCGTCGAGGACTCGGATGTGGGCAGATTCTTTGATTCCCGGCTTGCTTTATGACTGTGTCAGTGTCTGGGTGTTCCGAAGGGCAGTGATTTGGGCCTAAAGTTGTTCATTGAGCTACCTCAATGCCTCCTGTTCATGAATGCCATTTTTTTGGTCGAGGGTCGCCTGCTCCTAATCGCGATCTAACTGGACTTGCTGCTCCTTATCTATTCTTTCATGTCGGCAGGCATCTGACTGATCTAATCATCGTGCCGCAATAAGGGTTGGACACCAACGCTGCTCCTGAAGCGAGGAGGAGCCACTGTCCTCAGTAGTATGCGGTTGATCGACGACAAGCGGGGGGACCGTGACCCTAATGGCGCTGATGGCCTTGCCCTTTGAGGGGACGCCATTGTGGGTGCTGGTTTGTTTTCTTGGAGCATCGGTGCTATAAAAGAGATTTTTTTTTGAGGAATGATTGGGTAGGATGAGAAGGAGACCTTGAGTGTGGACTCAGTTCTCATGAAAGCACTATGAGGCACTCCAAATACTAACAATCTCCACCTTGACTCATGTTCATTGAATCCCTCCGCAGAAATTGGCCTTTGCTTTATTTGTCTTACTTTCTTCCCCCTTTTGTGACTTCACATGGCTCGCTCCCAAGAGCCCGTTCACCACTTTACCTTTGAAGAACCTTGATGAAGTTCAGAGATGCTCTGAACTTCTCCACTAGGATGGTCTTCGTCATTATATCTACTAGATTCTTTTTCGTGCTGATGCTTACTAAATCGATCACCTTACCATCCACGACCCACTGATGTATCTTGTGATACCTTACATCAATATGCTTCATCCGCTTGTGATACTTGTGACCCTTAGCGAGATGAATCGTACTCTGGTTGTCGCAATGAACCCGAACTGAATCCTGTATGATACTAAATGTCTCAACCAATCCTCTCAACCATAAAGCTTCCTTTGATGCCTCAACTGCAACCATGTACTCCACTTCTGTTGTTGAAAGAGCAATTCTATCTTGCAACTCTGTTTTTCAACTATGACGCACTCAGCTACTATGAACACATAGCCCATCATAGATCTTCACCGGTCAAGATTTCTTATGTAATCTGCATCAACATAGCCTTATAGTGACCTAGGCATTTCCGTTTTCAATCTCTGAAACACCATGCCTAGTCTCGCAATTCCTCGCCGATATCGTAGCACCCACTTCACTACTTCTCAATGTTGCTTTTCTGGATTTGACATGAACCGACTTACTGTGCTAACTGCGTAAGCTAAGTCATGCCTAGTGCAGACCATGAGTGATCCCACCGCACTAGCATATGATACTCGAGACATCTTCTCCTTTTTTCGGTGATTGTGGACACTACTTGGAGGATAATTTGAAGTGACCTGCCAAAGGAGTGGTGACTGTTTTTGCTTCTGCCATGCTGAATCTCTCCAACACCTTGAGAACATAGTTCTCCTGAGATAGCCAAAGTCTATTTGAGCCTCTGTCTCGAGTGATCTCTATACCTAAGATCTTCTTAGCTTCTCCCAAATCATTCATGTCAAATTCCTTCTTGAGATAAGCTTTAAGAATCTGAACTTGTGTCTTATTTTTCGCAACAATCATCATATCATCCATATAACATCAAATATGTCGGATCATCACTCTGCTTAAAATAGACACAACTATCATACTCACATCGGTTGTATCTAGCCTTAATTATGAAAGAGACAAACCATTTGTATTACTGTCTGGGAGACTGCTTAAGTCCATAGAGTGACTTCTTTAGAAGACACACATTGTTTTCTTTACCTTCCTGAATATAACTTTCAGGTTATTTCATGTATATCTTATCCTCTAGCTCACCATGCATAAACGCTGTTTTAACGTCCATCTACTCCAACTCTAGATCAAACTGAATAACTATCACCAAACATCCGAATAGATGTATGCTTGACCACGGAGAAAAAAATCTCATTGTAGTCAATACCCTCCTTTTGAACGTATCCTTTGGCAACTAATCTTGCCTTGTACTGCTCATTGTTCTTCTTGCGAAAGACCTATCTGCAACCTCTTGCCTGAAGTCTTTTAGAAGATCGACTAATATTCATGTTTGATTTTTATCCAAAGACTCCATCTCTTACTCCATGGCTGCAATCCACCTATCATGGTCATCTGCCTTGATATCTTTCCTGTAACTGTTAGGCTCACTGTTTCTGTTAGTAATGCAAAAGATACATGATCATCATCTCATCCATACCTTGTTGGTGGCACCGTAAATCTGACTGACCACCTCAATAGTCTAGGTTGCTCTTGAGTAGCCTTCTGTTTGTCTCCATCCGAATTTGAGGAATCCTCTTATGACCATTCAGGTCTTTTAGAACTCTGTGAGAACTTACTCCCTTTTCCTGTCTGCCGAACTGCCTAAAGCTCCACCTTGCGCTTTATCCTTCGTCTCTGACTTTTCTCGCAACATTGATTTTTCGTCAAAGACCACATCTCTGCTGGTAAAGGCCCTCTTTTTCTCGGGATCCTAAGGCTTGAAACCCTTGACTCCTTTGGTAAGCCCGATAAAGATACACATCTTAGACTTGGACTCCAGTTTGTTCCTTTTCTGACTATCAACCAAACTATATGCCGGGAAACTGAAAATCCATAAGGTTGAACAGTCCATAGATACTCCTCGCCATATCTCCTCTGGGATATGAAGATCAATAACTGTTGATGGTGATGTGTTTACCAGATAACTCGCATGATTCACCGCTTCTGCCCAAAATTCTTCTGATATGTCAGCCTATAATCTGGTACTGCGTGCATACTCTGTAAGTGTCTGATTCATGCGCTCTGCTACCCCGTTTTGTTCTGATCGCCCTGAATTACATAGCTGTTGTTTGACGCCCTTGCTTGCTATGTAATCTTTGAATTCTTTGGAGGTGTACTCGCCTCCATTATCGAACCTTAAGACTTTCACCTTCCGCCATGTCTGATTTTTCACCAAAGTTTTTCACTCCTCGAACTTCTGAAATTCTTCCAATTTTTGCTTCAAGAAGTATACCCAAACTTTTCTTGAAAAATCATTTATGAAAGTAATATAGTATCTAGCACCTCCAATGAATGCTACTGGTGAAGGCTCCCACACATTCGTATGTATGAGATCTAGCAAGCCTTTTGTCTTGTGCTGAGATAAAGAGAAAGCTACTCTACGTTGCCTACCCATAATGTAAAATTTACAAGGATCAATTTTGTAATATTTGATACCTGGTAGACCACTCCTTTGTGTAGGGCTTGAAGATCTCGCTCGCTCTTATGTCTAAGACGCATGTGTCAAAATCTTATAGTATCCTCCTTCTCTGTTGCCGTTGAAGCATCACCAATAATAATACTTCCTGTCAACTTGTGCAAGTTTGCTATCTGTTCTCCTTTGAGAATCATCATGGTGCCTCTAGTAAATTTGATTCCTCCATCTGCACCAGAAAACTTGTACCCTCGAGCTTCCACCAACGATAGAAGATTTTTCTTTAAATCTGGAACATGTCGAACATTTGTGAGGGCTCGAACCTGTCCATCAAACATCCTCATACGGATGTTGCCGATAACAACAGTCTTACACACGACATCATTTTTCATCAAGACAGAGCATTTATCATAAGGCTTGTAAGTACTGAACCACTCCCTTTTTGGGCATATGTGGCATGTGCACCCCGAGTCAAGTAACCAAGCATCTGAGTATTTACTTTTTCCTAACTCAGTCGTCAAGACATCACATGAATTCTTATCTGCTTCTTTAAAATCCTAGCTTGATGTGATTTTTCACTGGTACAACCCCATTAGAATCTTTGTCGCCTTTCCTTTTCAGTATCTCCTTGTATTTCATACAATTTTTTTTTATGTGCCCTGATTTCTTGCAAAAGTAGCAAGAGAAACTGTTAGAAGCCTCTGAATCCCTTTTGGGTCCCCTACTCTTTGATCTTTTTCTTTGGCTCTTGACAAACAATCCTGAGACCTCCTCCGTAGAATCTGTCTTCTTCATCAGCTCGTTGTTCTATAGCATTTGTTTGACATTTTCTAATTTTAAAGTCTCCTTATCATACATGATGGTGGTTGCCAAGTGGTCAAAACTTGATGAAAGAGAAGAGAGTAACAGAAGAGTTTTGTATTCTTCTTCTAGCTTAACCTCTAAAGCTAACAAGTCTCTTAAAATTCTATTAAAGGCATTGAGATGTTGTAGAATAAGCGTACCTTCCTTCATCCGAAGGCTGTATAACTGCTTCTTCATAAAGAGCTTGTTTGACTCATCATCCTCCATCTTTGATAGGCACAGTATGATCGTCGCATTTGCATGAAAGTTGATGTCGTTCCACTCATCATCCTCCATTTTTGATGGCTTCTTCTGAATACCAAGTAGGGTCTTGTGTGTGCCATCCTTCACGAGAAATGATGTTACTCGCATCTTTCACAATAGGAAATTAGACTTTCTGTCAAATTTCTCCACCTCAAACTTGGTTATCATAGTCATCTTGCTAGCCATCACTCTGATACCAATGTTAATGATCTATTACTGATCAAACAACAGAGAAACACCGAGTTGAAGACTCGACAGTGGAAGAGAAAGCGTAGAAGATCTACCACTAGCGAGCAATCACCACACAATCAAGAAATACAAGATTTAACGTGGTTCGACAATATGCCTACATCTACGGAGAGGAGGGGAGAAATCTTTATTGAAAACAGAGAAGAAAATATAAGAGTTACAAGAAGATCTCTTTCTTACAACTCTTAATGGTTGAAAATATAATTTCTCTTTATTTTTGACACACCTTCTAAAGGCCAGCCCAAGGGGCTTATATAGACACCTAGGATGATACTAGTCCAACACGAACTCAAATCAGCACCTACTTAGAGAAATAGGAAACCCCTATCCAAATCAAAACAGGAGACAGATCTGTCTTAGGAAACTGCCAGAATCTAAATTCTTCTCCAATGAATATGAGGACAGATCTGTATTAAAAAACTGCCAGAACTTGAATTCTTCTCCAATGAATTTGAGGCACTCCAAATACTGACAGTTTGTGGTAGATAAAAACTGACTTACTGTGGATCAACCCACCACAAGAGAAGTTTGAAGGGCTCCCCAGCGGAGTTACCTTTCAGAGCACATAGAGGAAGAGACATTTCAGGTTAAGAGTACCAGTGTGGTGCCGACCTAAACCTTCAAGCGTAAGAATCAGTAGGTAGAATAGTAGGAAGGACCGATAGAGAAAAACTGCCAATGTGGTAAAAGGATGGATTAATATGGAGAACTGCTAGTGTATTGGTGGACTGAAACAGCAAACTTCCAGTGTGATGGATGGACTAGCACATGGGACTGCTAGCGTAGTGAATGGACTGGAATGAGGAACTTCTAGTGTAGTGCATTGATTGGAACTGGGAACTTCCAGAGTAGTGGAGTATGTGTGTGCTTTGAGGATTAGGGAAGCGAATGATACCCTTCCCCTAAGAGAAGAAGGATCTTATGTACATGAAATGAATGCTGGCATGGAGGCGAAATTGGCGGATTATTGTAACTGCACGATTTGCACGTGCTGAATTTGTTGACACGGTCATGATCACTGGTACTGGTTTGCATGCCGGGGAATCTGTGGTCATGTATAACTGTCCACGTTAATATAGGGGCGTTATACGTCTTCAATATGGGAGCGGATGAAGTGACGCAATTGTAAGCGGAGATCTTCGTAGGTTGTTACTGGAAGCTTTGGACCGAGAGGGTTCCGGAGTGAATAAGGCTTCGGGACGGAGGGTTGCTCCATGAGGACTTGGGGGGGCGGAGTCTCTGGAATGAAAGTGGGTTTGTGGATATCTCGGGAAGGTCGGATGCGGCGTAGGATGACTTTGAGAAAGTTGGATGTGATGAAAGCTCTGCGTTGGACTCAAGGAGTTGTAAACTTCTCAGGGAAGGTGCTTGATAGCTGGGACACGTGTCATTATCCTGATGAAGGTCAAGTTTTGACCACTATAATCGGATTTTCTACAGCTTCTTTGTGATTGTTTAAATGCAATAGCCGAAATCACATGCAGCAAATAAGTAAGCTTGTTGCTATATTGTTATATTGAACTGGGTTAATATTTCATCTCAAATTATAAAAATAACAAAAGTCCACTTGGTTTTGACCTAAATAAAAAAAAAAATGAAAGGGTTTATTGAGTAAACAGATGGCACAGATTGGAGTTAACTCAAAATAGGATCCGAGACGGTAAAACAAATTTTAAAATTAAGCATTGAAACTCATGAAACAAATAATAAGTAGCAAGCAGCAGATGAAGGGACTCATGATGAAATCCAAACCCACGAGGGGGGTAGCTGATTACATATAGCCTGACATCATTATGATCACATTACAATGTTTTGATTAGACTCGAAGGGGAAAATAGAAAGATAAGCACTTGGTACCCCAAGCGTGGCTCACTTGTGCTAGTTATTAAATAATTTATTTCAAGCTTAGGTGCCCTTGTTTCGTTTAGTTGTGACAAGTTCATTAGTTGAACATGTTAGTAGAAGACAAGCTAGGGCTTTCTTTAAGTTGGGGTTCGTAGACTTTGACACTTGCAGTTTAACTACTACTCACTAATTAATTTAATTTAATAGGACGTTAACCGATAAGAGAATCTGAAACACAGAGGAGTTCAAACACGACACGGCTGCTTACAAATCAGAAAAACATAATTAAGAGTGTTCGCACCAATTTTCCGTCGATAATTAGAGGCCATGTAAGTGACAGACAATGACACATAATTGTGATAGTTTTGACCATCATTTGAGTTTTGCACTAGTTGCATTCATGTAGCTATGATTTTTCAACCATTCAACGATAAATGCCACGATCCCACACGATATGGGGTATACAGTGTTAGGATTTTGTCTTGTTTTTAAGATGAGATGATGGTTCAAGAAAACTCAATCGAGTTGGACAATACCCTGTGCTTAAATCTAGTGTTCAGATTAATGTGCCTGTTAGAAGTAGGAATTTGGTGATTTGTAACGATCTAGTAGATAGACTGAGCTTGACCGCTTGAGGTTAGTTTAGGAGATTCAACCCTAAGTGCTTGCTTCCTTAGATTGACATTTAGTTTAGAACAAACTTATAAAAACTTTCCACACAATTCGTCTAGAAGTGTTGAAATCAAGAGAACCACCTGTCCCTGTGGACCGACCCTCAAGTGCTACATCGAACGACCGTGCACTTGTGGTTATTTAAAACGAGGAGACAGAATCTCCTCATCAAATATGCACTTTGTCCCTTACTTATTGGGATAAGCGCTTAACTCATACACTAATTTTAAATTAGTATAAGAGTCACAAACTTCATTCTCTAGCTCTTTTCAAGTCTTCTCTCTAGACACCCTAACTCTACTCTCCCAAACTTTACTTACCAAACAAGACCAAACACTGACCCCAGATCTCACCCAAATCTCACTAATAAGTCTATAATTAATTTTCATATCATCTGCTATCTTTTTAGTTATATTTACGACTTTATTAAAATAAAATAAAAGAAAAAATAATAATTTAAATTATCTAATAAACTTATATGTGCAAGAATACCCATATTTTTCTCTTTTCTTACAGCCACCGCTTTTATGACCTTTTTTGGAACTGATGATCATGATTAGTTCCTTTTTTTTATTTTCTCTCTTTTTTCCATATTCCTCTATTGATTTATTGAATTCACTACAAAACATCTCTACACTATTAAAATATTTAACATCTTATGTTTTATTAGATTTAGTGGACACGCACTTGTACTGCCTAAGAGGGGGATTTTGCTACAGCCTCCTATGTCAAACTGTAATTAGAAAAAAAACTTAGCTTCATAATTTTATTCGCTTCAGCCATAAATGTTTTGCTGTAATCGCTTCAAAAAAATTAGACCAGTTTGAAAATGTGGACAGGTATATAGGGGACTGCAACCATGGTCGCAGTCCACACAAAAAACCCTATTTCTGATGACTGTGACTATGATACTATTCTTCATAAAAATGCTCTATTTCTGAGAACTGTGACCATGATCGCAATCCTCACAAAAATATTATATTTTTGAGGACTGCAATCATGATCGCGGTCGTCTTTATTAGTACATATTTTTGAGTCTTTATAGGACTATCGTAATCCTCTTTATTTGGACTGCAACCATGATCGCAATTCTCATAAAATGACATGTTTTTGAGTTTCTATAGTACTGCGACCATGATCTCTGTCCTCTTTATTAGAACATGTTTCTGAATCTTTATTAGGATTGTCAACATGATCGCAGTCCTCTTTATCAGGATATGTTTCTGAATCTTTATTAGGACTGCCACCATGATCGCAGTCCTCTTTATTAGGATTGCGATCATGATCGCAGTGCACACAAAAATGCGTTGCTTTTTAGTATTTATTAAAGGATTGTGATCATAGTCGCAGTCCTCGCAAAGGACTGTTATGAGTCGCAGTCCTCACATCATCATCATCAGCAGACTCCTCGTTCGCCGACAATCGATTCATGCCCAATGCTTATCAAATCTAGAAAACACATCAATCACAAACACAAATAAAACTCATCGTGAGCACGTACAAACGAGATTTATAAAAGGCCGATCCCAAAAAGTATTGGTCTGGTGGCTACGCCCCCTGAGACCCTCGGGAAGGAGCTCCCCATCCCCTTCCAACTCCCATGGCAACCTGACCGCGCAGGTCGACCCGTGAATTATTTTGCGTCGGGGTCAGGGTTGAGGGGAGAGCAACATCGGAGTAGATGCGGAAGGGCAAAAGAAAAAATAAAAATATAAAAAGAAGTGATGGTTGGGAGAAATCAATTTATGCTGACGTGAATGAGGCTGTAGCATAAAAAATTATGAAGCCGAGTTTTTTTTTTCTAATTATGAAGAAAAGTAGGTGGCTGTAGCAAAATTTTCCCTATTTAAGATTCCACAATAATGCTCGAGCATTATTTTAGATTTGATGCTACTTTCAAAAAAAAAAAAGTCTTAGCTTTGATGTAGATGACCAAATTTTATGACAGTATAGGAAAATATTTTTTACAAAATCCATAGAAAAAGGGTGTTTCTGCTCATTTCCACATAATAGGGAGTTTTTCCTGTAAAATACTAGTAGTAGTAGTGGAATGGGGTTTCTGCAATTTAACTTTATTATACTAGAAAGTGCACGTGTCATGCACGTGCCATGTATTTTGTTTTTAAATTTGAGTAGTCCTTAATTTTTATGGATAGCAATTTTATATTTTATTTAAATTACTAATTTATAAAAGAAATATTTCGCCCCAGCCCCCTAGTTTTCAGTTTAATTGGAAAAAAAACTTAGGCACGCAATTCTTTTAGTCTCAACCTCATCCACATCAGCATCTTATAATAAAATAGCGCTTTCACATTTTTTTTCCCTCAAAATCAGCTCGACTCTTTCTTCCCCATATAATTTTGCTTCTATTTTTATTATTTTCAAATCCAGATGATGTTCTTCACCGCTTAGTCTGAAGGAAGAGTGTTTCCCATTACAGCTGAGTCTTGTCGTGAGCGGCTTCAGCACCATGGATTATTCGATCTCGATATTGAGACGATATAGAGTGGGATTGAATCGAATTGATTACATAGCAGGGAGAGTAAGATTTATGGATTGGGAAACTTGGATTGTATATCGATCTTTACTACTGGTGTCATTTTTATGTAAAAGGGCAAAAAAAAAGGATTATGGTTTATTATTCTCTTTTATTAAAAAAAATAAAAGTTTTGGTATTTTTTGTTCGTAAGTTTGGAGAAGGGGTTGTGATCTTATTTTTGGACAGAGTACTGCAACTGAGAATAGGTTTTCTTTTTGTGAGTACTACTATAATGGCTTTTGTGAACACTGCGATGATGATTATATTCCTAATAAAGACTAAAAAATAGGATATTTTTGTGAGGACTGCGATCATGATCGCAGTCTTAATAAAAACTTATAAACAAGACATATTTGTGAGGACTTTAATAATGGTCGCAATCCTAACAAAAGGACTGTGATCATGGTCACATTCCTATAAAGACTCAGAAATATGACATTTTTGTAAGAACTGCGATCATGATTGATTACAGTACTAATAAAGACTCAGAAACATGACATTTTTGTGAGGACTACGATTATAGTCATAGTCTCTATATATATACCAGCAGTATGCATCTTCGAAGCGGTCCATTTTTTTCGAAGCAGTTACTGCGGGGTATTTTCGTCTTTCGCTACTGGGGAGCGCTTCAGTGCTTGACACATGAGCGCATGTGATTGGTTTAAAAAGAAGATGGTCCAAGCGAAATGAAATATCCGCATGAGTTTTTTTTTCTAGTTATAACATATGTGGTTGTACCAAAATCCTCGTTTATAAAATTTTATATTGATAAAATATAGCAATTTTGAAAACAACTAGAGAGAAAATAAGTAATATGAAGAAAATAACATTTAATCAAAAATAAAGAGAAAAGAGAAAAGAAAAAAAAAGTAATAAATTTCCAAAAAAAAGGAAATAAATAGTTTAAAAAATAGAACAAACATAGAATGAAAAATAAAAATATAAAAGAGAAAAAACTAAAAAAGAAAAAACTATGGAAAGCAACGATGTGAAAGAATAAGGAACAATAAAAAATAATCTAAAAAGAAAACGAAATAAAAAATGTAGAATAATATCTAAAAATAAAGTAAAAATTTTTAAAAAAGAAATATAAAAGGCTATGGAATAAAAAGAAAACAAATTATAAAAGAAAGTGAGAATTGAAAAGAATAAATGTAAAAGATAGGAAAAAATAGCAAGAAAGATTTTTAAAGTATGTAAAGTAGAATTTGAAAGTAGTAAAGAAAAATATGGAGAGAAATTAAAAATATAAAATTAATGAAGGAAAATTTTGCTATTGCCACCTACTTCGCTTCATAATTAGAAAAAAGAAAAACCAGCTTCATAATTTATTTGGTGACAGCCTCTTCTACATCAGCATAAACGGATTCCTCCCAATCACCATTTCTTTATATATATTTTTATTTTCACTTTTACCCTCTCTCTCACCATTAATTTTGCTCTCCCCTCAGATGCAGAATTATTCTGAGTCGACCTGCTCGGTCAAATCACTGTGGGGGTTGAAACGAGGCAGGGAGAGAAAAGAAATGAAAGAAAAAAGTAGAAAAAGTTCAATAAAATAGATAAGAAAATTTAAAAAATGAAAGAAAATAAAATGCTCTGGAATAAAAGGAAAAAAGAAAAACGAAATAGAGAATTGAAAAGAAGAAATGAAAAAACTACGGACAAAAAATGCATAGAAAGAATTTAAAGAATCTATTGAGCAGAATTTTAAAAAATTCAAGAGAAATACGTGGAAAAATAAAAACATAAAATGATAAAAAAATAAAAAAATTTTCGAGCTAGAAGGAAGCAAGAGACTAATCAAACAATAAATGAGACTAACTTCAAAACAAAAATTATATATAAAAGAAAAGAAAGTGATATGATAAAAATAACATTCAATCAAAAATGAAGGAAAAAAAGAGAAAAGATAGAAAAAGAAGAAAACAATCTTAAAAAAGGAAAAAAAAGGGTTAAAAAATAACAAAATTAGAATAGAAATAAATAAATAAATAAATAAATAAATAATAAAAAAACTGAAAAAGAATAAAACTAAAAAGGAAAGAAATATGGAAAGTAAAAAATGTGAAAGAATAAGGGGTAATAAAATAAAACATCTAAAAGCAAAATAAATGAAAGAAAAGAAACTAGAATAATATTTAAAAAATAGTGTAAGATAATTATAAAAAGAAAAGTAAAGAAAAAAATCTGAAAAAAAGAACCAATGAAAAAGAAAGAGAGAATAGAAATAAGAAACGTAAAAATTATTGAAAAAAAAAACAAACGAATTTAAATGTATGTATAGAAGAAATGAAAAAAATTAATAAAAATATGGAGAAAAGTAGAAAAATGAAATGTAAAACTAGAGGGAATCAAAAGACTGCTCAAAGATTAAATAAAAGAACTTTAGAAGGAAAATATCTACAAACAGAAAAGAAATTATGTATGAAGAAAGTAATGTTGAATTTAAAATAAAGAAAAAATAAAATCAGTGTAGAAAAGAAGAAGAAATAAATTTAAATAAGAAAAAAACGCTTAAAAATTGAAGATAATCATTATAGAAAAATTAAAAAAATGAAACTGAAATATGATAGAATAGGAAACTAAAATAGAAAGAAAAGGAATATAGAAATAGAAGTCAACTAATAAGGAATAAAAAATAAATAAATTGATATATAAATAAAAGAAAGAAAAAGTCAAAAAACTACTATAAAATAGATAAGAAAATTTTAGAAAATAAATGAAAATAAAAAACTTTGGAATGATAAGAAAACAATGAAAAAAGAAGGGAGAATTGAAAATGTAAAAAATCTGTACAAAAATGCATAGGAAGAATTTTAAGGGTATGTAACGTAGAATTGAAAAAAAAAAGTCAAGACAAATATGAAGAAAAATAAAAAAAGCAATAAAAAGAAAAAAATGAAAAACTAGAAGGAAAAAAAACTGATCAAAACAATAAATGAAAAAAACTTCAAAATGAAGGATCCCAACAGAAATTATATATGAAGTAAACAAAATTCAATAAAAAAATGAAGAAATAAAAAGAGAAAAGAAAGAAAAATAACTTAAAAGGAAAGGATAGAGTTCAAAAAATAGATAAAAAAATAAAAGATCAAAATGTAAATATAAATGAGAATAAAAAAGCTAAATAAACCTTTTGTTATGCATATATTCTGCACATTACAATCATGAAGAACATCACAAATAAATGATCGGATTATGTAAATGACCAAATTATGCATAGTTCAAAAAGGCATATGCATAGTTCACAAAATCATATGTTTCAATTATTCTAACAACAATATTTACGTCAAGACTGTTAAGATATAAATACCTTAACTCAAACCATAACTTCGAGTTTTGGTGTTATGGTAAAGACTTTAGTTTGGTATCAAAGCAGCTCAGATTCAATTCCCACTAAGCACGCAATTAAAAGCAGATTTAAAATAAAAAATACTGCTAGCGCAAAGGCCTAACTTTCACATCATATCAATTCTCACACCAGGGTAATACACAAGCACCAACATATAAGATGGACACAAAAGAGAAAAGCATTACAAGTAACGCTAAAGGCCAAAAAACTAAAAGCCACACTTCTCATGCAATCCAATATAACAAATGCCAAGGTTATGGACATGCTACTGTCATATGTTCAAGCTCAGTCAAAATCTCAAAAGTTAGGGAACCACCTGTAATGAATTCAAAGACTCTTCCTCCTTTACATAGAACCCCTACTGTCGTTATCTGCTCTGGTTGTCAACCCCTTCCTCCTCTACTGTCAACACTGAGCCCAGTCAGAGTTGTAATTGATAAACTATCTATAACAGTATAAGAGTCTGAATCTAAAGAATTTATTTACTAGGTGAAATAACCTGAAGACTATGTCTCTGACGAAGAAATCAAGGGTGAAGACATTGAGGAGTCCAGAATCTTCTTGAGACCACCCCAGTGATAACAAAACTTGTTGAAGTCACCTCTGTGACTATAGAGTTTACTGATGTCGCACCTAAAGACAGTATTCTGATTTTTTCCAAACTCATCCATGTGATCACAGAGATTGTTAAAGTCCTTCATGAAGACCTCTCAGACAAACTACCACCAGGGCGTGATATCCAACACGTCATTGATTTAACCCAGGAACTAGTCTTTCCGACTTGCCACATCATAAGATGGATCCTACCATGCACATTGAAATCAAAGGACAAGTTGATAAGCTCTCACTAGCAATAAAGCAATAGTGTTTTGTCCCAATAAATATTTACTTCTGTGAGGACAAGTTCTGGAGCTATATTGTGACAAAGGATGTGGGTATGATCAAGGATGTTATTATCTATGATCGATCTATATCCAATATTTTTGAGGATACAGTTATGGAGAACATAACGCCTTATAGATTATCAATTTCTCTTTCATTACTATCAAACTTCAGGGTACATCTCCTCTGGCTTTACCTATTTGCATAACTTTCATCTTCACTGCCAAACTACGTAAACTGTCACATACTTTTAGGATCATACCTCTGATAACTCCGTTTGATCGAGATCGTGTATATTATTGATCCGATGATTCAAGTGTCTAAAACTTTAATATCTCATAGGGAGTCAAAGTTCATTAGCTATCTTTTGGACCCTTTTTAGGAATGATAGGTACTAAGTTAAGTTCTATCCTGCAATCTGTTATAGATTTTCTGATCTGCATTTTAGGTCTAATCATCTGAGTCTGCATCATATTTTGTGATACATGCAAGTCCTACACATGAAAAATCAGTGATATATTTGAATAAGCAACACTAAGTATAAGTTATAGTCTGACATTAGGAAAGAATTTAAACTTTTAATGTTGACAATTTTGTGATAGTTTAGAGTCGTCCGAAATGGTTTCTCTAGGAAATTGTTAAGGATTTGCATGCCTGTAGTGCTGAACTTTTCAAAATCTTAAAATAATTTAAATTACAATACTTATATTATAGATTTGACATCAGTTCTATTTTCAATATTGAGGACTAAGTGATTTACAAGGTCTTGATTATTCATAAACAACCCATTAGTTAATGAGTCTTACTCTGAGCTAATAATTAAGAGTCGTTCATTTTCTCACTTTCAAATATTTACCCTATACAGTGTAGGCTGTCTAAAAATCACTAAGGACAAGTCATCAGACATGAACCTCACTTCAACGCGAAGGTTACGTTTCAACTAAAACGCGAATCTCGCGTCCAAAGGGAAATGAAGACTTCCGACGCGGGTCTGAGTAACTCGCGTTTTACGCAGGTCTGAGCAATCTCGCGTCTTACTTCAGACGCGGGTCTGAGTAACTCCGTGTCTCACGCGGGTCTGAGCAACCTCATGTCTTACTTCAAACGCGAGTCTGAGTAACTCCGCGTCCTATTTCAAGCGCGAGTCTAAGTAACTCCATGTTCTGACTGAGACATCCGCATCTACAACAAACAATGCGAGGTCGCATCCACTGCGAGACCCGCGTTTCTGTTATAACTGACCCTCATTACTAGGTCAATTAACTCCCCTGGGGGAGTTAATCCTCATTATGGAGGGATTATAGGGGACAATTATATCCCTCCTGACTCTTTATAAATAACCTGAGGTGTTATGAAGGAGAGAAGGACTTTTTCGAGGCCAGATAGGAGAAAGAGAGACTTTTGAAGATTGAGAGCTGAGAATTCTAAGTTAAAAGGTTCTTACTTTCCTCTTACTTTTTCAAAGATAAAGGGAGAGAGAAAAAGAGAAATCAGTGGGCTCTAAATGTAACACTCCGGTTATTAAAAATCATATTTAATATTTTAATTCTTGATTAACAAATTATACAGGATTATGTGAGGTGATTATTGAACCGATTTTTTGTGTGAAAGTAAATTTTCCAATTATCGGAGAAAATGTGGACTAGAATGAATTTGAATAAATTGGAAATGTGTGTGTGTGTATATAATTATACATATGTGTGCACGTGTGTATGTACATATGTATATAAGTAGGTGAATAAATGATATATATATATATATATATATATATATATATATATATATATATATATATATAATCTTGAGCCATAATTAACCTTGTTAATGAAAACTAAATGATAAGTGATGGGGTAAATTAGTAGAAGGATGTGGAAGGAATTTGAGATGAGGTGCAAGGTTGAGATGAGAATGGGGGATGAAGACAAGTGGCACACTAGGATGAAAGCATAGGAGAGATTATTTATCACCAACTCCTACTCTCCATGCCTAAAGGACCGAATACACTCTCTCTCAAATCTCATTCTTTTTCTTCACTCAAATCCCTCAGATCTGAAATCAAAACCCAAAATTTCCTCTCCAAAGCTTGAAACCAAAAATTCTTCATTTCTTTCCCCAAATATACTCCCTCCCTCTCTGGATCTCTGAAGCGGCAAGGTGTGGGGAGGCGCGCTGCCGGCCGTCGGCGCAGCTACTGCGGCCAGCGCAGCTGCTGGTGGCCACAGCAGGCAGTGACACGAGGGGTAGCACGGGGATGCGGGGCGGGCAGCAGTTTGAAGCAGCATGGAGTCGGAAGGAGGAGGTGAGGGAGACTTAGCCCTAATCTAATTCTTCTCATTTTTATTTTTGAATCAAATTCTGGAAAAATCCATGTCAAATTGTTAATTACTCTGAGACTGTTGAAAGCTTAGAATTCATATTAGATAAGATTTTTTCTCGATCCATTTTACTCAAATTTTAATTATAAAAAGTTTCATGAGCATGATCAATTTGTGCTTAAGAGTTTATAATCAATTAGGTATTTTTATATTATTAGATGAGGAAAAATACTATTGATTGACTAGTTTGGGTTGATATCATATGTAGGTAAGAAGATCACCTTTGAATTGTCCAAATTTTGATATTTATGATACTCTTGTATGCATGCAAATTATCATCAGCACAAACTTGAATCAAATTAAACAATCATGGGCAAGTGAAACATGTTCGTGTATGTAGGTTCATCAATGTTGAGCTATAGTTTAATATCAAGGAAATCCTAATGAGATAGGCAGAGAAGAATTGAATAAAGAATGAAGATTTAAACCATGACACCTGTTTATGATTACACTATAAGATTTAATTTAAGCATAGCTTTCATAAATTCCCGTTTAATTGAATCATATCGCCACATATACTATTTCTTGAGATGGATGATAACTAAATAGTTTCTGAAATCAAGAGTGTCATTAAAAATTAACATAGGGATAAGAACAAAGATGACTATTCATTCGATGCCAAACTCTTACTCCCGTTATGATTTTCCTTGATCTATTCTAGATATATACTTGTTTCAGAGATACTAGGATCGTGTCATGTCAGAGAGGTGAAACTTCTTGGATCAACGATTACGGTGTAGTGAAACTGATGAGAAACCGTTGATGGCAATAGTACTTAAGCCAATACTTAGAGAACTAACTGATACTAAAACACATTTGATGAGGATTAGCCTTTCTATGGAATATGCACAGTTTGCATAAAGTTTTAGTTACTTTTCGCAGGAAACTTAGAATTTAATAATTTTAGATGTGCTCGTGAAATCGCAAGTGGTTGCAGAAGTTATTTATATATTTTGTTTCTTGATATAATTAATAATCTTGGGTTAAGAGTAGCATTAGACCTAAAACGATATAATTAGAAGTTGAGTATGAGGGTTTAGATTAAGCTTTACACCAATAGAAATTATAGGGTTCGTGGTTGAACACCTGCTATGAATATGATCCTTATACTGTCCTTGATATTTGAGTTCCTGAAAAGGATTTATGCACACTTTAAGTAAAGCTATCCATCGCAATAACATCTATTCCTTATACAGATATCCCTTCTCTCTATTGTGCTAAATTATATTTCCTTGATTTTGTATTGTAATCATCTTGTAATGATATACGAGTATATCCCTCCACATGAGTTATGAAGATAACAGTACGTATGAGCAAGTAAATTTTGTTCTGCCCTTAAACCGTTATGGCCTGATAAGAATTATCTTCCCTCATGCCAGCTATGGGCATCTAATTTATGAACATATTAGATAAGGATATACTAGTAGTACGTAACGCTGATAGTTAAATCGCCTAGGTCAGCTAATGATGTTAATTATAGCCGCTGGTTAGTAGATTAATGTATGGCGGGGGCAAATTAAAAGATACAGAAATATTTAGGATATATTAGAACTAATGGACCATCATCCATTCCTGATTCTTTATAATACCACCTGGAAGGACCTGAAAGTGAGGAAATATATGTTAAAAAGGGAATAATCTAAATTTACAAAAGGTTCATACTGGTGCATTGTTAAATCCTCCTTGGCATGTTACTGGCATGGATTGCCAACACATACACACACACACACTCTCTCTCTCAGTTGATTAGTTACACCTAATCTTTGAGTTGGAGGTAAACCCCTTGCAATTGACACTTAATTCATTCTAATGAAACCAATGAGCTTGTTGGATCTAAGTCGAGAAAATAGAAATTTTGTGCCTCGATGGTATAAATCGGTATTAGTAATCATGTATGAATATATAGTTAATACATAGGTGATATCAAAACTACATTGATAAATGAAAAATCAAAAGTTATTAAATCATTGATAATAATATGTGCAGAAACGTATACTCTTAATAATATCGAGTTATAGGAAATCAGGATGGGTGATAACTTGTGTAAGGGGGTAAAAGTCATCATTATAATTTCAACTAGCAAACGCCTGAATGCGTGCATGAATCAGATACATCAAGTACACCGTATCATATATAAACGCATATATATAGTTCTATAAGTAAAAGATAGTTTTCACCACTTGAATTGTGAAAGGTGTCTTCTGCGATCAAATGGAACCTTATTCTAATCTTGTTCGGACATAGGAGTATTAGGCCGAAGCTTAATACTGGGTTTGTAGACGATGTAGAGTATAATAAGCTAAATTAGGACCAACACATCCTTTCTAGTAAGTAGTACCACAATCATGGATCTTATACCACTCACGAGCTTTTAACTATTTATTTGTCTCCCTAAGATACTTTACTTTAGAGCGTGGTCGTAGATAAAGGTTGATTAAAGTAATATGAACCCTCAAATTGGTTCTGTAATGAACTTTAGAGGCGTAATATTGAAAACTAAACTAATAAACTGAGAAAATGAAAAGTTATGAGAAATTGATCTCTATTGATGTAACTGATGGTATATATAATTTTGTATTGCAGGAAGCGTCTTCTCTAAATAGGAACAATGATAACGATTATGTCTAATTGATGATTAATGACTAATATTATCAAGCGACTTGAGATATTGATGACCAGAATGAAAAACATGAGTAACATAGTAATAAGAATACAAAACCGGCATAATAATTGGTCTGTGAGTATAAAGTACTATAAGAATTCCATCGAAATTACCTTATTAATCTGTGAATTGGATAATTAATAAATCACTAATACCACTGGTTGGTATGGTTGTTGCATGCTTATATACACGGCTGTAGTATGAAATATAATTAGAGTAATATTAATAATTGATTGATATATATGATACATGTGTTCATGTACCTTATATGTATATACTAGATATGATGGATAGTTGTATTGCTGTTTATAGTTTCGGATAAGATTTATGGTGTGTGTGTTACATGTGTAAAAATTGAAAGAAAAGATCAAACAAATTAAACTTTGTACCATATTTAAAAATTGAAATTTCATAAATATGATGGTGTATAATATATTGACTGATATGTGATTCTTATGTACACATGTTGTGTATTTACACGCATATATTGGATGAAGGGGCCGGGCGAGTACCGGTAGAAGGGGAAGACGATGCTATTGCTATTTGTATACATATATTTATATCTGTATCGGAGGAAGGGGCCGGGTAGGAGCCGATAGGAGGGGGAATGCGGTGTTATTGTTATCGTTATTGTTATTTGTATACATGCATATTTATATCGAAGGAAGGGGCCGGGTGAGAGCCGGTAAGAGGGGAAGACGGTGTCATTGTTATTGTTATTTGTATACCTATATACCTATATAGGAGGAAGGGGTCGGGGGGGAGCCGATAGGAGGGGAAAGACGGAGACTCTCACACTTCATTATAGTTATATATGTTTGTGAATAATGTATAATATTTATCCAACTAAGTACGGTATATAAATGTTGTGAAGTGTGAGATGATGGTGTGATATACAAGTTTGTTTTATGAAATACATATTATTTGATTGAATAAATTACATTTCTGATTTAATTGCTGTGATTGGTATACCACCGTATATGATTCTCATGCGTAATGTGTTTTATAAATAAGCTGGAATGGGTAAGAAACTTTAAGTAACGAAGAGAATCAATGACCTAGGGACTCAGACTGTTTCGTAAATCATGGAGATAGTTGTTTCGGTTGTTCTATCATGACTTATGATTGATTTTCTGCTTCTCTTGTCTATCCATAATTGTTTTTAATATTTGAAGAATACCATGCTTCTCATTGGATGTGTGTATGTGTGTGTGTGTGTGTGTGTATATATATATATATATATATATATATATTATATATATATATATATATATATATATATATATATATATATATATATATATATATATATATATATATATATATATATATATATATATATAACCTCCCTTGATTTCCTTCGACTCTACTCACTGAGCTGTCGAGCTCACTCCCCATAGACTTGTATGTTAGTAGATCGCGTCAAGGCGGGGGCCCAGGTTAAGCTGCGTGAAGTTCATTTTGGATAAATCTATTCTCCTATGTGTAATTTAAACATGTGTTTCTTGAGCATTGTACTTATAGATAATGTGCATTTAAATGTAGGATAGATAGTTGATCTCGTATAAATATATTCAGAGATTTGTTTTAAACAGTTTCATTTCGAGTTGATACCGGAGATATTTTATTGATTAGCTATATCGAGATGTGTATTATCAAAGATGTATTATTGAGTTTTATTTGGTGATGATCATGATAAGTTGGATATATATTGATACTGTATTATTTTGTGGATGCTCGAGAGGGGGTACTCTCAAGCTTATATTGTTGTGTTTTTATACGTAGGCGAAGTTAAGTCAAAATTATTATTTAGAGAACTAATAAGCCATTGTGAGCCGAAATATTGCGATGATTGCATGGATGGTTGCCAAATATTGATTTATATATTTGGTTTGAGAATAATTAGCTGATATTGGTCGAAACTATTTGTGGTTGGTAGTATATATCAGGTCAGATCAAAATTTACAAAGGAGATGCTGCCGAAATTTTCAAGGATTTGGAGATGATCATGACAATCTATCAAATTAAAAAGATGTTTATGCTAATTGAGAAAATAAGAAGTATGGACTGCTACACTAAGCACTTAGTGTGTTAAAATAGAGCCCCTCTCTGATTACTTTTTGAGAGCATCCCGAAGAGAAGCTTATTCGTTCAGTCGGTCAACGGATAACAAGAATCACTCTCCATCGCCGCATCAAGAACCCAGCCTTAAACAAAGGGGAGAACCATTTATTTTTTCATCTTTTGTAATTGAAATTATTCTGCTGTAATTTTTCATCCACTCAAAGAAATTTTACTTCGCGCTATTTTTCTGACCAAATAAAAGATGGCGACTTTACTGGGAATGCATTCTCTACTGAAGAGAAGCCTGTGGCGCAAGCAGACATTTAGCTTCATGGGAAAATGTTGGAATCTCTCGTCGTTGAATTCAACCAAGAGAAATTCGAGGAATTCCTTTCCTCAGGCTCTACCAGCCCTAAAACAATGCGGCAGTACTACAAAGTCTCTTATGCGACTCGTTCTCGAATCTCTTCAGAGATTTCTCCTAGAGTGGCCCGCACTTTTGTTTACAGCGCAAACGGTGCCATTTTTAATGAGGTTCTGAAAACTTATCGTGCAAACCATGCAGCCCGCATCAACTTCTCTCAAGAGACCCGCAGGGCTAATGCGTCGTTACACGATCACAACGATGGTGAAGATCAATCCCGCCATCACTCTCCTCTCCGAACTCTGCAATTTTAAGTTGCCTAGGGTTCTCAACAACCCTTGAGACTTAACTAGAATACTGAACGTCAATGAAGGCGTCGTGCTTGTCGACAACAGATTGAAAATTCTACAGAGGCAATCTGTTTTGCAGATTCAGAACGCGAGGTTCATATTTGCGTTTCTTTCAAGTAACGTGAGGACCGCGCTTCTATTCTAGAACGCGAGTCCAGCATTCTTCGACAACGTGAGGTCTGCGTCAAACGCGAGACCCGCGTTCTGCCTACTCCAAAATGCGAGACCCGCGTTCTGCCTGTCTCAGAACGCAACACCCGCGTTTCTAATTCTAAATGCGAGACTCGCGTTCTGAGTTAAACTTAACCAATGCTGGAGATCCGCGTTTCAACACCACGTGGGTCTGCGTTTCAACACCACGCGAGGTCCGCGTTTCAAAAAAAAACACGAGACCCGCATTCAGATTGGCAAGTCTTCAAGATATAAAAAGCCAAAAAGCCCTCACCCTCGGGGGTTGGAGGCTAGTTCCTCAGACGTCCCCACAATGGACCTAAGGGACTACCTGATAAGTAAAAGGAGTATCCATCAAATCACTCCTCAATATCACTGCGATGACTCATCTCAGCAGTACTTTCTGATTGCCATTGTGGCTTTCAGATAAACAAACCTGTGATTTTTAGCTGGTTGTTAGCGGCTTCAAACTCAGTCAAGAGACGACATCCTGAAAGAAGAAATCATTTTCTGATGTCAAGTACCCAGAAGTGACTGCAAACATGGTGGGGCTGAGTTCCACACCAAGCAAGTCTAAAGGGAAGCAACTGGGTATCAGTTCA
This sequence comes from Agave tequilana, assembly GCA_038442645.1. NCBI lineage: Eukaryota > Viridiplantae > Streptophyta > Magnoliopsida > Asparagales > Asparagaceae > Agave > Agave tequilana. The sequence goes on from JAVJIF010003093.1 coordinate 284,300, forward strand.
GAGGAGTCGGATGTTGACCGATCTCCAGGTTTGAAGGACATTCTTGTTTAACCTAAAGGGGTTTACCGACGCACTCGGACCCGCACAGAAACAATTGCCCCAGTCGACTACAGTCTGTTGTCCTGAAAAATTAAGGTAAATGATGAGCACTCTACCATCATTGAATATCAGTCTTCGAATTCTCGTTTGGAGATAACCGCCTTTGCTTACATGGCGAGAACTCCCAAAGAAGTGGCCAGGCAATTTGAAGAACAGATCTGGTCCAAAGGGAACAACTCGATATGATTTGAACTTAGCAAGAACTTATCGATACCCTTAAGCAGATTCTGTTACAACTGCTTAAGGATAAAAGAAACCGAAGGGCAGAACTCCTTCTAAGAAGTTCAATGGCAAAAAGAAGGAAGGGGAGAGCTCATCTTCTGCAAATATTGAGAATAAGGAGCATTCCAACTCTGAGCCACCTAAATCTTTATCTGAAGACGAGGATAACTCAGAAAATGAGAGCAATCATTTCAAGAGGATGACTAAATTGGAGCAACGTCTCGAAGCCCTAGCAAACCGAGGCAGTCTTCAAGACGTGGGGATAAGCCAGCCTACCCAGCAGAATGGGATACAGCTCCTTATCCTCCCAAGTTTAATTTCGACGGTAAAGAGTCATCGAACCAACACATATACTACTTCAAGTCCCAATCTGGGAATGTAGTATCAAACGATGCTATTATGGCTCATTTTTTCATTGGCACTCTTAAAGGAGTTGCCTTTGAATGGTTCATGAAACTTCTTGCCGGCTCGATCAAGACGTAGGCCGACCTTAAGAAGTTGTTTCTGGCTCGTTTCTTTGAAGACGATACAGAAATTTCTGTGCCAACTCTCCTTGCAACCAAGCAAAAGAAAGGAGAGTCTATTAACCTTCGTTGAAAGATTTCAGAGCATGTCACTCTGTTGTCCCAGCGGCATGATCCAGTCTACGCTGGTCGAGACATGTCGCCACAATTTGCAAACTGCCCTCCTCGTTCAAATAGGAGTAGCTGAATGTCGTACTTGGAAGCAGTTGGTGCTACAAGGCGTACAGGCGGAAGAAATTATCGCCAGGGTCAGGGCTGAAGAAAAAGACAACAAATCAAGACCCGACAAACCAACGTGGATTGCCCCAGAGTTTCTCCTCAGCCAAGGAGGAGAGATACTCTAACAACGGAGGTTAAGTCACCTTCGAAGACCCAGTCAGTTAGAGGTGGTATGGCTCCCGGCCAAGCACGTGCCAATAAACTATATTCTTTCAAGGATGAGCAAATGGTCTCTTTGTTTAAGTTACTCCAAAAGAGTAATAAACTCAAATTGCCGGAGGTTAGACGTCCTAAAGAGGTGGGGAGGACTGAAGATCCTAGCTACTGATTATATCACAGGATGCTGGGACACCCTACCAAGAATTGCTACATCTTCAAGGATGTTCTTCAGGTTCTGATCGATGCGGAGGTACTTAAGCTCCGTCCAGACTAGAAGAAGGTGGCTGCTAACATGACAAGTACATCACCTATTCAATTTGGCCGGGATCTCCCGCCAGTACCAATCGGAGTGGTTCCTATCCCGAAAGGGAAACTAAGAGTGATCAATACGGATCCTCATAACCAGAAGGAGAAAGATTTTATCCCTATCCCTACTCGTCAAGGAGAGACAATATGGGTCCATCCTCACATTGTGGAAAGCCAGCAATAGACGAGTGTCACAAACAAGAAGTCCAAAGGCAAGGCCAAAGCATCTTCCAGCAATGTGGTGGGCATCTCTACAAGAGAGATCGAAGAAGATATTGCCTCGCTCACTAGTTCAGGAGAAGAGGAGTCAGCCTTTGTTGCTGACACAGGCACACCTCCCACGTTGAAGACTCGATCTGACAAGTAATACTTGAAATAGTATGACGATCCGATAGGAGACTCCCCCTAGCCAGCTGAGAAGATAATCGAGCAGTCCATGAAACCATCTGTGTAAAAAGAGAAAAAGCTTCGTTATGTTAAAGCTCTCCAAAAAGGTGGTATAGGACTATCAACTCTCTTTCATTTTGATGTCATGGCTCAACTAGCCAACATACCTGCTCGAATCACTCTTTATGAGCTCATGAGGCTTTTCAAGTCCACAAGGGATGCCTTAAGAGAAGCATTAGCAGATACAGAGGTTTTTATGACTCAGATTCCTGCTATATACGGAGAAGAAGACGACAACCATTGCCACTACACCTCGAAGCAGTTTTCCTGCATCACCTTCACCCAAAAGAAATGCAAGCTAAAAGGAAACATGATAGGTCCCTGTATTATACATAGTATATTAGATCATATGAAGTGAGTCGTATTCAGGTTAATCCGGATTCGCTTTGAGCATTATACCCCGCAGGGTCATGTAGCATTTGAGAATCCCTACCCACCGATTAAGCGCCACTCATACAGCCATTTATGGCTTCAACGGCAATGGTACGTGTCCGATGGGAAAAATCAAGCTCGGATGTTAAATTGGGACCTGAGATTTGAGGTGACATGTTATGTCATTGATGCTGACACCTCGTACAATGTGCTGCTAGGACGACCTTGGATTCACCGCAACTCCATCGTCCCCTCTACTCTTCATCAAGTGATGAAATATGTTGATGAAGATGAAAAAGTGAGAACGTTGATTGCCCAAAGGTATCCGTTCAAGAGAGTTGAGAATTACTTCACAGATTCCCTCCTCTATTAAGATTCTCTTGAGACTGATGAGAATTCGCACCTAGAAGAACATGACTCTGACAACGAAGCTGATAAAGAGCCAGAAGAAAAAGAGTGTCTATGAGAAATAAATTCCCTTGTAACAACCATTGATAAGCTCGTTTCAATACCACCGCTAATGTTAAAGGTGAGTGGCTTATCAATGAAAATTTAGATTTGGCTTACTTTTCTGCATTTGCTTCCGATTCGGTACCATCAGACACTAGTACTAACGTAGATAGTGACTCTTGGTCAGCAATGAATGCCCAAACATCATTGTGTGCACCAATAAAGTTATCTCTTATAGTACGCAAAAAGATCAGAGATGCACGCAAAGCTCTCTTTGAAGCAACAACCAAGCGAAAGGTCAAAAGTCAATTCTATTCGGAAGAAACAAATCTAAGCCCATAGCTTGTGAAAGCTCAGGAGGTAATTCTGAGTTTCCATAATTCTTTCATTATGGACAAAGGTCACGTCATATGATGGAAAGAATGAGGTATGATTTTACTAAAGAATCAGGCCTTAATTTCGATAAAGAAAAGCGAGCATTACTTCGTTCATTTGTACCAAAAGGTAAAGACCCCAACTACTATCACATGACCCGAAGAGAACTCGGTTATGTATCTACGCCAGTTTCATCAGATTCTGAATTTGAAGAAGAGGTCAATCATGACAGCTCATCAACAACATCGTCGTGAGACTCAGATGTCGTGTCAGCAATAGTTTTGAAAGTCTCTCAATGAATATGATATCAACTAGCTATTTAGAAGATGACGGCGAAGATACCTTTAACTTTGAAGACTTGATCCAATTGGACTCTGATCCATGGATTAAACTATTTAAATACTCTTTGGGATATACATTTTAAACAATGCGAACCATCCAGATAAATCTTGGAGATGAGGCTAATCCTAGGCCCATTTTCATAAGCGAGAGCTTGTCACTTGCCGAAAAAGAAGACTTAATACATCTCATACGAGAGTATAAAGATGTCTTCGCTTGGAATTATGAGGACAAGTCTGGGCTCGATCCACAGATTGCTATGCATCATCTCAACATCAACCTAGACGCCAAGCCAGTCAAACAACATCAATGATGGTTCCGTTTCGAGATCATGGAAGCAATCGAATTAGAAGTCAAAAAACTGATAGACTCTGGTTTCGTCAGGGAAGAGCAACATTCTAATTTGGTGGCCAATATAGTTTTGGTTCCCAGAAAGAATGAAAAGATCCGAATTTGCATCGACTACCATGATCTAAATGCCACTTGTCCTAAAGACGAATTCTCTCTCCCGATCACGGATGTTATGATTGACAATATGTGTGGTTTTTGAGAGGATGACTTTCATGGATGGCTTCTTAGGGTATAATCAAATAAAGATGTACCCTGAAGATGAAAAGCACACTCTTTTAGGATGCATTTGGGAGTATACTATTACACAGTAATGCCCTTTGGCTTCAAGAATGCTGGTGCAACTTATCAATGCGCCATGAATGCGATCTTCTATGAGCATATACGTAAGACCATAGAATGCTACGTTGACGATATCGCTGTGAAAAGCAGTGACAAAGGCGATCATCTTATAGACCTGAAAAGAGTGTTCGACATTATGCCGGCTCACCAGTCAAAGATGAACCCAAGCAAGTCCTTCCTGGGGTTGCCAGTGGTAAATTCCTTGGGTTTGTTATTACATCCAAAGGAATTCACCTAAATTCAAAGAAAATTCGTGCCGTCCAAGAGATGCAACCTCTGAGTAATCTTAAAGAACTCAGAGGCTTACAAGGACGATTAGCATAAATCCGGAGATTTATATCAAGTCTTTCAGAACGCTGCCAACCCTTTACCATACTAATGAAGAAGGGAGTCTCATGCGTTTGGGACAGTGCTTGCCAAGAAGCATTCAAAGAGATCAAGGAGTATCTCACACACCCACCCGTTCTGGTAGATCCAGTATCAGGAGAACCTTTTCTGTTGTATGTTCGAGTTATGGATCATTCATTGAGAACTTTACTAGCTCAAAACAATTATCAAAACTATAAACAAGCAATCTACTATTTAAGTAGAACAATGATTGGGGCGGAGCACCGTTACAACCCGATCGATAAGGAATGCTTAGTGTTAGTCTTCGCCATCTAGAAGATGCGACACTACCTTATGGGGTAACATATTCATGTCATTTTCAGAGTTAATCTCTTGTGATTGCTCATGACAAGACCAACTTCGCTAAATTGTAGATTAGCAAAATGGGCCATATTGTTCTCACAATACGAGATGCAATACATGCTACAAAATACGATCAAAGGTTAAGCTATAGCAGATTTTTTGGCCGATCATTCTGTTCCAGGAACTTCAAAACTTATGATAATCTCCCAGAAAAGATTGTAGAAGTTAACTTGATCAATGTTTCCTCATAACAACAAGTGTGGCAACTATTCTTCAATGGAGTATCAAGGACAAGTCCCGAGGGAAATATCGTCGGAGGTTTAGGGGTAGTACTTATTTCCCCACATAATTATGTGATCCCTCATGCATTCTTATTAACTGAGCCGTGTTCCAACAATATTTCAAATACAACGCTTTCTTGATTGGGATGCAACTTGCTGAAGAGATTAGAATCAAAATCTCGAAGCATACGATGACTCAAAGCTCATCATCAATCAGGTTCGTGGAGAATATGAAGTCCGACATGAATACTTGGTGCCCTATCACAACGCAACCATTGATATGGTAGAGAAGTTTAAAAACTTCAAGATTGACCATGTACCACGTCAGCAAAATGCGTATGCAGATGCATTAGCGTCCCTCGCTGGTTCATTGGCCCTTCCATCCGGAGCCATGGAGAGAGTGCTTATCTACAGTCGTGCTTGTACTGTTACAAATTCGTCCTTGAAGACAGTAAAACTCTAAGAGGAGACCTTCAAGTTAAACAGGTTCTTGAGACTTCGATAAGTTTCGAACTTAGAGATTGGCGATTCTCTTACATTGACTTCGTCTTATGCGGCATATTGCCTGACGACCTTAAGGAGGCAGTTGCCATCAGAAGGAAAGCTCCTCGAATCTACTATAATGTGATCATGCGAACAAAATAACCGATCGTATGATAGAATCCTACTCCGACGCCTTTCACACAAAGATGCATAGGAGGTACTCAAAGAAACTTATGACAGTATGTGTGGAGCTCACTAATCAGACCTAAGCTTGAAGCCCGGCTTAGAAGACATGGCTATTATTGGCCAAAGATAACCCCTGACGCCATCACCTACGCTAAGTGATGCCATGCCTGTCAGATCCAGGTGACTTTGTCCATCAAGCACCACGACATCTTCATCTAACGTCATCTTCATGGCCATTTGAGATGGGGAATGGATGTTATGGGACCCATCAGTCCTCCAACATTCAAAGGACATCGGATCATCTTGGCCATAACTGATTACTTCTCTAAATGGGCGGAAAATGTTCTCCTGAAGAAAGTAAAGGCATCAAATGTGATCAAGTTCATCAAGCATCACGTACTCTATCGCTTCGGTGTACCCTGACGAATTGTCCACGATAATGGACCCTAATTCATCAGCCAAGCATTCCAGAAGTTCAGTAATAAATTCAGAATCCAAAGTATGTCATCAACGGTATACTATCCAGCTACCAACGATCTCGCAGAAGCCTTCAACAAGACTATTGGAAAGCAACTCAAGAAGTTTGCCTCAAAAGGCCAACGTGATTGGGATGATAAATTATGCGAATACTTGTGGGCTTATCGCACGACAATGAGAACTCTGACAAAGGCCATGCCGTTTTTCTTGGTGTACGGATGTGAACCTGTACTTCCACTAGAGATCCAAATCTCATCCCTCTGAGTTGCCTTGACAACCACGTTGACAGACGAAGAGAAGCATCAATTGCGCCTCCAAGAGTTGGAAACTTCAGACGACAAATGTCTGCAAGTCCAACAGCAAATCAAGCTCTATTAAGTCTAAATTTTCAGAGCTTTCAATAAGAAATTCAGAGAACAGATTTTCAAGAAAGACGACCTTATCTTAACTGTCAGAAGACTCATGGTTATGACACATAAGACGAAAGAAAAATTCCAATCTAAATAGGAAGTACCATTTGTACTAGAGTCGTCTACTCAAATGGAGCATACTGCCTCATAACTCTGAATGGCGATACGCTCATGATGCCGATTAATGGTAGATTCTTAAAAAAATACTATCCTTGAAGAAATAAAATTAGAAACTTCGATTAGCTTTGTCAGTCTCCTCATGATCAGGTTAACACTATACCTCTAATCAAGGCTTCACCCTGATCAATCAGATGAATTCGGTTATGAGATCCAATATGTTTGGAAGGGAGCAAAAGAAGAGCTTCTTCCCTCACCGGATCACATCAAGGTCGATCGATACCTAGCCGACTGAACATTATTGACATCTTGATGTATGATGTTAATATCAAAAAAATTAAGTTAGAAACTTTAGTTATAGCTTTGTCACTCTTCTCATGATTAGGTTAACACTACACCTCTGATCAAAGCTTCACCCTATCAATCAGATGGATTAGGGTTTGAGATCCAGTATGTGTAGAAGAGCGTCAAAGAAGAGTTTCCTCATTCAACGGATCATATCAAGGTCAATCGATGCCGAACTAACTGAACATTGTTGATATCATGATGCATGATGTTAATATTAAAGAAACAAAATTAGAAACTTTGATTTTAACTTTGTAACTTTTATCATGATCAAGTTAATACTACACCTCTGATTGAAGCTTCACCCTGATCAATCTAATGGATTAGGGTTTGAGATCCAAGATGTTTGGTAGAGCGCCAAATAAGAGTTTCTTCCTTCAGCGGATCACATCACGGTCGATCGACACTGAGCCGATTGAACATTGTTGACATTGTGATGCATGATGTTAATATCGAAAAAATAAAGTTAGAAACCTCAGTTTTAGCTTTGTCACTCTTTTCAAGATCAGGTTAACATTGCATCTCTGATGGAAGCTTCACCCTATCAATCAGATGAATTAGGGTTGAGATCCAAGATGTTTAGAAGAGCGCCAAAGAAGAGTTTTTTCCCTCACCAGATCACATCACGGTTGATCAACACTGAGCCGACCGAACAATGGTGACATTATGATGCATGATGTAAACATTAAAGAAAAGACAAAGGCAAAATATCAATTTTTTAGTCTTGTCACTCTTCTCTAGTATATAGACATGCACCTATCTTCAACTTAAAAGAATAGGTAATATTTTGAAGTCGAGCATGGCTAACTTTCCCATATGTATACCTCCCTGCTCCTGTTCGATCGATCAAAGCTCGACCCAACGACAAAGAACCCGAACAATCTCATGGAGGATCGAAGGAGTTTATCTGATGGCTTATCAAGCAAAATTCATTGAAGAAAGTTCGTGACGCATCTTTGCAGAACATTTTCATTGTTTTCACATTCATATTAAAGAGTGGCAACCAAATGAGGATCAAAGAAGATTCCACAAGGATAGTTAATCCCCGGACAATACACCACGAAATTCATATCGGTGATCCCTAACTCATCTGTGCATTGATACCCCTGAAGGTACACTACGCTCATCCATTGCCTACAATGGCTAAAGGATAGAAGAAAAAATTAGCACTTACGTTCAATGAAAAATCCTCGACAACCCATCATGCTGAGGGGGATAGCGTGACTAGCCCAACTCAAATGGTAGTTGGTAAAGATATGCCAAATCTGTTGATAGCTGAGGGTTTGCTAAAAAT
>JAVJIF010003094.1:0-245176 GCA_038442645.1 Agave tequilana
AAAGAACGGGAGGGAGAGACAGCAGAGAGAACGAGAGAGCAGAGAGAGATGGGGAGGAGGGAGATCAGAGAGAGATCAGGTGAATTGCAGAGAGTGATCAGGTGATTAGGGGGAGAGTGATACATTTTAATTTAATTATTATGCTTTTAAATTTAATTCATAGATAGAACAAAGAAATATCTTGCTTGTTATGTTCTTTTGCTAAATTATCATGCTTGTTAGTTGTTATAATTCAATTATCATGCTTGTTAATTGTTAATTGTTATAATTCATGCTTGTTTGTGTAGATTGAATAGCATGGCTAAAAGTTTGAATCCCTCACATGTTATTGTGATACTTGAGGCTTGATAAATGTGTTATATATTGTTTTGATATTTTTTTAGATTTTTAAAAATTAATATTCTATTTATTAAAATTCTTAAATATAGTATATATATTTATTTTTATTAAATAAATACTAAATCGTGTAACCTACGTTATGTGTTACATTATAACCTATCTTAACATAACAAAGGAAAAATGTTATCGTTACGTTATCGTTATTTTGAACATTGAGTGAGATCTTCTTGAACCTGCTTCTTGGCGACCTCTATCTCCTCCAGTTTCTTCTTGATGGTGGCAAGTTTCTGCTCGTTAACTTGAATCAAGGCTTGCGCCTTGGCAATTGCTGCTTGAGCATTGACTATGATTTGCTCCGTATTCTTGTTAATGATCTCAGATTCCCTAGCATCATCAACCAATCTCTGCTAGCTGGTCGTGAATTTATCGAAGTGACGGGCCTCCTCAGCCATTTACTCCTCAATCTCCTTCCGTTCGCGTTTTTGAGCAGCGAGGAGCTTGTTTAGCATCAGCCGGGCCTCATTCACCGTATCGGCATTTTTCAGGGTCCTCAATTCCTTCAAGCACATCGCCAGTTGCTCCACTAGTGCCAGATGTGCCTTAGCTTGACCCAAACATCCAGTATGACGAATATTTTCAATCTGATTCTCAAGGAACGTTCGTGCAAACTCGAAGGAATTTCTCCCGGAGAGCACCAACTCAATACAAGACTTCATTGAAACGAAGAATTGCTAGACCATCTGAAGAGCCAATTATTCCATGATGTTCATGGCCGGAACTAACTTTACTGACGCACTTTCGGACTCTGTTTCTATAATAGTGCGAACGATGTCCGTAGGGGCAGAAGCCGTCTCACTTATTCTCCCCAGTAGCGCAGGGTCAAGGTCAACAACAGATTCCCTCAATGCCAAAATCGTGACCGGCACCTCCGGGACTGTACCTGTGGCAGCTTCAGGTGTGACAACTACAGGAGCAGACTCCACAATACTTGGTTCACCCGTTGAAATATGAAGTGTGTTGTCTCCTGCGTCAGCTTTTTGCCACGAGCTCTTCCACTTGAGCCACCCCAGTACTATCTGCAATAACAATGAGTGGGAGTATACAGGGAATCTTTATTCTCTTACCAAGCTGACGAACCGAAGATGGTAGATCCTTCGGTAAACAGCTCTAAGACGAGGGTTCCCCGATCATGGTGGTTGTACCCTCAAGGATCGTGCTAGTACTAGGAACTTCAAAACCCCCAGGCTGGGTCAGTTCCTTGGTCACGTCCTCGATAGGGGAGGAAGTCACAACTTCGGCACCGGTAGCAACTCCTGTGGATGACATTCAAACGAAGCGTTAAAACAACGTTTATCTAAACCAATAAAGTAATGATCAAGTGGAATAAAAGAAATACCCTCCGTGGTGGCGACTTTTCCCGATGGCAGAGCCGTTGCAGGGACATCCACCTGCATCTCTTCCTCGAAGATGTGCGAATACTTACTGGTGTCAAGAGAAGCGGGCTGATCACCGAAGTCGTATTCGTCTCCCGAAACCTGTTCCTCGGATGACGAAGACGGCACTTGAACGAATGAGGCCTCAGTGGATGGAACTTTACCACTGAGAAGTCCAGTGGTAGGACTGGGCTCCGCAACCCGAGAAGTCGGCGTCAAGACGCTTGGAAAGCCCGGCTGTTGCACCTCAACCCTTTGTTCTTAGGCCGAGGGAACTTCCAGCTGAGTTGAACTCCCAGTTGAGTTGGGATTTCAACTTCAGCCCTCTCCGTTACTTTACAGCCGGTGGTTATGCAACTATAGCCCCTTCGGCTACCACAAACTAACCTGCAGGTTTTACTTCCATCAGGACTGCGGGGCCCCTGCTGCGCAAACCCCGGGGACGTAGAGCCGAGGCTACCTCTTCTTTTTCTTCTTCTTCTTCCTGCTCCTCTGTACCAGAGAGGATTATCCTGGGCACTTGTGCTGAAGCTGAAGCCTCAAACCCTTTTCTTGTTTTCTTCTGGCTAGGCTTACCTTTAGAAACAGAAGCCCAGGGGCGCTTAGTCACAGCTTGCCGAGTCCTAGTAGACTGCTCCTCTGCAGCTTCTGCTCCGAACTCTGACCCTAGAGCCGCCTCTGTTCTGTTGGCCTCCTTCTTGGCCTCCCTCTCGGCCTCTATGTATTCACTCATTCCCAGCATACGACTGCTCCTGGAACCCGACTTGACTTTATATGATGATTTACTACTCTTAATACAAGAAGTATTCATTCCGAAGCCGGGTACCCTACTGGCGAAGGAGTACCACGTGCAGAAGCCGAGACTCAAATAACAATTGGGCGTCTTGTGAGGGAGGCTGAAGACGGCCCAGTTCCCCCGGCTATATTGTAGTACCACGCTCGGGCGCCTTCAAAGCGAAGGCCAGTGTTGGGATTGCCGATATATAGTTGATCATAACCAAACTGCCTGGCAAAACAGCGGGGCATGTAAGATTCGATTGTGCAGGAATCACCATGCCGGAAAATCAAATATCCGTGCCGGATGTTGATGAGCCACCAGAAGACTCCAGAAGGTAGCCGTGTGAACTCATCCGGGCCTACAAGGTCAGCAAACTTGTCCTCGTATGATGCGTCAGGGATCTCGGGAAAGCATCGGTCAAGCTGGTAGCTCGCCCCGCTTAGAATAGCTTTCCGAACGTAGAACATGTAATACTGAGACCAATTTGAGCTTTCCAACCGCTGCACAAAGGGGACAAAGACTTTTGAGGTAGATACTGCTATCATCAGCGACGAGCAGTGCATACCATATCAAGTCTTAGGTATGTGTGAGGGAGCTCGACTCTGGAATTAGGAGTCTTCACTTTTGGCCTCCCCTCTGAGTCCATGACCGGCCAGCCTACGACGTCCTCCACTTGACATAGGCTTTTAGTTAACACTCGTAAGCCGCCCTGGATACCAGCCACCATCTTCGAAAGGAGAGAAATCGACTTTCCGTGTGCTAACAGAACCACCGGGTACACCACATCGGCAACGATCGCCTCGTGTGGTAGCGTCGGCACCACGTATCGTTTCAACCACAGCGTGAGGAAGCCCGCCAGCAGAGCCCAGCCAGATATCGGGATCTTAGCTTGATGATGCAAACTTTCAAAGCCGTGTCCGGTTTGAAAGTATCCTCATTGGACTTTATGGTGTAAGCACCTGACCTTTTCTGTAATTTCTTCATCAGTGCTAAGAGTCAGATGAGTCACTAGGACATTCTTATTATTTAAGTCGTTGAAGAGATAGCTCGCCCAAAACAACTGCTTAACACCCCTATTCCTTCATCCAGTTGTCCCCCTAGATGTGGAAGTGGCATAACACTTCCCAATAAATTTCATACACCTGAGGGTCATCCTTCTTCAACAGGTGTAACTCCTCGGCGGTTAGGACGTACTCTTCGTAAGGGGCATCTCCAATTACCAGCCTCAAGACTTCGTACAACTCATGGAGAGTAAGCCCCATCTCTCCGACTGGGGTGAAGAATGTGCACGTCTATGGGTTGTAATGCTCCAAAACACCATAGAAGTGGTGGGAGCTCTGCGGGATGCCATGTTGAACGGCCTTGATAGCCCTATACAATCCCGTCTGTCTCAACAAATCTTCGAGCTCTGTGAGAACAAAGCCTACCATTTTGCCCCACCACGACTTGTCCGAGGAATGAACCCACCCGAGTGGACAAAAATCGGTGGGAAAGTTACCCCTCGCCATCAAAAACTGGTTGATGAAGGTGGCGGTAACTGGGGAGTCCCCCCGTGGGTACTCAGCCTTGACTAATTTAGGTTGCAACCCAAGCACATCTCTCCAGTAACTGGCTGGGCAAGCCTTGTTCACGCCCAGTTTGCCTAGGGAGACACCGAAAAGAGACTTGGAGAGATCCCACTCTATTTTATGGCGTACCAATATGTGCTGCAGATACGCCAAGAGGTACATCCTTTCCATGTTGGGAAGAAAAAACTTCCCGTCCCCGATTTGGCGGAGCTATTTGTAATCCCCATCATACAAAATCCTGTCATCCTCAGCAATGGCGTCACTAAAAAAGAAGTCAAGTTTCTTCAATGTGACACGAGAATCGGACTCGAATCGTCCATCGTCATGATCTCCCGAAACGTCAGCATGCTAGGATTGCTGAGTCTGTCCTGACGCTCCCTTGACTTCAAGGCAAATACTGGAGCGGTTTTCTGGAGCACGAACATGAGGTTGAGATCGGCCCCGCCTACATGCCCAAAGTGACATTTCTTGGACAGCAATTTGAGGAGTATCGCACTGCACAAAGGACAACACAACAGTCAGTGTTATGAAAACCTGAAACTTGTCAAGTGTTGAAGCTTAGACGCAAAGTTCACATCAGATCCGCGTCTAATGATTGAGACGCAGGGCTCAGTGAGACCCGCTCAAACCTCAGAGACACGAGATTCACATGAATTCCGCGTCTGAACTTCACAACTTAGAAATTTTTCTAAGTGCTGGAATCAAACGTGAGACTCAGTGAGACCCGCGTCAAACCTCAAAAGACGCGGGTTTCACATGAAGTCCGCGTCTGAACTCCACAACTTAGAAAATTTTCTAAGTGTTGGAATCAAACACGAAACTTAGTGAGACCCAAGTTCAGAGAAGCTTTAACACAAAGCTCATCAACTCTGCGTTCAACAGACAGACGCAGACTCAAGCTAATAAAGCGAAGACACGAAGATCGTCAGACCCGCGTCTTGCCTATCAGTGTGAGAGTCGCGTCTGTGAATCAAACGCAGGCATTAGCCTCGCGTTGGCGGTTCAACTTCAAATGAAGCTTAAGAGTTAAGACAACTCTTCGAGTTCTTTAATGGCGAAGCCAGTTCTTATTACCTGAAATGGGGGCCTCCTGCGAGGAGGAACCTCCCATTTGGATTTCTGGAGCGACGACGCTTGACGAAGAAGTCACCGACTTGGTCTTGGGGTCCATTGTTAATGGTGAATTTTCTGGAGAAGATGGAGAAAAGGCAGAAAAAGCTCGAGCTTTTCTAAAGAAGAATCTAAGTTCTAAAACTCTCGACGCGGAGTTTAGCGAGGAAGAAAGAGTGATGACTCTTAAAAATACCATTGTCTTTTATAGGCGCACTTATTGGCCGAGATACGCGGCCCGTATCTCGAGACCGATCAGGACAGACACATGGCAACACACACAGAACGCGAGTCTCGCGTTTACAGAGCTGCATCTCTTCAGTGTTCTCAAGTCCGCATCTCCTCAACAAACTGCGTCTCCACTTCAAAGTTCGCGTCTCTTCAACAAAGTGAGAGCTGCATCTCCACTTCAATGTTCGCAAAGTGAAAGCCGTGTCTCTTCAGTATTCTCAAATCAACGTCTCTTCAGTATTCTCAAGTTCGCCTCTTTATCAAAGTGAGAGTCGCGTCTCCACTTCAAAATTCGCGTGTCTCTTCAATAAAGTGAGAGCTGCGTCTCTTCAATATTATCAAGTCCACGTCTCTTCAACAAAATGAGAGCCACGTCTTCACTTCAAAGTTCGCGTCTCTTCAACAAAGTGAGTGTCACGTCTCCACTTCAACGTTCGTGTCTCTTCAATGAATGAGAGTCGCTTCTCCACTTCAGGTGCGGTCCTCTTCTAAGGCAACACGACCTTGCGTCTACAAGAACTGTGTTCAGTCTCTGCTTCTCCAATCAGTTCAATAGTACACTAGCAAATGCAGTAGACTATTTCTCCCGGTTCGACAGTACACCAACAACCAGCTCAGAGCATCGATGAGGTCTAAACTGCGCATCTAGATACTCATGACGATGATCTCTGGTGGCTTCAAAGAGTTTAACAGTATACTAACGAAGACTGGGATCCAGACAAGATCAAGCTCTGGATATCTCAGAAGATTGCCAGTCCAGTCTTGAGAGCCCGTTACCAAGAGAAAAATTCAAAGTGTTCTGAAGCCTGTCCCAGTTAACCGCGAAGTTTCAAAAATTTTGAAGGGGGTTCTGTAGACTGTCTAAAATAACTGGAGACAAGTCATCAAATGCAGAGTCCATACTTCAGACGCAAGGCTAATCAAAACGCGAGGCTCGAGGCCCGCGTCTCAATACCACTCCAGTGCCAAAACGTGAGGCTCGAGGCCCGCATCCCAACACCACTCCAGTGCCAAAATGCGAGGCTTGAGGCCCGCGTCTCTCACCACTTCAACGCCAACGCGGAGCCTGAAGCCCACGTCCAGCATCATCTCAACAGCAGAACACGAGGCTCGAAACCTGCGTCCAACATCATCTCAATGACAAAACGCAGAGCTCAAGCCCGCGTTTCAACTGCAGGCTTGCCCTGCGTCTCAATTGTAGCTGCCCATTACTGGGTCAATTACAGATCACGTAATGGGAGAGTTAACCCCATCATGGGGGATTTTAGGGGACTGTTTTATCCCTAGAACCCCCTATAAATAGTTAAAATTGTTGTTGAAAAGTGGCGGAGTATTGGCATATTCTGATAAAAACAGAAAGACAATATAAGGAGACGGTTACAAAGAGTTTAGCTCTTCTACACAAACTTGCTGTGTTCAAGTTCTGCCCAAATCCCTTTGAGATTTCATTTGATAGGAGTTGTGCTACTCCATCAGCGATCCAAGGAGAAAAGTCCCAAAGAAGCTTAATGTTCAGCCGGTCAATGGAAAACAAGATTCACTTTCCACCACTACGCAAAGAACCCGGCATTAAATAAAGAGAAGATTTGAGATTAAATATCTTCTCTCTTGTAATTGAAATTTTTCATTGATTCAGGAAAATTTTGTATTTTCAATTTTCCGACCCGTACAACTATCGACAGGTCTGAAAATTTCTGTCTCTCGGGAAAAGCCTGTCGACAATCCAAACGAAGGGTTGTCGACAGGTCAATTTTTTTTGGCCTGTTGTTTGTCTTGCCTTACTTTTTGGTCTCCTACATCAATCCTTCCCTCTTCAAAAGAACTCGCCCTCAAGTTCCTATCACTTTGATTATGCTGGGACACAGGGTGAGGGCACCCTTTTCTTTGTAGATCTTATAGTAAGTGTAATTGGTTTCATGGCAACTCTCTTACCCTTCCAAGTAAATACATATGTTCTCCCTTCCTCGATGGGTAGCATCGACGTCATGTTGCCACGGCCTTCCCAAAAGAATATGGCACTTGTCCAAATCAATGACATTACAAATAATGGAATCTTGATAATGTTTATCAATAGAAATAAGAACTTGACACATATTTTCCTTACCTACGTGGGTCTTGCTTGATCTACCCAATGTCGTAAGGATGATGACAAATAAGGATTGTCTTTGCTCTTTGTGATCGCGGGGTTTGTTGTTGGTGTTGATGTAAAGGCTTCGGCCGGTGACCGTACTATTGGTTGACCTATTGTAACCCCCCCGATCCTAGATGTACGTATCACAGTATCAGTACTCGATACGGCGTACAAAGTTAATTTGACCTTCCTGATAGTCTGATTGAGCCGGTTTCAGTTTCAGATATTATTTTTCAATATTTTAGATTTTTCAGAATTTTTTGAAATTTTTCTAAATTATTTTGAAAAATCTCCGAAGTCGGTGTCGACCGATACTGATAATCGGCTCTACGATTTTTAATTCACAAACAGAGTTGAATTTCAAGAATATGTTTTTAAAATTATTCTTTAAAATCATATTTTCTACTTTTGGGTATTTTTGGGGATTTTTCTGAATTAGTCCAAAATTCAGCCAATCCGATGTCGACCAGTATCACCGATCGATTCCAGAATTTTTAATTTGTAAACCAGACTAAATTTCTTAATACCGATTTCACGTTAGGATAATATTCTCTATTTACATAATTCTTGGAAACCATTCGGAACTAGTCAAATGTCGACCCAATTAAAATATTAATTAAATAAGATTACTTTATTTGTTATTCCTTTCTTTTTCTCCTCCAATCACTTCTTTTCTTCTCCCCCGAGCCAGCCCACCACCATTTCCACCGCCTCATCTCTTTAATTTTTTTCTTCTTTCTCATATCTCTCCACATTTGTTTCACTATCTCTCTTTCTCACCCTCTCTTCAACTCTCTCTCCCTATTTCTCTTTCATCTTCCCCTCACCAACTGTCCTCACCCACTTCCCCAGTAGCCGCTCGCCGCCGGCAGAATGCCGACGACTACGAATAACCTCCACCACCATCCCTTCTCCCTTATTCTCACTCTTTTCCCTCCCTCTCCTTCTCTATCATTCCCTCACTATCCCTCTCTTTTTATCTCATTATCTCCCTCACTCTCTCACTATCTCACTCACTATCCCCAAGCCCACTTGGTCGCCAGCTAGGCTCAGTTATCGCCGGTGATGTTGACGGGCCAAACCAGGCCCTTATCCTTTCCCTCTTCTCTCCTCTCTCCATTCTCTTCCTCTCCTTCTCCACTTCTCTCTCTCTCTCTCTCTCCTCATTTCTCTCCCCAATGCGCCGCCGGCCAGGGCCGTCGGCGCTGTCCATCCCCCTGGCCACGTCCCTTGCACCCCTCTTTTCTCTCTCATCTCTCCTATCTCTATTTCTCTCTCTCTCCTCTGTTTGGATCCCAAACCTACTTATTCTAAACCCAATAACCAATAAATCCAAACCCAATTCAATTATGGGTTTAAGTCAAATGGGTATGGATTATGGATCTAAACCCGACCCGTTATGATTTCTAAACCTAATAAAGGTAAAATTACATTAACCCCTTTATAAATTCAATTATTACAATTTAGACCTTAATACTGCATATTTAACCTGTTTGTTATAATTTTAGTGTTTGGGCAATATTTTGAGCATCCAAAGTCCGATTTGAACGATTCTCGAACCATTGCGAACGTAGGAAAGAGAGCTACAATCCCATTATCACTTTATGAGTGTTTTTATTTTATAAATCATAGTTCATCATGTGGAGTCTAATTAAGTTATTGATTCATTTAGTAAATTATCAATAAATCATGTAAATGGTAAATCATGATAATTAAAATATATGTGATTACTTTCTAAACATATTTAATAAGATAATATGTAATTGTGATTATTGATTTAAAATAAAATACACTTGGATTAGTTATATATGTTTGCAATAAGTGGTTATTAGATTATTGATAACGACGTTATAAAATAATAAGTTAATAAATTAATAATTCTTAAAATAGTTGTGAAGAGTTTGAAAGTAGATAGTTGTATATAATCTATTCGTGATAGCAATCATAATAATAATGACGTCATCATAACAAATAACGATATATAAAAATATATCTGTTGACACATGTTCCTGTTACATATATATTACCCTAATACTGTCGTCATATCTGAATAACCACTGATACATTGGCCACTATTACAGCATGTTCCTGCACACCATTATTTCATGTATTGTATCACTGTTACACAATCACTGTTCTTACATGTATTAGTACCAACGTTTCACGGATACTCTAGGACACGGGGCACTATTATCACATGTGAATACTTGATATATTGAACACTATTATTGTTTGTATTTGTAGATTTGTCACACAGATCCTGTATTGTACCGATATTATTATTTTATTCATATCTCACTGTTACATACACCTGTGTGTGTGCGATGATTATCTCTGTATTCCTGTTGCGTTGAACACTGTTCATGTTACATGGATTATTGTTACATGGATATTCCTGTATTCCTGTTACATGACTGTTTCATGTTACTAATATGGATATGATATTCCTGTTACTGAACATGTAAACGGTTGATATGCGATGTGTGGAACTAAGTGCCACGTGGATCTAAGTCATAGGGCCACCTCTTGAATCTCACATCTCTTGTTTCTCATTTCCCGTTATCTTATTTCATGTTATCAACAGAGCTCATGTCCTGTTATCTGTTACATGTATCATGCACTGTTATCATTTCTGACATACAGTGTAATTCATTTATGATAAATATAACATAGGGTTGGGGAGACTTGACGATTGACTAGGTTTTATCGGGTGGATGTCGGATTCATTATTGTCCCACTACAGTGCTGGCTACCACTTGATTTGTTTCTCTTTACATGTTTCGCCTTAGCGGGCTGGCCCTGGTTTCAACAGCCAGTGAATTGTTTAAGGCCGTGATCCCGGTATGCACAAGGTACACCCACATGATTAGAGCTCATCGACCATTGGGTTTTCAAGTAACATAATAAAACAGTATAAACAATGGTGACATCGGGAACGCTTGTTGTTTGGTCAATCTCTCTATTAATAATGGTACTTGTATGACAGGTTCGAATGGGTTTGGCTGGAGTACCGGCTCTAGCATAAACTGCTAGTGGTATGGGATACTAAAATAGATTGATTGAAATATTAAGTGTATTGATTGTTATTATTGTATAAATAACATGACTTGCTCGATACATGTATATATTGACCGTTTATACTTGTTACATTTCAGGTATCTTGTTCACCGTCATGTCACATGTATATCGTGTTACACTTCCTGATACTTGTTACACTTCGTGTGGAGACACACTATTCATGTACATGTATACTCTACGTTCAATGTATTCTCTGTTATATGTATTCTCTGTAGACACATTGTTCCGTTTCACTCATGGCACTATAGCAAGATTATTACTGTTTCTCACTGATACCGTCAAGTTACTATTATTATTAGCTTAAATATTATATGTTAAATAACTAAGTCTGGATACATGCTAATTAAACAATTGATATTATCAGTGTATAACTAAATATTAAATCTTATTACTCATATTCATAATAATAACATGTTAATGACATAATCATATAAAGTTAGTTGATACATATAGAATTTTTTTGATTGACATCATTATGGTTTATCGTCATATATTATATAGTATTAGAGGTAATACTCAGATAACATGTTAGGTATAATAATATTATAGTACTGATAAAATACTTGTAATATTGATATACTGCTTGTTAGAATATTTATATTGTATCACTGTTACCTTGGCATGTATTATATATTATTATGATTGTACTATTATAATTTATATATTACTACTTCCCTCATTTTACCACTCACTAGGTCGCTTTCTGACGACCTTGAGTTTGTGTGTCCAGGTTAGAGATCTGAGTTATCGTAGTACCAAATATTTCACGGGATACACATAGGAGATTCGTCACCTATACTATTCATAAGTATCTTTATTATTCCGTCTTTATTTTCTTACTCATCCATGTTTTCATATCTATCATGGTCACTGACCCCTTTTGCAGGTATTCTTGCACTTATTTAATGCTGGAATTATTGTATATATTGTGTTTATTCTCTGTACTGAGGCTTAGTGTACATATGTGAGGGTATATTCGCCATGCATATGTACATCGCCATAGCGTCCCCGTATCCGCGGGATCGAGGCGTTACACCTAACGTCGTGGAGCTCAGCGGGACTCCATCGTCTCCTACGGGCTCTTCGATTAGATAAAGGACCCTTGGAAGGTAGAGCTCTACGTAACCTCTCTATCTTCATGGCCTTGTTTTGGGCTTCCTCGACAGAGAACACGTCCTGAATGGCAACACGTTCCTAGATGAGGAAGTTTAACCCGTGAATGTACCTCGCTGTCTGCTGATCCTCAGTCAGAGACAAATCACACAGTGATGTGAGGCGATAGAACTCCTCCTTGTATGCTGACACAGTACTCGTACCTTGCCTACATTGCTAAAGTTGATTGTAGAGGATCTGTTGATAATCGAGTGAAAAGAATCTACCTTATAGGAGTTGTTTCATGCTCCATGTCATCACAGGTTGCTTTCCTTGACGCCTTCGTGAGACTTGCAATTGATCCCACCATGTGATTGCTCCTCCCTTAAGCTTGTACACTACAAATTTGACTTGTTTCTCCATGGGAACATAAGTCATGTCAAAAAATTTATCCACCTAGTAGATCCAATCCAGAAAGGACTTTATATCAAGATTTCTGCAGAAAGAGGGGATGTCAACCTTCATCCTATACTCATGAGGATTTGGGTATCTTCCTTCCGTACCATGATTAGGGTAAGAGACTCTAGCCTCCCTGTTAGGTTTAGGAAACCCACCCCTCCTATTAGAATTAGGATTAGTGAATCTATCATAACTTCCGTAGGCTAGGCTGTCATCTCCAAAGTTGTCATACTGATAATTGGGGTTGTTGAACTCCTCGTCGGAGAATTCGTCAGTTTGGGGATGCCATAGAGGGTAGTTTCGTGGTGTAGGGTATTGATATGGATGATATGGCGGTGGTTGATTTGGGTGTTGTGGATATGAGGGTGGTAGATATGTGGATGGTAGTAGCGGGGGTGGTTGAACTGGTAGTGGATAAATTAGGAGTGAATGGTTTAAGGGTGGAGGTTGTTGGTGAGGATTGTTTGTAGGAGGTGGAGGTGGTAGATAAGGATTACCTGATGAAGGTGGAGGTGGTAGAGGAAGATTGTTCGATGAATGTTCACGCCCGCTTCGGTACACACCATCGGCTAGGCTTCGATCATCGAGTTTGAGAGAGAACTTTTTGATTTCTTGGACCATACTGTCCATGATCGATTCAAGAGCGCCAACTCTCCCTTCAACAATGCCTACTCTCGTGGAGAGGCTCTACTGTTCATCGTCGTCTCTGACCATCGTCGAAGCGTTTGCCAAAGCTCTGACACCACTTGACGGAGGACGGGGAAGTGAAGAAGACGAACAACACCGGCTAGATCTTGCTCTAAAACTGACGAACCCTAAAGAACCCTTCAGGTAGGAAAATCGTGCTCAAATCCACGAATATAACACTCGAATCCACAAGCAACACGGCCCGAATCCATGAGTTAAAGATAAGAACTCGAATCCAGAAGTAATTTAAGAGAGAAATCACAATTTTGATGCATAAAAATTTGGTTACCAAAAATAAGAATACAAGGGCCTTTATATAGGCTTACAAAAGTCAAATTCTATCATTGAAAGCTAAACTCAAAATAAAGGAAAAAAGTTCAAAATAAAGAAACTGAAAAATCTATTGGTTTTCAAATTTGAACCCAAACATATCCTAAACAAAGTCAAATACTCAGATACGCAATAGAGCTGCCTATAGCTGAAGGGGGTAGTCAACAGCCAAGGGAAAACTGCAAACTCCCTCCCAACTTTCTGTAGAAGCATGTCGACAGGCCAGAAGAGGTGTTATCGACATGTCTGAAAATTTCTCCGTCTCTCGAAAGAAGCCTGTCAACAGTTCAAACGAAGGGTTGTCAACAGTCAATTTTTTTTTGACATGTTATTTGTCTTGTCTTGCTTTTTGATCTCCTACATCATGACCCTCATCCTTGACCCGACCATGAGTTTGTGTGGACTCCGGAGTCCTGCCAGAAGGTCTATGCCTACTTTCAAGAACTCGTTGACCACTACAAGATAATCATCAGACGCTCATATAACTAATTTCTTACAAAAAAAAGTCTAACAACTTTGGTTATGTAGAGGGAAATGATCAGTTTAAGCTTATTGATAAAAGATAAAGTTTAGAACCAGAGATGTAGCTTGCGTAGAAATGAGTATAGGATTGCTGTTAAGTAAAGAGCGTGTGAACAAGCATATCACTGTAGCAATCAATCTAGGAGAGTGCCAAACAAACTAATGAATGAAAAAGGTCTAATATCCTTGACACAAATAGCCTACTTTGATTCCACAAAAGCCACAGCCACCTGCATAAGCTCTCTTGATATATATGATTGATCACTAACTATAGTTATCGAGATTATTAGGCGCTAGAGAATAGACGGCTCAACTTTAGATTGGAGTTACCTTTTTAAATAGATGATAAAAAAAAAAAAAACAAAGATACCCTTACAAACTCTAATACCTCCCTCAAACTGGTGCATAGATAACCAATATGCCCTACTTATTACAAAGACTTAAAAACAAACTTTTTATACAAAGTTTTTCTTTAAAAAAAAAACATATACTGAATTGCTAATCTGATGCAATGCTGCTGAATCATTGATACCAGCTAAAGTTGCCAATCAAATTAAAGTTACCAAACCTTCGTTCAAAAAGTTCACCCTTGGATAGAATTAAGACTTCAGAGTATCTCAAACTCAGTAGAAATAAAGGAACTCATACTCATCACCCAGTAATAATAGATACCCAGTTATAATAGATACCCACAGTAGATGAATATCAACAACATGTCAGAAACAGTAGAAATCAGCACTCAGCTGCAGCAATAGAAGTAGTCGGCAACACCATATGAGGCAACAACAGGAACAATTGATGGTGAAAGACAGTAGAGGAGGCAACAGTTGACAATAACTAGAGTTTTAGAGCATGGAGACATCAAAGGTTTTGAAACTTAAAGGTAGTTAGGTTTTCTTTATGGAAAAAAGGGCCAACGAGGATTTTGGAGATAAACAGCAACTGTGTGTTATTGTTCACTTTGAACAGACAGTAACATCGTGATTACTGTTCACATGAATAATAAACTTTTTTTATGTAAATCTATAGATCTCGATCTGAAGAAGAAAAGGAAAAAAGAAGAAGATAAGAAAAAGGATATGATGTGGATGAGTGGTGGCATGGGTTTGTAAGTTAATAAATGATGAAGGAAGTATAGGTTTAGAGAATAGACGGCTTAACCCTAGATTAGGATTACCTCTCTTTATATGGATAAGAAATAAATAGAAAAATATAAGAATACCCTTAAACACTCTGATACAGATGATTATATATCAGGGATCTTTTCCCTCTCTGATGGATTACATCCAAAAATTATCATATTGAGGACCCTTCAGTAAAACACTATCAAGATTGGTCACAAAGGATACTCTAGTCACTATATATTTCATAACATAGTTCACTCTCATGTACTTGTTCACTCTGTGTTCTGCGTATCCAAATCTGATCATTCTTGACCACCTCCGCAAACAAGAAACGGAAATGCTCTCAAATGATTCTGTGATTAACAGATTCTATCAGCTTAGCATATAATCTTAAAGGGCACGAAAATGTGGTGGGATATTGAGCTGAAGAACAAGGAACAAACATTTGTCAAGGTGTTCATTAGAGTTGGGATAAGGATTCTAGAAAGCCTTGAATTGTGAAGAATTTGTGGAGGAAGTGATGGGGACATCAAGCCATGACCTCGGTACATATATCACCGTTGGAGAAGACGAGTTGCTTCAATTTTGTTCGAGTAGTTCAAATAGTCTTTACGTATTTTTCTTTTATTGTATATATATATTTTTTTAGTTTCTTTGTATTTGCTTTAATACCACATCAGTTATATTCTGAGAGTTGACTTATGTAAAGTCTTTATATAAGCCTCAAGACTTCTATTATTGGCATTGAATGAATGTGAAAATTTCCACTTAAAATCTTGAGATCTAAGATCTTGAAGTTAGTGTAAGATGCAAGAGGTGTGAAGCCCCAATTTATCCAATTTTAATTTTATTTCTCAAACACTAATTTTCCCTTTCTATTCCTTTTCCAAAACCATAGTTTCTTTTTCTATTGAATCGAAGGTGATTGCGGCCCACAACATATTATATCAATTTTGGTATCAGAGTTTGATTCCAATCCCCTTCAATTTTTCTTAGATCCATTTCAAAAAAATCCAAAACCCTAAATCTTTCTTTCCCAAAACCCTAGCCCGTATCCCAAACCCTAGCTTCAAAAAAAAAAAAAAAAAAAAGAATAAAAAAAGAACTAAAAAAGAACTTAAAAAATCATAATGTTTATCTTCCCTTCCCTCAAAACCAAAACCCTAACCCCACTCCTGTTCATACTACCCATTCCCGCCTGTCACCCTCACTTTGCCTTCGCTGTCGCAGCTCCCCCCGACCATCTTCTCCCTCCGCCTTCGCCGTCGACGCCTTCAATCACCGCCAGCGCCAAGCCTTTGATTTCTGCCTGCACCCTTCTCTTCCCTCCTCTACTCCTTTACTCTTCCCTCTCCCCGCTGCCGACTATCATCACCTGAGATCCAAATCTGATCTGCGAACCATCATACGACAGCCCCATCGTCTTCATCACCCTCTTCATTTGACAACAGTCACCACCTTCCGACCTCGCCGACAACAAGATTGCCTTCATCGACCTCCTCATCGATTTCGTTTGCAGACTCGACCGCCGACAACACCTTCAGCCAACTCACTCACTTCACATTCACATGCAGGCTTCAGCAGCTGCCACTACATCCCGACCTCACTGTTGACACCCAAGCCTCTTCCTCGCTGACTGTCGCTTGACTCCATCCTCGTTATCGTCGAGTGTCCAGATCCTTGTTGATGATTCCCTCTTCCTCTGATTGTCCTCGTCAGTGCCGCCATCCATACGAGATCGACAGAAACTCAGGTCTGAAGTCACATCAGGTTTACATCAGGAACTGATCCTGCAGACCCGTCTCAAACCCGAGCCGACTTAAGCCGACAGCTCAATCTGCGAGCCGACTGAGCCGTGGCTCAAACCCGAGCCGGCTGATCTGAGTTGACACGAGTTGAGTCAGTCCGACTCGGTCTTAACTCAGCCCCAACTCGGCCGCACTCAGCAGAGTGATTTAGTTGAGTCTGTTTCAAGTATGATTTGAGCCGTTTTCGACACGTTGGACTCGTGGATCATAGAGCTACGCATCTCACAACCATCAGCAGGACACTGAGGTCGGCATGATCTTCAATACGTACGTTCCTAATCCCAACCAATTATTTTGAGTCAAATAAGTCATTTCTAAGTTGTTATTGATTTTAGTGTAGTCTACCAATATAAGAGAGTGTGATTTTGCCACCCTGTGATGTACTAATTTGATATTGATGGTAGAACTTGCTTGCGTAGCATAAATATTATCTTTAATTGATTCTCGATTAAACCGGATTAGTCTATGCATGCTCCTTGTTAAACCCATCTGTTGCGCTATTAGTTTTAATCCTTCTTACTTAATGATCATAACTTGTTGGTAAATTGTGAGTTTAGTAATATTATCATTAATTTCTGAATACTCATACACATTTCACAACAATAAAGCAAAGTATGAATTGCATCTTAGGCATTTTTATTTGCACTTAGAATCTAGAACTTTGTTTAAATAAAATACAAAATTATAAAATACAAAATACAAAAGAAAATTAGTTCAACATTTAGTTTACTGTCTTCCCTAACCTTTAGGAGAGTCTACTCAATTCCCCATCACTCTAATGGATCTGATCGAGGAAGCTCAAATTACCGCAAAACTCGCATCATACTGGTTAAGCTTGATAACATAATCCAATCCTTCAACAACCCAAAACAAAGAATGAAAAGCAGTGCTCCAGCTAGTAAACAACCTAGACCATGCACCTACTAGTTAGACATATGCCAGGCGTGGCCTCCAACCCGCTACTGATAGAAAAAACACCAGTGTCTAGACCTTCCCCACCTCCCAGCCTCATAGGTCAAGTAACTTTTCACACTCACTTAAAAATGATGTTAAGGAGAAGAACGCCGAAATAGATAACAGAAACAAAGGTTCTAAAAAGAATTTTTTCAAGATTAACTCAAGTGATAGATGTAATCAGTGCCAAAGGTGTGGGCATGTAGTTGTTGACTGCACTAGACCTATTAAGATTGCACTTATTAACGGAGTTCCCATTGTAGCCTCTGAGACTGAAAGCACTATTTCTTCAGAAACTACGATTAAGGAGTTTAGTATTGTTCCCCTGTTATCGTAGTTGTTGTCCATGCTACCACTGTTATAACTAATGCCAGTTCTTTTCCTTCCCTGGCTTTGCTGCCGACTCCACCTTCCCCTCCACCATTTGTTGTTGCTCCCTCCTTTCCCTCCCTGTTGTGGCATGCGCTGATCACCACCCCCTTCCTCATCTACTGTTGATACTTACTGTCATTACCTGCTCTGGTCGCCACCTCCTTTCTCCTCTACTGTCAACACTATTTCCTTCCTCTTTTGCTTTATCGTCTACCAATATTCCACTACCAGTCTCACACTACCCATGGCATAATATTCGTATATAATGGACATTGTGTTAGGTCTTCCAAAAACTTTTAAGAAACACGCTATTGGTTTAGTTCTAGGAGCAAGTCTTTCCAACTTGCCACGTTATCGAATGAATCTCACAAAGCATGTAAAGCACAAAAGGCAAGCTGATCTTAAGTTGTCCAATGTTGAAGTTGCTGAAAACACATCTGTTAATAAGACAATAGATAAAAGTCCCTATAATGAGATTGCTCATGGTTTAGGGCCTAAATAACCCACTAGTCTTATCCTCATAGCTGATCACTATAACGTTTCTGAGGCTGCATCATCACTTGCATCATTGTCGCATCACATGTGCACGAATTACACAAAGAAATCAGTGATAAAATTGCACGAAAGAATGCCAACAATTAGCCACGGATTGATGTTAAGAACACGTTTAAAAACTTTTAATATGGCAAGATTGTTAAAAAGTTGCATGCTTTGTTAAAAAGTTGCATGCTTATAGTATTGATCCATATCAAATTTTTAATAAATTGAACGATAATGTTTATTTTATAGATTTTAGTATCAGTTCTACTCTCAATATCAAAGACCTAGTGGAATACAAGTATATTGATTTTATCCTATTGGTTAATGAGCATTCTCCTAAACTTATTTTTGAGAACCCTTCCCTTCCTCCACTCTAATATATTTTACCTAAGTTCCTAACATAGCGAATAAAGTTGATGAATCTTGGATGATGAGATTATCGCCACTAGTGATGGTGGGACTCGACGATAGCTGATCCATTGGAAAGGGAAAGCACCGACTGATGATGCATGAATTAACCCGGATGTTATGGAGCGATACAAGAAAATTTCTACACTAGACTGACGAAGTCGAGTCTTCCTCCACCTGAGAAGAATGATGGGAACATCCAGCCACAACCTCGACGCATATATCACCATTGGAGAAGACGAGTTATTTCAATTTTGTTCGAGTAGTTCAAGTAGTCTTTATGTATTTTCTTTTATTGTATTTTTTTGGGTTTTTTAGTTTCTTTGCATTAGTTTTAGTATCACATCGTTAAATTCTGAGAGTTGGCTTTTATAAAGCCTATAAATAGGCCTCAACTTCAATTATTGGTATTGGAATGAATGAATGAAAAGTTTCAGTTAAATTCTTGAGATTGGTGCAAGGGGTGTGAAGCCCAAATTTATCCAATTCTTATTTCTTTTTCTCAAACCCTAATTTCCCTTTTCTATTTCTTTTTCAAAATCCTAGTTTCCTTTTCTATTGAATTGAAGGTGATTGCGATCCACCCCATATCACATCATGAAGCTAAAGATCTTTGAAAAGAGATGCAGTGTTTTTGAGAGGAGCACAAGACACCTGTTTACAACACAGAGATTAGGATTAAGGTAATCTTCACCCTTACTTGTAGAGATACTGATAAGAAAACGACAAGACAAAAGGATAATAGCTTCTACAATATTTAAAAAACAACATGTATGCAGCTATTGAAGAAAAAAGGAGTTACCTCTTTAAGGACCAACAGATCCATAAAACACAAAAAATAAGTTCTTTCTCAATACAAAAAGGATACCACGAAGTACATAACAGGACAGAGCTTATTTTTGAAGAACACAAAAAACATCAAAATCAAAACATATTGACCGTATATATCGGTAGACAGTCTAACAGATTCTAAAAATATATAAGCCGAGACCATCTTAACATAAATGACAGACCCATTAAGATGTCTAAGCACAAAACAGCAGCATCAACAACAGCAACACAGCAAAGGCTCAAACCCAAATCTTTGGGATCAGGTGCCTGAATCCTCTTTTCTCCATTTAGTTCTGCTAAATTGGCAACTAGATTGTTCCTTTTTACTGTCTCACACAAGTTTGTTTGTTTCCGCTGACCCCTAGTCCTTGTTCCTCCATTAACTACAACCCATCACTTCTTACTAATGGTAGATTATTGGTTTGTTGTACATGTTCAAACCATCTCAATTGATTGTCTCTCATTTGGTCCTCAACTGATATGACCCCTAGCTTCTTATAGATATCCTTAATTCTTATCCTCCTTTTAGCATAGTTCCAGTCATCAATCTCAAGTTTTCAACACCATCGTCTCAGTTATATTCATTTAGCTGCACATGATTCATAATTGTCCAACATTCTGAACCATAAAGCATAGCCAGTTGTATGACTCTTATTAAAAGCTTACATTTAATGACAAGAGTATTCTATGACCATATAATTGAGAATATCCTCGTTAAAAGTGAAGATTTGAAGATTGTGTTATAGTCATGCCCTCTGTTGCCTGAACTTTCTGTTCCGACTCTACCTGGAAAAGGGTAGTGGACTGGGGCTGTCAAGCAGCAATTTTATCTCTTTCCTCCAGCAAATCTACTCTACCACACACAACTAACATTATTTATCATGCAGCGCCTTCTTGCTTATGACATGTTAATGTGCTGAGATTGACAAAATGAATTTTTTGTGCATTTAAGGGAGCTCCACTGTCCGAGTATGCACTTCATTTGATTGGTTCAGATACTGAGCACTACACCCGCAAACTACTTTATGATGGAGAGATCAGCTATAACATGAATGCAAGGGTCCTAAACTTCAGCATGGGAAAGCCATGTGTAAAATACAACAGCAGTCAAATCCAA
The DNA here is from genome assembly GCA_038442645.1 of Agave tequilana. Lineage (NCBI taxonomy): Eukaryota > Viridiplantae > Streptophyta > Magnoliopsida > Asparagales > Asparagaceae > Agave > Agave tequilana. The sequence goes on from JAVJIF010003094.1 coordinate 20,913, forward strand.
AATGTACAGTAAAAGGTATCTTTAATTGTTACTTGTGATTGTGAATAAGACATAAAATGTATATGCACTATAATTTTAAGCACCTGCTGCACCCAGAAATGCTTAGTGAGATGTAATCCCCAATCCAGCATAAATTTACAACTTCCAGCCTTTATAATCCTATAGAAGCATTGCAAAGAAAGTTAGCTTTGCAAAACATGCTAATTCAGATACAGGGCATGACAAAAGAGATAACACTTCCCCTCCAACTTACTCTCTTTAGATATTTAAACATGCAGTGGATTTAGCAAACAAACGATAACTAACGGGATGGCAGTATCCTGCAGTTGGAGGAAGCTGACAACCATGGTTTATATGCTCCTTCATGTTCTACGTTCTAAAAAAAAATGCTAAAAATTGTAAGAAGGCACAATTGATAAGAACCATAAAAGGATATGATTTAAAGACTTGATATAATTTTTTTCCTGTATCATTTACATATAACGTTAATTTGATAGATTCAGAGGCTTCTAGTTCCTAAATACTGATGCTAATAAGATGCATAAATAAGATTAGCTGCAACATGCAAATCATAGTCCATTCTCATAGAAACACAAAAGGTTTACAAAGTGTATATTTTAATAATATAGGATATCTGTTCTCAAATAATAATAATATATGACATGTACATTCGGCATTGAGTATTATCACTAAACTTTTGATTCAAATTGGTTAAGATGTGGTATCATTGTCCTTGAGCATGCTTTACACCTCACGTTAAATATTTCTGTTACCCTCATTTATTTCTTCCAGCCCAAGTGAGGCTCCTGTACATGAGAGGAGGGTTGCTCGATATACAATGTTGGCCTGAAACCTAATAGTTTATGATTTGGGTCAAAGTGAATATGAATAATAATATCCACCCAAAATGCCTGGAATATTTGTTGACTGCTAATGTTGTCTCGGCTTTTGATTAGTTTACCCCCATCTTCAACCTCCTCCTAGAAGATTTTATAATGCCCCTTTAAGAATCTTACCCAAACCCTACTAGTTCTCTCACCTCCTAACAGCCAGTCCGCCAAATCCCACTTCCCTTCTTTTTCATACGCATAGTACATTCCTCTTTCTTCTTTCCCAAAGTAATTTATTCATCCCATGGTCCGTAAAGTCGTGCAAGTATAATGAAAAATTTATTTGCGAATTGCTTTCAACATGCATGCTTAGGTTGACTGCGAAAAAAGGTATTACTGTATTAGGAGAAGTGTAGACCCGATTTCTGAGCACATGCAAAATGCACGTACTAGAAATTATAGAGTACTTATAATGCAGAACTAATATGAAAGAAAAGAAAATTAAAGATAAAAATTGTTAATCAGATAAAGATTGATTCGGGCTTCGGCGTCCAGGTGATCTATCACCCACTCTCGCACTTCAGGATGCAAAGAGATTCAAAATGATTAGCAAATCACCATGCTAAACAAAAAGTATATCAAAGTGCCTAATCCATTACGACTCTTAGTCTTATATAGGCCCACACTCTAAGACTTTCCTCATCACAACTCTAAAATAAAAGCTAAAACAAATAACACAAATAAAAAACTACATAAAGAAACTAAGCTATATTGATCCCCATCAATTCTCCACAGCTTGAAAACATTCATCCCCGATGAATGTAGTGGTAGGTACAAGACAAGCACGACCAGGTGAAACTGAACAACATCACAAATCCTCAATCAGGCCAAGGTGATGGTCGTGGGATCAGCATTGATTCATCATGTCTGAACCATGGTGGAGGTGAAACTAACTTCCGTAACAAACCGGATGCAATAATAGTAGCTCGGGCAAGATATGTGCAGCATGCCGAGGCAAATCATCTCCGCTGAAGACTGGACCGATTGTACTCTGCACCATAAGAGGCTTGATTTTTTGTAAACATGTCTGCTGTAAAAAGATCTACAAAGGGTCATAAGAGGCTTGATTTTTTGTAAACATGTCTGCTGTAAAAAGATCTACAAAGAGTCATATATGTCAGGCAATCTCAGAGACAATAAAACTCTCATAGCTGATGAAGATGACAATAGCTTCATGGTAGGCTCCGCTGAGGGATCTACAATAATCTCAATAAGAGACTCCTTCACATCAATGGGCCGAGGAGGAGTTACTTCTTGCAATGGCACCAACTTAGTAACAACTTTTGGCTTTGGCTCATCAAGAACGTCAAACTCGACAAGGACTGTAGGCTCTGGATTTGTGTCATTCTTTGCGGCCTGGCTTGCTAAAAGCTTCCGAATGTCATCTGAGATCTCACGAAACTCAACAAAAGGATATGTGATTTGTTGGCTTTCGGGCTCAGGCTCTTGTTCAAGCTTGGGCTCAGATAGTGTATGAAAGTGCGGAGCATACCAAGCACAAAGAAAATTGCAAGAGAAAACAAGATCTACATAACTTATAATTGTCTTTCCACCAATAATAACTTTCTTCATCCAACCTATATCGGGCATAGCGACATTTCTTCTTAGTTATCAGTTTTAAAATAACTAAAAAAATCCTCATGCTAGCTTTCCTAATATTCATAGACGTAATGATCATAAGAACCCCGAAAATATAGAACAGTCGCATGCATATCCCGTTCGACTTTCTTGTCATCACCATCAACATCAATATTTATATATCTATCACAAAAGTAAAAGCCCATGAAAAAAATTTAGTTCATAAACTCAAAAATTACCCCAAAGATCTCAACGACTCAAATATGGCTCGAGTCAGCCTGGAAACGGGGCCTGAAGTGATGTGGAACTGCTATAAGAAACGATATCGGCACTGGACAAGGGCTTGTAGAGGCCGGATTTGCTGCCCAAAAGCTGTGAAATCTTCACAGTGGCTCCGAGACTCAACTATGAATCCAACGTTTCAGATGGAACTCGAATCGAGCTCCGGACGGGCCTAAAACAGACTCTGGAACATCATTGTGTTGCTGCAAGAACATTGCGGTTCAGAAATGAGCCGATGACGTCAGCACGGCTCGGGTGATGTCAGCTTCAGCTCGATGACATCAGCAACGGCTCCGCTCGGCTCGTGTTCGGCTCAGTCTGAGCCGATGACGTCAGCTTCAAAGCCGCTGACGTCAGCAACAGCTTGGCGGGTCGGGTTTGGCTCCAAAGCGGGTCGGGTCCTTCGCGGGCTTGAAAACTTAACCCAATACTGAATTGGATTCGGGTTGGAGAATTAAACCCTCAACTCATTCATCGCTTCCTCTTTCACCCGATATCTAGGGTTTCTGAGCCCTAGCAACGGCGACAGTGGAGCTCTGACAGTGACATTGGATCTCTGACAAAGACAAGGAGAGTTGAGGAAGCGGATATGGTCGGCAAAATCGTCGGTGAGGGAACTTCGTCAAAGGCGACAGTGGAGGGGGAGACTCGACCCGAAGATCTTCGGCGGCGATTCTGTCGGCGAGGGGACTTCGACGATCTGACTGCGACGATGAGAAGCTCGGGTATGGCGGTGGTGAGCTTCGATGTTGAGGGCGAAAGCAGTGAGACAGTGTGGTGAAAGTCGAAGATGGCGCGGGGCGGTGACAGCGGAGAGGACAGGAGGCGCGACGAAGACAGTGATGGGCGGGCATCGCGTTGGGGAAGTTGGGAGTGGGTTTGCTTTGGGGGATGCTTAGGGAGGAAGATGATGAACAGCCATCTTTTTTTTTTTTTTTTTTTTTTATTTTTCTTTTTTTATTTTGAATTAGGGTTTCAGATTTTTTTTTTTTTTGAAACTAGAGAAGAGAAAGAGACAGAAAAGAATCTAGGGTTTTGTAGATTTTGTGGAACTAGTGTTTTGAAAATTTTGTGGTGGAGGCTGGGGTTTGTTTTGTGGGAGGGAGAAAGCAGGATTTAGATCTGATACTAATTTGATGCAAAACTAATATGTAAGAAAATGAAAATAAAGATAAATTTGATAATTAGATAAAGATTAATTCTGGCCTCAGCACCCCAGTGATCTCCCACCCACTCGCACATCAACATGCAAAGAAATTTAAAATGATTAGCAAATCACCTGCTAAACAAAGAGGGTTTAGATTTTTCAGCATCAAAGTCTATCTAATCCACTATAACTCTTTGCCTTATATAGGCCCACTCTCTAAGACTTCTCTCATCACAACCGATGTAAGACTAAAATAAAAATTAAAACAAATAATACAAATAAAAAACTACATTAAAAAATTAAGCTATACTGATCCCCTCAATTTATATCTTGTAGTATGGATCATATTTGTGGTGGTTGTAGAATTTTTTAGATTGCCTTTTTTGTTAAAAGATAGAAACTTTTGTGTTAAAAGAGAATCAATCTTTTCAGATCATGTTCCTAGGTTAGAAGATAGAAATGGATGGTTAGATTTCAATAGGCGAATCATGAGTGGAACATGGGACTGAAATCAAATCCCCTTCTTCACAGTCAAAGTTTTTGTTATAGCAGATATGTAATATATATAATATTAAAATTGGGTATATAAAACATCTAAAATTTTATCTTTTCTATAAAGCTTATGGGCAAAATTGCTTCTAAGGTTCCACTAAAACACAGTGCAGAAAGTGGAATAGCAGTTTTATACTTGGTGCGTATATGGTAGCAGGACCCATGTTCAAAAACACTAAAGAAACTAAATTACGAATTTTTGAACTTTGAGTGTACACAAGGCACCGGTAAAAGTAATATCTTATGGACTAAATTGCAACAGTATAGTTTCTAACACAGAGATACCATCTGTGCAATAATGAATATATATTCAATATTTGTGAAATATATGTATTGGCAAGTTGTTGGAGAAAAAACATTTATTAAATACAACATTCAAAAGGCTTAGTGTATTTATGTAAAATTTACTATTTCTGAGCATTTATGCAAAACTCAACTCCATTTCCTCGTGCAATATGAGCACAAGCAATGGATGCAGAGCCTATAATTATTAAACCCCATACATACTCAGACTTTAGAATTGCATTTCTGTAATTTATGTTGAGGAAAGCGCTTTTCTTATGGCCGGCTGGCTGCCCACGGCCCCTTCTTGCATTATATAGAAAAGATCTTTGTGAAGTGAAAACTCAGTATCGGATGACACTAACAATGACCCCACATGATGTGTCAAAGATTTCTTCTATTCAGATATTTTGTTCTATTCAACCTGATATTCATAGAGCACAATTACCCATGGGCTGCAAAAGTTTCAAGTTTGTGGAATCAAGTTTTCTTTTACTTAAGACAGGTAAATCTCCAGATTTGGAAAATATTTTGACAGCAAGTGCACCTTGTAGGTAACAATCACTGGGCCAGATGTTGTGCAGAAAAGATTTTGATATTTTTTAAATTTTGAGATGCCCAGGATAAATGTCTAGCATTTAATAACCAAATACTAGAGTAACCTTAGGGCAAGAGATGGGGGGGACAAATCTTTCAGAGAGATTAAAATTTGGAGTGGAGAAATAGAGGCTAAAGGTCTTAGTGAAGGCATATTGCTCGATAGGAATGAGTGGAGAAAGCTGATCAATGTGCCCGATCCGGCGTAATTCTCTTTTGGTTCATGTAGCCTTAGCCTACCCCCAAATACTTGGGACAAATGACTTAGTTGCTGTTGTTGTTGTTGTTGTTGTTGTTGTAGAGATTAAAATTTATTGAATAATTTTTGATAACATATTATGGCCAATTGAGTTGTGTTCTTATCCTCTTCCTTCATTTTTTTTCTGTTGCCAACTAACTCACTCTTCCTTTTCTATATCTCATGTCTTTTTTATTTTCATCATTTATTTATTTATTTGCCATAAGACTTCCATCATCGCCAATATCCAAGCAGTAGCTCTTTCTCGTGTTAATAATTGTATGTCACTACACATGAATTATAATTCTATTTTTTTAGTATAAATTTAACATAAGGTTAATCTTGGTGTAGCCATTTCATATTAGACATGTTTATTACTAGATATGTGGCATGTGCAAAATGCATGTGTTTTTATCTATTGAGAGGTTATGTGAAGACTTGAACTTCAAGAAGTAAAATTTGTTACATTACGCGCAGAGAGAAAAAGAAAATTGTTACATGATCCTCCAGATAATTGGATGAGTTTTGAATATGATCTGCAAAACATTTTGAATTTTAAGACTCTAATAAGTTGAAATTAGCTATACAGTTATAGAGATATGGTAATTAGATGTAAATAATGTTTATTATAGTTGGGATCCTGAATGATGCTAATACATGATCGGTTAGATCAATTTAGCAAGCGGTAAGAGAATATGACATTATCCATGAGTTGCAAAGAATTTGCATTTTATTAGCGGAGATGAACAAACTTGACGTCATGTAATATTGTGGCTATTGCGCATGTATAATCACCAAAAAAAGAGTTGCAAGGTTTTTTTCATACTATGTTGGGTTAGTCTGCTAGGATTTTGCCTCATTTTTCAAAAAGAGATGATGGTCCAAAAAAATCTAACTGAGTTGGAGAAGACGATGGCTTGAAGCAGAAGAAGCAAATTAAGATGAAACAGTTTCCTTTTCAGGCGATTGCGAGTTTCCTTTTCAGGAGGAGTATGAATAGGATTTAATTCCTATTCAATGAAGGTTTGTTTCTAAAGATTAAAGGGTCTAGAATCCTTCTAGATCAAGGAGATCAATTCTTAAAAGGATTGATCAAGATTCTTTAACCATCCAAAGACCAAGATTATCTCATAATCCAAATAGGAGTTATATTATAAAATCCTATAAATAAATATTGTAACCAAGCATTGTAATTGTCTCAACCAAACAAGTCTCAAGGAGTTTCTACAACAGAGAATCTCAAATAAAGAAGACCAGAGGAAGCCAAGAAAGAGAGGAGCAATTTGAAGTTGGATAGAGAGAAGGTAATACTCTTGTAATCTAGGGCCAGATTCAAATAGAAGGTGAATATTCTTGTTACATCAAGAGGAAGGTTAGATCTCTTTGTACCAAGTCTATTAATAAAGCTCTCTCAAGTTCTCTCTCCGTGAACGTAGGTCAAGTTTGGGCCGAACCACGTTAAATCTTTGTGTTCTTTCTTTATTACTCTTTTATCTAGGTACTGTTAGTTTGCTTTACATCAAGCTTTCCTTTTGCAAGTACTGTTCATATTGCCAAGTTCCGCTAACGTCGATCCTGGGAGTCACAACAATTGGTATCAGAGCATATCAATTTCGCAACAATTGGTATCAGAGCTAAAAATTGGCGAAAGACAATATGTCGAAGATAGGAAGTTTTACGACAAAGTTCGAAGTCGAGAAGTTCAATGGCAAAGGAAACTTTGACTTATGGCAAAAAAGGGTGAAGGCGTTGCTGGTGCAATAAGATCTTCACAAAACCTTGCAGGGTAAGTCAGCATGCAGGTGCGTCAAACGAGGATTGGGAGGAGATGGATCTAAAGGCGGCAAGCACGATCCAACTATGTCTCGCAGCAAGGTTATGTACAACGTGATGGATGAAGAAACAGCTACGGGATTGTGGTCAAGGTTAGAAACGTTGTATATGACGAAAAGCCTCTCCAACAAGCTGTCTCAAGAAACAACTATATAGGTTATGCATGAAGGAAGAAACATCAGTGTTGGAGCATCTAAACTTCTTCAACAAGGTCATTAGCGAGCTTCTAGTTGTTGATGTCAAGATCGACGAGGAGGACAAGGCGTTGATACTTCTCAGTTTTCTTCCAGAGTCATATGATCATATCGTCACCATCATGCTCTATGGTAAGGAAACTCTCATCTTGGAGGACGTCACGTCAACTCTCTTATCTAATGAGATTAGGAAAAGGCCAAATCAAAAGGAGCAGACAGGATCGGGTTTGGTGGTCACGGGAAGGAAAGGAAGAGAAGGAAGAAAAGGTCCAAGCTCATCAAAGGTGTGTCACTTTTGTCACAGGGAAGGTCATTGGAAGAATAACTGCAAGCATCGACAAGAGTGGCTGAAGAAGAAGGGGCAAGCTGCGGAGACAGACGTAGCAAGCGGTGTAGAGGATACTGAAATATTAATGGCTTCTTACAAAGATAACACTTCTCAAGGTAAAGGCTGGATATTTGATTCAAGTAGTGCGGTTCATGTATATTCCCAGAAAGAGCTGTTCAATAACTCCTTAGTTACAAAAGAAGAAAAGATTGTCAAGATGGTAGATGGCTCAGCTTGTGAGATCATCGGCATTGGGACAGTCAAGATTACAGGAAGAGATGGGACAGTGCGTGCTCTGGAGGCGGTCCGGTATGTCCCAGAGGCATGGTATAATCTAATATTCATGAGGGTGCTCGACGAAGAAGGATGTCAATCCAAGTGCAACAAGGCGTCATCATATTCAGCCAAGGAGACAAGGTATCCTGAAGGAGAGAAGTGTGGAGGGTATACAAGCTAAAAAAGGAAACTCAATTCGAGGTGGAGTTTCAAAGATAAGCTTGGAAAGGAGTTCATCGCGAGGTGGAGCTTCAAGGAAGACTACAACGGGACGTGAAGTGGGTCAAAGTGTTGCGGGAAAGAGAAAGGGTGTACTCAGGCAAGGTCTGAATGGCCCAAGTCATGGCGGTAAATCAACCAAAGACCCCGAGGAGAGAGGGCAAGAGTTAAAGGCTTCATGATACGGTTATAACCAATAAAAGAATCAAGGTATTAATCTGAAATCTCAAGTTGTTTTGCTAAAGGTTTGAAAAAAAAGTCAAAAAGAAGATTGTTAGGATTTTGCCTTATTTTTCAAGAAGAGAAAATGGTCTAAGAAAATCCAATTGAGTTGGAGAAGACGATGACTTGAACCAGAAGAAGCAATTTAAGATGAAGCAGTTCTTTTTTAGGCGATTATGAGTTTCCTTTTCAGGAGTATGAATAGGATTTAATTCCAATTCAATGAAAATTTGTTTCTAAAGATTAAAGGGCTTAGAATCCTTCTAGATCAAGAAGATCAATTCCTAAAATGAATGATCAAGATTCTTCAACCATCCAAAGGCCAAGATCATCTCATAGTGCAAATAGGAGTTGTATTATTAAATCCTATAAATAAAGGTTGTAATCAAGCATTATAATTGCCTCAACTAAAAAAGTCTCAAGGTGTTTTCCACAACAAAGAATCTCAAGTAAAAGAGACCAGAGGAAGTCAAGAAAGAGAGGAGTAAGTTGAAGGTGCATAGAGAGAAGATAATACTCTTGTAATTTAGGGCTAGATTCAAGTGAAGGTGAATACTCCTATTGCATCAAAAGAAAAGTTAGATCTCTTTGTACCAAGTCTATTAATAAAGCTCTCTCAAGTTTTTTCCCCGTGGACGTAGACCAAGTTTGGGCCGAACCACGTTAAATCCTTGTGTTCTTTCTTTATTACTGTTTTGTTTAGGTATTGCTAGTTTGCTTTACATCAAAACTTTCCTTTTGCAAGTACTGTTCATATTGCCAAGTTCCGCTAACGTCGATCCTAGGAGTCACAACAATTGGTATCAGAGCATATCAATTTCGCAACATAGTCTATACTGCAAGGAGAAATTTCAGGAAAGTATAGATTTGTATAAGCTTTAGAGGATTCGAAAATTACACCAAGAGGTGCATCTGTTATTTTCATATTTGAAATTTTGAAATATTCATCGGCCAACTTGTATTATCAATAATATACTGTCAATAAAATAATCCTCACCTTAGATTGATACTTTGGCAGATAACATCTAGCATCTCTTTTTTTTTGACATCTAGCATCTTAGATTTGACAAAAACATTGTTTAGACTTGGAAAAAAAATCCAAGGGCTAAATGGCCTAATTTGGTGTGGGAAAGAGTTGGGCAGCCTTTTTTAAGGATCATGCCAAAGATTGTTGAACCAAGCTCAATATTCAGCTTTACATGATGCAATCATATGAGGAGGCATAAAATCAAGGAGATTTAGTGGAAACCTTTTAAATACTAAATGGGATCTTTAAGAGCGGAAGGACGCTAGCTATCTTGCCGAAAATAGGTAATAAGCTATACAATATTTCAAAGAAGAAGAGACAATCATCAACCAAAAACCTTAAATTTATCTCTTTATCTTTACTTGCCTTAGCTAGATGCAATCATCTCATTCATGATTTCAAGTAGATAGATCTCATTTTCATAATGTGCTTTCTTTTCCCACATTTCAGTGAGGTTTGTTCAAGTATATCCATTATTTTGCTGGGTTTTTTCCCTTCAGAAGATCTTCTATGATATCTCCATCTTCATAGGAATAAAGTATAGGCGTCCTAATTGGCCCTAGGACCCAATGCTTCATTTCTAGGAAAAAGCTTGGGGTTGAAAGAAATTTGCTACCTACATCTCAGATTCGCTGGAAAAATGCTTAGGCAATATGTGCGTGTATTCTGTTTTTCTGACCCTTTGTGGGACTTAAAAACATAAATGTGCACTTCTAAGGTGCATGGAACAAACTCAAATAGAGGTAGGAGGGGGAAAGTATGAGTGACATTGTTGGGCTGTATGATATAATCTCCTTATATCAAAATTTCAGAGGGGCATCCAATACTTGGATGAGATTATATATAATTTTGAACTTTTTAGGGGGTCCTAGGGGACGCAGGTTTGCCCCCTTCCCCACTCAGTTTGGTTCTGTTCCGGAGAGAATAAATTGAGTGGGGCATGCGAAAATAAGTTCATTCACCATGACAGATATATTAGCTAGATGAAGAGTGCAGGCTATGCAGCCTTATTATTGTAACGTATTAGAACATATACGAAAATGTGTGGCTTTTGCCTAGTATTATGTTACCCTTAAGTCTCTTTACTAACTTGGAGATAAAACAAAATGGATTCTGGCCTTCTCGAGACAGAATTGTTGTTGTTCTTTGTAGTGAAATGTGCTCTCATCCTTAGATGTGGATATAAGCACAAACACGTAAACCTCTATTTTACAGCTCATAGTTGATTTTACACCAAGTTGTTGCTCTGGTTCATTCAACTTTCTGGTAGGACAGGCGGATAGACAAATTTGGAAGTGAGACGCATTAACAATTTCCAATTAATAGCATATATTTTGAAGTGATGAAGCTTCTATCCATGTCCCTAATGTCAAGGACATGGCTTTAAATTATAGGTTCACACGCCTATTGTTACTCCTCCTTGGATGGTTATTATCTTTTATCCATAAAAGAGGCCATCATCCTTATTTAAAAGTTCAGAAATGATGAACGGAACAAAGTCACAGAAAAGTATATTGATAGGCGTACTCTATGTATACAAGGCTTGTGAGATAAGCAAAGGCACAGCGGGATACTTGAACAATGGTATATTAAGTATAAAGTTAAAAGGAAAGGAAAAGGGGGGAGGAGGAGGATTTGAGGAGTGCAAAGATCAGTAAAGTTTACCGCTAACCAAAAGAAAAAACCACGCAGGAGCTTCAAACCACTTAAACGATCAGCGCGTTCAACCTTCCTTTTGAGCTCTGTGAGAAAGAAAGAAATAAATAAATAGAGAAAAAGAGAAAAAAAATTAAGAAATCAGCATTGCCAAATGATATTGTTACTTAGTCAAGAAAGGTAAAGAAAAGAGGATCCATTAAAATTTTCTAGAGGCAGTATTGTAAGGTAACATGTCTGAATATATCCATCGTAATAATTCAATTAGCAATTGTACTTTTCCATACCTAATAAGTACATACATGGACTCCATCTGTAAGTTAAGTACACAGCATGATAGACTGGTATTGTACTGTATACATAAGTAATGCAGGGTCCAGCCGTGGCGCGTGACCTGACGAAGACGAAAACGAAGCCGCGGTGCCAGTTTGATTTGAGCAACAAAAGAATTTTCATGTATTTTTTTATTTAATTTTATTTAATAGTTGTAATTTTTCTTTAATTTTAGTATCACATCGGTTATGGCTTGGGAACTCAGCTTTGTAAAGTCTATTTAAAGACTCTTGGATTAGTTGGATGAATAATGAAGAAATTTGATAAAAGTTTGTTATGAGAGATTGTGTTTATCTCTAATTGTTTAGGAATAAAATCCTAATTCTTCCTAATTATTCTCTCAAAAACCTGAATCCCCAAATTAATCTCCCTCTTCCTTCTTTCCAGTCGTTGTCTCCAGGCCCCATATCCTTCATCTCTCTTCCCCACAACCAAGCTACAGGATCCATAACTCTTCTCTCCCTCCCTCCTTTTCTTTCCCCACCTGAGAACACACAGCAACTCAAAGAGGGGAAAAAAAAAAAGAAAAACCCATCTCATCATCATCAAAACCCAACATCTCGTCACCTCTTCACCATCTCCCTAAGCTTTGTCGTCGCTGTCGCACCGACTTCACCTCCCCCGATCTCCTCGACCGAGACGTCATCCTCTCCATCGATCTCTACCTGCAAGCGTAGAAGAAGAAAAAAGAACAAGAAGAACATGGATCATTGGGTTCATTTGAAAGCTTATTGGGTTTGGATCTCAACCCAATCCAAGACCAACATAAAAACCAAGAGAAAGATAGCACCATATTGGGTTTAAGTCGGGTTCGGTTCATGTGTGTGAGCCACACACACATACAATAAGATAACCAATCACGCATTGACACGTGTATTAATCCTCTTATAATATGTTATGTGTGTGGGCTTCACACACATATTAAAAGAGATTATAAGTGTTCCAATCCACGTGTCAATGCGTGATTGGTTCTCTTATTGTATGTGTGTGTGGCTCACACATATGAACCGAATCCGTTTTTAAGTCAAAATCCGTTGCTACAGTGCCCGGATTCGCGAGGAACAGTAAACCGCTTCTCCGACAGATTCGCTAGCAATTCCACTTCGTTTAGGGTCGTAGCATTCGCATCCGAGCTCCGATTCAAGTGATCTTGATATCGTTACGATTGTGACGTCGAGATCTACGCACTGGCAATCTCTTCAAGTCAGTGAATCTCTGTAATCATCAGTAGGTAATTTCTTTAAACGTTCTATTTTTTTGTTGTTTAGATAATCATCTCTATTATTTTATTGATCTAATCTGCTACCATCAAATAGCAAGTAGTATGAATTCTGTTACCATGTGTTTGCTGATAATAGTATTGATTGTACAAACTTCTGCCATCATAACCGATAATTGCATCAGTATATTTTAGATTTAGAATGGTACAACTATTATTGCAATATTTGTCAAAATCCATCAACTGCATTATTCGTTTTAACTATTTTCCTACCTAAGATCATTTTGTTGGTGAAACGTAGGGCGTGTTTGGTTGCAAGGAAGTGGGCGGAAGTAAAGAAATGCGGAAGTATAATTGCTCACTTCCCTATCTATCCAAACACCGGAAAAAGAAAATAAAAAAACCCATTTTCCTTTTCTCTTTTTTTCTTTTACACAACCATTTCCTCACTTCCAGAGTGCTACAGTTAATTTTGTGGTCATGTAAATCTCATTTGCAATAAGTTGTAGCACAAAATAGTTAATTTTTTGATCATGTAAATTTCACTTGCATTCTAATTACAGTCTATTTTTATTCTTCTTAATTAATTTTTATTTTAATATTATTTTGCGGTCAACTTTGTGGTCAACTTTTTCACTTCCACTTCCACATTACCATCCAAACACTGAAAAAGACATAACATTTTCCAAATCACACTTCCCAACAACAACCAAACACCGAAAAACTTACTAACCAATTCCCAAGTTCCAAAGGGAACTATTACTACTTCCTCACTTCTACCCTTAACTAAACAGGCCCGTAGTGAAGTTTAGTTTTATCACTGATCTCTGATTCACACGCACACACATTTCACACATTTTGGTATCGGAGCACAGTTTGGGTAGGATTTGCATCATCTAGGCATTTCTAAGAATTTTACCACTTTCTTTGCATTAAAAAAATTATTTAAGTTAGATTTGCATCTCTTCATCCTCATTTAAGTTATGCAATGCATGCCCACCCGTAGTGGTCACCCATATCTGTTAGGTGAGTCTAGCAAATCCCACACTACCCCAAGGAATCCCCAGCAGATCGCATCTAGATAAATGCCAGGTTAGATATCCTTAAGACTATCGACGACAGGCTGACCAAAGTAGAAGCCATGCATGAACCATCTGAGTCACCCACAGGTGATCGAACCCCCCGAGAAATAACCGACGTAACACCAATAACACATCCAATCTCGATGCTCAATATCTGAAAAGCATCAAGATCGATGTCCCCAACTTTGACGGACGTCACAACCGACAACTTTTCATAAACTGGACACTCTAACTAGATAGGTACTTCACATGGTACAAACCCACTGAGTCTAGAAAAGTCAAATATTCTACAATAAAATTGTCTAGCCAAGCTAGTCAATTTTGGACCAACATATAAAACAGGCGAGCAGTCCGAGGTCGACCACCAAGTGACACATGAGATAAAATGAAAGAAGAGCTAGAAACAAAGTATGCGACACCATCATTTAGTGCTCGTCTCATGGAGAATCGGCACCAACACACTCAAGGTAACAAATCTGCCAAGGAGTGCGTCAAAAAATTCGATGAACTCCTCATCTGATGCAATGCCCTCCATAGGAAAGGTGAAGCTCAAATTTTGTCTAGATTTAGAGCCGGTCTTGGGGATGACTTACGAACTGAACTACTAGCTAGAGGAGTCAACGAATTAGAGGCAGCATATGCGTTAGTCCAAGATTTAGATTCCGCTAGGATCAGTCACACTTCAAAGAGTCATGATTATAAGACCCCAGTGTCTAGACATCCCCCATCTTCCCAACCCAATAGATCTAGTACCCAAACATCTTCACATAGGGATGATACTAAGGGTAAGAGTTGAACGGGACAATAGAAATAAGGGGCCCGATTCCTCCAGAGTTGGTTCCACAACTAAGTGTTATAAATGCCAAGGTTACAGACACTTGCTGCCAGTTGCCCTAGTCTCGTCAGAATCACCATTATAGATGGAACACCCACCGAAGCTACTGAGTCAGACTATGATGTGTACATCTTTAACAGAGAAAAAGATTCTAGTGACGAAGAGCCCACAAGTGATGATATTGGTCTCAATTGTATTGATCAAACACCATCAACTAACTTGTCTGTCATTAAATGTGTCCCCTCCCAACTAGCTGACAAGGCCGATTGGAGAAAAGTGTTACCTTTCACACGTTCATCAAAATTAAAAATAAGAGTTGTAAGGTAATTGTAGACAGTAGAAACTGTATCAATGCAATATCGTATAAGTCACTTGAAAAGCTTGGATTAGAGGTTGTACCCCACCCCCACCCATTCAAGGTGTCATGGATTGACTCCACTGCACTTGAGGTCAAACAACGAAGTCTTGTCCCAGTCAATTTCAATCTTTATCAAGACAATATCTAGTGTGATATGATCGCCGTGAATGTGGGTTAAGTCATATTAGGTCGATCATGGTTGTTCGACAAAAATGTTACCATTTACGGTCAATCTAACATGTGTCAATATGAACATGAGGATAAGTAGATTAAGTTGCTACACTTAAAACCCAAGACTGAACAACCCAAGCAGACATTCACTTTGGTTTTGTTGCCAACTCCACCTTCTTCGCCTCCTATTCCTACTATTTTCTCTCCATCTTCCACTAATCATGTATATCATGTCCACAAACCGCTCTCCCTTACTGCCGACACCATCTCACTATAGAGATCGACTCTGCACTTGCATTTGCATCACATAAACACGTGCACAAACTCCACAAAGAGATCAGTGATGGAAATAAATGAAGCAATGTGAAATCTACTTTACAAACTAAAAGTAGAAAAATATTTAAAATTTTTAATATAGGCGATTATGTGATAATTCGAATTTATCCGAAACAGTCCCCTTCGAGAACTGTTAAAATGTTGCATATCCGCCTTGCTGGACCTTTCAAGATCTTAAATAAACTGAACTGCAATACTTATGTTATAAATCCTCCTAGATATTATGGCATTAATTGTACTTTTAATGTGAATAATCTATTGTACTACAAGGATTTTGATTGTAACTCAATGATTGTTGAGCCTTATAGAAGAAAAGATGAGAGATAAGGTGAGACATGAGGATATTCATACAAAAATAGGCGTAACCCCTATAGAAGATAAGATGAGAGAAAATCGCATACGATGGTTTGATCATGTGCAACGTAGACCTACAGATGCGCCAATCCGGCGAGTAGAAAGTATCAAATAAGGGTAAGTTCAATAAGTGCAGGGGAGACCGAAGAAAACATGGATGGAGGTAATACAACAAGATATAAAGGCTAAAGGTCTTAATGAAGGCATATTGCTCGATAAGAATGAGTGGAGAAAGTTGATCCATGTGCCCGATCCGGCGTAATTCGCTTTTGGTTCATGTAGCCTACCCCAAATACTTGGGACAAATGGCTTAGTTGTTGTTGTTGATTGCTGAGCCCTCCCCTAAACCATTCTCTGAGAGACCCCCAATTACCCCCACTTCCCAATAATCATCCTATTATAGTAGAAAAGGTTGATAAAGTTTTAGAGGATGAGACTATTGCCACCAAAACTAATGGAACTCACAGGTACGTGTACCGCTGTAAAGGTAAAGCACTGACTGTTGATTCACAGCTAGAGGTGATTTACAGGGGACTGATCCAGTAGAGCAGGGGAGCACTATTCCATGACTCGACGGGGTTAAGTCTTCTCTCACTCCGGGAGAATGATGCAGGATCCAGCTGTGGCATGTGACCCGACAAAGATGAAGCCGCAATGCCAGTTTGATTTGAGCAGCAAAAGAATTAATGCATTTTTTCTTTATTTTAGTTTTATTTAATAATTGTATCTTTCCTTTAATTTTAGTATTACATCAGCTGTGGTTTGAGAACTCAACTGTGTAAAGTCTATTTAAAGACTCTTGGATTAGTTTGATGAATAATGAAGATATTTGACAAAAGTTTATTATGAGAGATTGTGTTTATCTCTAATTATTTAGGAATAAAATCCTAATTCTCTCCTAATTATTCTCTAAAAAACCCTAATCCTTAACTTAATCTCCCTTTTCCTTCTTTTCTGTCGCTGTCTCCAGGCCCCATCTCCTTCATCTCTCTTCCCCATAACCAATCTACAGGATCCATAACTCTTCTCTCCCTCCCTCCTTTTCTTTCTCCACCTGAGAATACACAGCAACCAAAAGAGAAGGGAAAAAAGAAAAAACCCATCTCCTCTCTCATCATCAAAACTCAAGACCTCGTCACCTCTTCACCATCTCCCTAAGCTCCGTCGTTGCTGCCGCACCGACTTCACCTCCTCCGATCTCCTCGACCCAGACGTCGCCCTCTCCATCGATCTCCACCTGCAAGCTTAGAAGAAGAAAAAGAACAAGAACATAGATCATTGGTTTTATTTGAAAGCTTATTGGGTTTGAATCTCAACCTAGGGCGTGTTTGTTTCGCCGCAAAACGCAAGTCGTAAAACTTCTTTTCCATTTTCCGTTGTTTGTTTCGCTGAAAAACAAGTTGCAAAATGCAACTCTTCTTTTTCCACTTGCAGTTGCTACAGTTAAATTTGTGGTCATGTAAATCTCACTTTTACACTCATATTTTCCCACTTGCAGTTGCTACAGTTAATTTTGTGGTCATGTAACTCTCATTTGTAGTACACTTACAGTCCAAAACAGTTACTTAATAACCAATATATAATTTAATATTATTAAATATTTAATATTTTAAATAGTGTTCAATTTCTTATTTAATTATTTAATTATTTAATTATTTTATATTTTAAATCTTTAATTTTTTATTGTTTTAATATTTAATATTTTATTTAATACTTTATTATTTTATTAATACTTATTCCATTTTTTATTATTTTATTTAGAGTTAATATTTTATTAATATAACAATATTATACTTTAATATAAAATTACTATATATTTAATTATTTATTTTTTAATATAAAAATTACTTTATTAATATCATAATATATTTTATTATTATAATAATATTTTATTATGTTAATATTGTAATAATAATTCAGTATAATAATACTATAATAATAATTTATTATTAAATTATAATTATATTTTACTTTGTTAATTTTATTTTTCTCTAATTTATATTATAATAATTTTCAAGTATTTTTAATATTATAATATTATAACTATATTTTATTATTTTTGTAAGATTTTTTAATATTTATATTTTATTAGTATTCTTAAAATTTTATTAATGTTCTTTAGATTTTCTTAAAATTTTATATTATTTATTTAGTTAATATTTTAGTAATATTTTACTATTTATACTAATATTTTATTAATATTATTGTTATAAATAAAATATTAAGATTATTAATTTTTTATCTCAAATTTATTAATACAATTTAATTTGCAATAGTAGATTTAATTTAATAGTATTTATAAAATTTAAATCACTGCTACAGTTAATTTTGTGGTCAACTTTTCCACATACACTTTTACATTACCAACCAAACACCGTAAAACACAATATACTTTACCATTTACACTTTCACTTTATCAACCAAACACCGTAAAACACAATATATTTTTCCATTTACACTTCACTTTATCAACCAAACACCGTAAAACACAATATATTTTCTCTGCTACAGTTCATTTTTTTCATTCTCATTTTACGACTTATGACTTGCGATGTTTTGCAACGAAACAAACAGGCCCCTAATCCAAGACCCACATACAAACTAAGAGGGAGATAGTAGTGGATTGGGTTTAAGTTTAAACCCGTTGCTACAGTGCTCGAATCCACGAGGAACAGTAAACCAGCTCCTCCGACAGACCCGCTAAGCAATTTCACTTCGTTTCGGGTCGTAGCATTCCGGGCTCCGAGTCAAGTGATCTTGATACCGTTACGATTGTAACGACGAGATCTTCGCATCGGCATCCTCTTCAGGTCAGTGAGATCTGTGTAATCATCAGTAAGTAATTTCTTTACAAGTATTTATTATGGGTTCGATAATCATCTCTATTAATTTATTGATCTAATCCGGTGCCACCAAATAGCGAGTTGTGAGAATTCTGTTACCCTGTGTTTATTGATCATAGTATTGATTGTATAAACTTCTGCCATCATAACTGATAATTGCATCATATATTTTAAATTTAAAACGGTACAACTATTATTGTAATATTTGTCAAAATCCATCAACTGCACTACTCGTTTTAACTATTTTCCTACCCAAGATCGTTTTATTGGTGAAACGTAGCGAGATTTAGTTTTATCAATGATCTCTAATTCACACGCACACACATTTCACATCAATATGTCAAGCACCTGTACGTTTCATTTTGCAAGCTGCTAAGAGGAATTTTTTTTGTATACAAATGGTATTTTAATAGCAAGTGAAAAATTTATGCATAATGAGTTCCTAGATAGATTGCATTTACATGAACTTCTGCATGTTATAGTTTGTATACTACAAATTACTAGAAGGAACTGTTAAAGCCTTTGATTATTGTAGTTACCTATTAGGAGTCATATTGTACCATATTAGGAATCATGTTTCTATATGCTACTATGGGTCATGGGGTCATGTTTTTGTATGTTATAAGGAGTCCTACTCATATTATACATATTATAAAAAATAATTGTATTAGACTTAGATATTTTCTTATCATAAAATTGTGATGTCTATATATTTGGGGCATTGCCTACGTCAGTAATAATACGAAAATCTCTTCTTTTAAAATTTTAAAAGTCTGTGATAGCAAAGCAAAAATTCTAACCATAGCCTCTTTATGTTCAAAAATCCTAACCATAACTTTTCTTACCTTCGCCTAAAAAAATAGCAATTCATGTGAACAGTCGAGCGGGTATTGTTCATCATGAACAGTGTCGTGAAATGTACGAAGTACTGTTCATCTAAAAACAACCTCAAACACAAGTGTCTCTCTCCATCATCTCCTTGCTAACTAATCTCCAACCAGCTACAATTATTACAGACCTAACCGACATCAATATCTACACCATCCAAAGTCCTCTGTTGCTCATCACCTCTGCAGCACACATTGGCACTCCCTGTTGCTTCCTACTGCCTCAATATCGCCTCAGATCGTTTCCAATCGTCTCCACAGCAAAAAATTATAGTGTATATAGTCTTTATCATCTAATGTTGAGGCTTTTGCGGCTTCCTATCGTCTCTGCTTAGTCAATTATAACCATCTATTGTTCTTATTGCGCCATCTAGGCTGATTTCTAGTGTCAAACTCAAGAGAGAATTATTTGCCTGTGTCAAAATCTATGCGTGTGTTTCTTGGTATTTAATCTGTTGAGTTTGAGAAATCTCTCAAAATCTTATCTTCTACTAAGTACTGAGTTTGAGGATCTTTCAAAATCTCTTCTACTATTATTGAGTTTGAGGATCTCTTAAAACCTTCTTTTCTGATGGCTGAATTTGAGGAACTCCCAAAACCTCTTACTGAGTTTGACGATCTCCAAAACCTCCACTTTACTAAGTATGAGAATCTTCAAAATCTCCACTTCTACTGAGTTTGAAACTCTAAAATTCTAATTATATCCAAGGATCATGCGGTCTTCACATTTTGATTGACAACTTCAACATTGACATCAATGCTTCTACAACGTAGAATCAGTATTGTCTCGATCAATGCTCCAGTGTGAAATTAGCGGTGTGAGATCAAACCAGCATTGTGAAAAGCGATCTTTACATTTTGATTAACTTCAACATCGACATCAATGCTTCAGCAGCGTGCAATCACTATTGTCTTGATCAATGCTCTAGTGTGGAATCAGCAGTGTGACATCGAATTAGTAGTGAAAAAAACTTTATTTAGGATATATTTTACTAGTATTTATAACAAGTTGGGAATGTTAATATCTATACTCCAGCTTGAGATAGAGTGTTAATGTAATACTCCTATTCGATAATATTGAATTAACACCAACAATTTGGTTTGTTTTGATTGACAAATTTATTTTTGGTAAGAAATTTTTTATGCCAAAAGTTATTTATGATATTAATAAATTTTTGAAGGATTTAAAATAATTATGTGTGTGTGAGTATTTCTATTTGTATTAATGTATATACTTAATTAAGTGGGAGATGAAATGGCCAAAATTTAGAGCCCAAGACACATTTATTTTTCTTATTTTTCTTTTAATTTTCTTAAGCTTAAAAGAAAGCCAAGCCCAAAAGCCCATTTTAATTCTTTTTTTTTTCTTTTCCCTTATTTTCTCTTCCTTCTCCATGGGCTCTCCCATGCTGCCAACACATCACCACCCCCACCTACTTACCCACAGCCTTTTTTCCCTTTCCCTGCAGCCCTTTTTTCCCTCTATCCCTCTCTCTTTTATTCTTCTTCCTCTTCTCCCTCTTCTTCTACTTCTCTCTGGTCGCGCCGCCCGCCACGCTGCCAATGGTCGCCTCCTGGTTTGGCCAAGCACCGTCGCGAGCCCCCTAGCGACAGCCTCACTCCCTCTTCTTCCTCTTTTTCTCACTTTCCCTCTCTCTCATTTCTCTCTCTTCGTCGTGCCAGTAGCGCTGCCGCCGACCAGCCAGGACTGCCGACGACGATGCCGGTCGCTGCCCCCGAAGTCGCAACCATCGCTCCTAGGCCGCGACCGTCGCGAGCCCCTACCTCCTCCTTTCTTCTTTTTCTTTCTTCCTTTCATGATAGGTTCAACCCAATAACCTAACCCAAACCCGCTTTGGACCCGAACCGCTTTCAGTTTAAGTCAATTTGGTTTGGTTTATTGGATCTGAACTGTTGACAACCCGACCCACTCGCAACAGTGCAAACCCGTTAAGTAGTTCCAAACCCGTTAAGCACTGATTTGATTTTCGGGCAATAACTAGGTCATCCAAACTCTGATTGTGTGATTCTCAAGTCGTTGCAACCGTGGAGACAAGAACTGCGTGTCCGTGACACTTGTTGTAAGTGTTTTTTAATCTTTTCGATAAAATAAAATCTTATTGAAGATTGTTTATTTACTATATAGTGTTGATGCATGATTTGCATGTTTGATTGGTTGTTGGACTATTGACTAAAATATCCATGTAAATGTTGTTCTGAAAAACATGGACATGTGAAGTGTTTGAAATAAATAATTGTATGTGATTATCGTATTATTGATCGGGTTATTGTTACTGAATTAATGGGATCATTTAATTACATTGAAAATTGTTTATGTTATCGTGAAAGTATTGTTATCTTGCATTCTATGATAAACATTGTTATCGTGCATATCCATTAATCCATGTGACATTAACACTAGATAATTGACACCCGGTTGAGGAAATTGAGGGGAGACAAAGTTATATTTTGGGTGGATCTTGTTTATAAGTTGTACAACCGGAAAAGAATCGGATTACACCACAGGGAACCGGGGATAAGCTGGCATCCACGTCAAGTTTATCGTATTACTATTGATACCTAGCGATATCGCCCTGGTCCAGCACCGGGACACATTGTGGTCCGTGGTTCCGGGCATGCACGGAATCCACCTAAATTACGAACAATATCTCTACCTCAGTTTCAAATAAGATCATATTTAATAACCTAACAATGATGATATTAGCAGCGTGTGTTATTTGATATCTCTCGTTCGATAATGGTACATGCATGCCATGTTCGAATGAATTCTGCTGGAGTGCAGGCCAGGCTCCAATATGGACTTCTAGTAGTATGAGACACTGGAAGAGAATGATTTTAATATCAGGCAATAGTGACTATTATCATTGTTCTAAAAATCGGATTAATCGTCCGATTAATCCTATTCAGTGGCAGCCCGCTTAATATTACATTAATCGCTCTGATTATGCGCTCGAGCGATTAATCGGGTCCAAAACGATTAATCAACAATTAACCCCCGATTAATACGCGATTAATCCCCGATTAATCATTTAGGTATTTCATATGTTTTTTATTTGAAAAACTTATCACTTTGTGTGTTGGATCGCTAAGTAGTTTATATTGTGACGTTGATGAATTGATAATGATCTTTTATTAAATAGTAGATGAACTGTTATTTATTAAAAGTAGATGAATTATGATATTTTATTATTGTATATTTTGCATAAAGTGATACTTATGTTTTATTATTTTTGATTATTTTTCAAATTAACTTATTTAGCAATCTTTCTCCATCATTCTTTAAAGCTCATTATTTTGATTGATAAATTGACTAATTTTTTTATTTGCAAGTAAGTTCTTTGATTTATATTTATGTTGCAAAATTTGAAATCTTGTATTACTAATGTGAAGAGATAAGTTCTTTTACTTCTTTCTTTCTTACTATTTATTCATATTGTCTTGTTCATCATATCATGATTTATAACTTCACATCTAGATATTGTCTTGTATAATATTTAGGTATTTTCAATAATTAGTTGTATATATTCATATGTAGTTGTGTATAAATATAATTAAATATATTAAAATTTTCAAAAAATGATTAATCCCCGATTAATCCGATTAATCATTATTCAGTGTTGAACCGCACGAATAATGAAAGCGATTTTTAGAACACTAACTATTATTATTGTATAATCTTAAAACACTGCGTGTTAATATACCTATGGCATATAATCGTCACTTTAATACTAGACATGAAATGAATAACTCTCGACATATGAAATTCTCACAAGTTTTTACTGCTTCTTAATCTTGTATTGTATGTTTTAGCACTCGTAAATAACTGTAACATATCAGTTGTCACAATTATTATAGTACACTATTGCTTCCTTCATTTTATCACTCACTATGACGTTTATTGACAACCCTGAGTTTACATGTCAGATCCAGGTTCAGAAGCAGGAGTATGTTAAACGTGTAGTGGAGCTCGGGTAGTTGACTCTCTTCTATTATCCGGTCAGTGAAAACTTTTATTTTCTTGATCTTGATTTCTGTTCATATAATAAGTCATGACTCCGTAAATATTCCAGTAGTTGTGAATAAAGCTAGTTTTATTGTGACTATTGTTTAATTCCTTGTACTGAGGCTTAGCTCGTATACATGGATATTTTTCTTGCGTATATGCGTCGCCGACTCTCATCGCGTCCTCGTTGCAGTGTATTTTTGAAAAGCAGGGCATGACAGTTAAGTCTTTGATTATTATAATTACCTATTAAGAATCATATTGTGGTTATCATATCAGGAGTCATGTTTCTATATGCTACTAGAAGTCATATTTTTGTATGTATTAGGAGTTTTACTCGTAGTATTAGAAGTAATTATATTAGGATTAGAACTTTTCTATTTGTTTGTCCTATTTGTGCTTGTATTCAGGACCCTTATGCAAAGCATCAAAACAAATTATTCTGCCTCCCTCTTTCAGTTTTTTCCCCTATCCTTCTTACCTGATATCACAAGGGCTGTTGCAATCTCCACTCAGTTGACCTATTAAATCTCCTATAGTCCTATTGATTTCAAGTCTCTTAGAAGCCCGTTGTACACAATCCAGTTAAGTTGTGGATGGTTACTAGTTTCATCTCCCTAGGCTCTTATGGGAATCACCTCAGCTTTCAAACTTGGATTTTTACCTTTTTCAAACTGTTAGCCATCGATCATTTACCTTCTTCAAAGGCTGACACTGAACTAAACTTATTCCTCTTCTTCTTGCACAATTTTACTGTCATGGCGTTCCCCTTTTCAATAAGGCTTGATCTTGTATTTGCTTCTTGTATAACGCCTGTGAGGGCGGTCTATTCAAGGGGTGTATACTTAAAGGAAACAGAATCATGAACAGTTTGTAGGTTCCATGCTCAAATCGCTAATACTTTGAAATGATTTATCATATGTTTCTCAAAGTATTATGCTTGATAACAGAGTCAAATTTTTTTGAGGTACCATCTCCACTAAAATGCAAGATTTTATTTCCTTATTTAATCTCTAAGCAACATAATGTGAATGACATTTGACATTATAAACTCCATTCTTAACTCTAAACTTGTGCATTGCAACAGAGAACAACAGTAAATAAAGAACAAAGCAATGTAACATAAAAATAGAACTACCAGGATAGTAATGAAAGTAAGAGGAACCCAGTTGATCCGTCTCATAAGGTATGTCATCCGCCCTCAAGTGCTTAAATTTCACCATGGGTTTCCTCACACTCGCCAATTTCATCAGCCGCTTGTATTCCCTATGATCAAAGGGCTCCCTCAGAATGCTCATCAGCTTGCTTTTGAAAGATGAAACGTCGTCGCCGACGCCGCCGTCCTCCTCATCATCATCATTATCACCATTATAATGTTCCTGATCAAAGCCCAACAAACACACAATTCAGTTGAGTTTTCAGAGCTGAAGCAACAAAATAGAGGGAGGGAGGGAGAATTATTAAGCTTACATAGAAGGAGGAGGAGTGAGAAGACGACAGAGGCTTCACTTCTTTCCCTTTGAAGTACTCGGCGGCAGCGACCACATTGTTTCCAATGTCAAGCGGCACGGATCCCTCGCCCTCCTTCAGATTCTTGAGAACAGCCAGGAAATCTCCGTCGACGGGCGTATTGTCGGTGACCAAGTTGTCGCTCCACGAAGCAATGCTCCGCCTTTCAACCTCATCCTCTTCCTTCTTCTTCTTCTTCTCCTCGTCGTGGACTGTCTCATACTCGACAGTCGGTCCTCCTCTGATTCGGAGGACGTAGGCTCGGCCGGTGGAGTCTGGGCGGAGGTGAGACAAGAATCGGATGTAGTCGGGATCGTCGAGCTCCGTCGAGGACATTGTCGCGCCTGCAATTGATTTAGGTTGAGGAGAAGAATGAAGAGATGAAGTACTGAATGCAGTAATACAGACAAAACGAGAGATCGAAAGCGTACGAGCGAAGGAAGAGATACTGATTTCATGGGAAACTGCTGCTACCTGCTCTCTGATCTGCTGGCAGAATGCGAGTGGACCCCAGCTGTGAAAATTGCTAGGCCCAGGGGCTGTGCAAACAAGCCCAGAGGAGATTATTAACTAGCTGTGGCCCAGGCTCAGAGAGACATTCTGTACTGAAGCCCAGTTCTCTCGAACTTACTCAGTGGTCAAAATGTTTTGCTCCAAAAGTCTATGAAAATTCATTAAACGAAACTCTTTATTATGCTAGACATTTTCTTTTTTTTCTTTTCGAAATAAACAAATTACTTTAACACACCTAAGCTGCATATTAGTAACTTGAAAGTCTTCAATTTATGTAAATTTTGTTCCTGTTAAATATTAAAAGTTTTTGGTTTTTTTAAGAATATAAATTGGTGTTTTTTTTAACCAATTTAAACTTTTTCTTCTTGGTGTTTTTATAATCAACCAATTTGCAAATTCCATGGCATAGTTCACAAGCTTTTTCAGATAATTAAGTAGATCGCTTTAGTTGTTGGTTATCCCAGTTATGCAATGAGTCCAAAAATATTTCCAAAATGCCTACATCTTCAACTGGGTAAACCTTGCGACCTAGGAGAATTTCTCGGGCTCCAAGAGAAATTCGGGTGATTTCTCCAACCGGAATTGTAAGTCTGCGAATAAAGATTGTGTTGCGGCCTTGAGTAAGGCGCGTTCATGTGTTCCGGCGGTACTTGATGAGTCTGAAAAACTATACACTCTTTGAAAACATAGTTCGGTGTCTGACAATATGAACAACCCGGATTGTGGATTGGTGGTCGGTTAATTTGGTTGACATTGGCTGACTCTTTTATTTCTAAAGCCTCTATTCTCCTCATCAGAGTTGCGATCTTAGCTTCAGCAGTTATGGATAAATCTAAGGATAGGAGCCCTCCTTTAGAAGTTATAGACTATGAATTCCTTGGCTTCTCAGAGGCTGGCTCCTATTGTAGGGTTTTCTCAGTTAGATCTTCAAACAAATCACAACCCTATTTTTCATCCTTTTGCAAGAACACCCCTGACACATGGTTTCTAATGAGGTTTTTGTTTGATAATCCATACCATCATAGAGAATATGACACTAACGCCATTCCTCCACACCGTGATGAGGGCACTGAGCTAAGAGATCTTTGAATCGCTCAAACTATCTCCAGAATGGTTCGCTCTGCTCTTCCCTAAACTGCATGATATTCTTTCTGATGAGGGCAGTCTTGTGGACTGAGTAAAATTTCTTCAAGAAAGCCTTGATAAAATCGTCCCACGTTGTGACTGAGTCCACAGCCAAGCTATACAACCATTTCTTAGATAGATCATTTAGAGAGAAGAGAATGAAACATAGCCTAACGGCATTGTCTCCTAGATGGGGAATGCACATCATGAGGCATACTTCTTCAAATTTCTAGCAAAGAAGTATGCATCCTCTGATTCTAAACCGTGAAATTTCAGAAGAGTGTTAATGAATTGAGGTTTCAACTCAAAATTATTACCATTCGCCTCAGGAAGTTCAAGATGGGAGTGAAGTTCTGATTGGGTAAAATATGTCCTGAAGCGATGTCATCACTGATTCTGAATGCAGTAGCAGAGAAGTGTTTCTGGTCAATCTGAACATAGCAGGATCTCTTACCCACTCTTGCATGTAGTGAACCACAAACAACGTATATACAACAAACAATCGAAAAGAATAAAAAAACAAACAAAAGAAAGAGAAACAACCACCAAGCCTTAGTCTAAGGTACATGGATCTAGACGACTCCTAACTGGTCGATTCTCCGGGGGAGGTTGTTGAAGGAATTAGACCACAAGCTAATCGGCCAGGAAAGGGTAAAACTCGGTGGGAGGTATCCAGGCGTGAGCCTCGGACCTTCATTGCGCCAAACCACGGAGCTTTCGAGGCTTAACCTCTCAATCCTCTTTTCTTAGACACCGATTTTGTAAGAGTATAGTTCTTACAATTTTCACCCTCGATTAATCTCTTAGTGAGTCTGAGATGTCCCTAGAGGCCAACGCCTAGCAAATTTTATTTAAGCTTGGGATTGTCAGTGCACTTGGGGATAGTTTTTGGGCCAAGGAAGGGTGATGAAATTCACACGTTATCTTGTTTATTTGTGTTCTGCCCTTAATGTTAATTGTGCAAGTGTATACTGTATTCACATCAAGATAACACTCAAAGTGATAAAATCATTCAAAATGTTAGTCCTATTCTCTATGCAATGTACACGTACTTTTCTCCAGCACTCTTCAACAGAAATTGAAATGAATTGAAATCGACGCGTGCTCTAGATGTAAAAGTCTAATTAAATTTTCAATTTAATAACTAATGAGTTTCTGTTGAATTTTTACAAATGTAAAGGTGAAGCATACAAGTGGACTAAAAAATTTTAGAAAACAATTTTGCGCGATTTTTCGCAACCCTGCAGAAGAGCTTTTGTTACTACTTCAATCGGAAAAATTCGCTTTTACACGATTTTTCTGAGGGCAAATGAATACTTCGTGCAATGTCTCTGGCCACCAACCTTGCTTCCCTTTATAGTTAGCTCCTTGGTAACTTCTCCTACATACAAAAATAAAGAAGAATCTTTAGTGTTTGAACAATAAAGTCGTTCCCTCCCCGGCAACGGCGCCAAAATTTTATCGGCAAAAAGTATGCACAAGAATAAGCAAAGGAGTGATGGTCGATGTTACTGCTTTTGCGATTCTTCCATAATAGCGAAGTGGCTATACGGGTCGTATCCACAAGGAGTGAGAGCGATGAAAGCTTTAGTGCGGCTTCTTTGTTCAAAGTAAAGAAAAAGTTCCTTGTCTCAAATAAAGAATTGAAAAGAAAATAAGTATTGTTTCAAGAATTTCTTAGATTGGTTTGATGGTTGTAAAGGTGAGTTTTCTTAAAATTAAAAACACATGGCTAACTTTCTACTAAGTGCTCTCACTAATCTCTAATTTCTTGAAGATGTAGCCTCACAATGGATCATAGGTAAGCATAACCTTTATGTATAAGAACTAGTCACGTTGGAGATCGAATGAAAGTTCTTCCTTTAACTTAGCTTTACTCGGTAAAACTTGAACATTTCCTTATCAAGATCCAATTGAAAGCGAGAATAAGGGAAGAAACAAGTGCACTAGTGGTATAGGTAAATATTAATAGGAATATCTCTAACTTACGGAAATAAGTAAGGCTTACAATCTATAAATCATCAAAACCGATTAAGCATGAAATATGAGAATGGTAATACTTGTAAGTAAGTTAGAGTTAGAACTCTCGTCTTAAGATGTTATAACTCTTGTTTGCACAAGACTTCTTTGACACTATTGACTCATTTGGGTTATCAATCAAGTTGTTAGAGATTATTGGGTTAGTAGTTAGTTAGACATGCAATAGAAAAGTTAATTAGACATGAGTAAGAACAAAAAGAGAGAAGAAGTAAAAAAAAAAGTTCTACACTAATACAAGAAAGTAAAAGAAAGTAAAAAAAAAAACAAGTGATGGAAAGAAGAAGGGGAAGTATTACTTGTATAAGATTGTCACCTTCAAATACAACTTGTACACACTCTCTCTTTCACTCTAATGGCTAAACTAAGATAGAAGAAAAAAAAATACAAGCAAACTAAAACTCCTAAAAGCAAACTAACATCAAAATCTTAACTTTGGATATCCCCTACTGAAGAACAAGGGGCCTTTTATAGGCATTAGAAGGAAAGGGGCCAGGGGAACAATCCCTGGCCCAAAGTACTGGCACAGCCGCGCCAGTACTGCCTCGTCTGGAGCCGCGCATGCGGCACCGCCTGTTGTGTGCTGTCGCTTCGCCCTCTGCCATTTATACCTCTTGGATTCTGGATTTGGGCACCCGATTTTGACAAAACCACCCTCCAAGGTCAATGGCTATTTGTGTAGGCCTTTAATCACCAATTAAATAAGATTTTAGGCTTCATCTTCATTCCACACCATGGACCTAGAAACACATAATAAAACCATTATTAGTAATATTTTATATAAAATAAATGTGAAGATGTGATTTGACATATGCAATATTAGAGACCAATCATTCATCCCCAATGGAAGGAGAACACACTCCAACTATTATCTGGTACATTCTATCAACGGATCATGCCTTAATTCAGCTTAAAGATTCATATTTTAATTCTTTGTTTTCTCAACAATCCCCCACAATGAATGGAGATTCAAGGAATTGACACACAAAGAGACTGACTTTATAGTGAAAGGTACTTTAGGAAAGAAACTGCATCCGGATAGGTGAATTAGGTCTTGAATCTTCCATGGTGAAAGCTTTATCGGACTTACTGGCTAATCAGTGAATTAAGTCTTGAACTGTCAGCCATTATTGTAAGCCAAGTCAACAAACTTCACACAGTAACTTTCCAAAATCAACTTTGATTCTCGGTTGTGTCCAATTTGGCCTGGACATTCTTAGTTTTAGAGAGTATCTTTAAGGAATAACAGTCTGCATAGAGATTCCCAAAGAGCCGACCCATCTCTATACCCACATAGGTGATCGTTCTATTAAGAGTAGTCTACTCTACCCCACTTGTTGTAATAACAAGATATAGGTATCATTAAAAGCGTTAAGCTTATCCTTAATCCACTTGTAGAAAGCACTTGGGTCCACCACAGGAATAGGTTGGAGTTGAACTCTTAAGTGCCTACTCGCAGAGTCAATCAAAACTAGTTTTTTCTCTTGAACTTAGTCTGTGGGATCTCCAATCGCTAAGTGAGATTTCCATTAAGCTAACTCGATAAGATTAGACTTTTAGACCCATTCTCTTTGATGCGCAGTTTATACGCTCTCCACTTAAACCTTTAGTAAACGGATTCGCTAAATTATCTTTTAACGATACAAAGTCAATAGAGATAATTTTATTTGAGAGAAACTGCTTAACAATATTATGTCTATGACGAATATGTCTAGACTTGCCGTTAAATATAAAATTTTGTGCCCTAGATATCGCTGCTTAATTATCACAGTGAATGCATATGGCGGGTACTGGCTTTAGCCATAATGGTATATCTTTCAAAAATTATCGAAATCATTCTGCTTCTTCTCCAATCTTGTCTAAGGCTATGAATTCTATTCCATTGTGGAACGGGTAATACATGTTCGTTTAGAAGATTTTCAGGATATTGCTGCGCCTCTAAGAGTAAATACGTATCCTCTAGTTAATTTTGATTCTTTAGAATCTGCAATCTACTTAGCATCGCTGTATCCTTCAAGTACAGGTGGAAAAGGTCCATATCTCAAGGTATATTCCTTAGTATGTGATATGTAACCTAATACTCGTAGTAAAGTAGTCCAATGATCATCATTAGGATTACTAGTGTATCTACTTAATTTGCTTACAGCATAAGCAATATCGGGTCTACTACAGTTCATTAAATACATTAGACTTCCGATAATCTGATAATACTCCAACTGTTACACTACAGTTCATGCATTCTCGCGAAGGTGGATGTGTGGGAGAAAATGATTTGTATTCTCTTTTATCCCATGCTCTTTGAATCTTTCTATCATTTTATCCACGTAGTGAGATTAAGATAGAGTGATTCCATCTGGTGTTCTTGTGATTTTAATTTTTAAAATTACATCAGTAACCTTCAGATCCTTTATATCAAAATTGTTTGATAACATTCTTTTAGTGGACTTAATAACTCAATATTAGTCCCGAGTGTCATCATGTCATCTACGTATAGACAAGCAATGATATATGCATCTCCAACTGTTTTAGTGTATACATACTTATCGCATTCATTGATAGTGAATCCATTTTTGATCATGACACTATCAAATTCTCATGCCATTATTTTGGAGCCTGCTTTAGACCGTATAAGGATTTTACTAATTACACACTTTGTGTTCTTGGCCCTTGACTATAAATTCTTCAGGTTACTCTATATATATTTCTTCATTTAATTCACCATTTAAAAATGCAGTCTTGACATCCATTTGATGAATATCTAAGTTGTGCAATACTGCAATCACAATTAACATCCGAATAGAAGTTAGTCTTGTTACTGGTGAATAAGTATCGAAATAGTCAAGCCCTTCTTTTTGTCGATAACTCTTGGCTACTAATCTAGCCTTGTATTTATCGATAGATCTATCGATTTTAATTTTCTTTTGAAAATCCACTTACTCCCAATTGGTTTACTGTCAGGAGGCAAATTGGCCAATTCCCAAGTATGATTGCTTATGATGGATTCTATTTCGCTATTTATAACTTCTTTCCACATTTGTGTTTCTGGGGTTGACATAACCTCTTTAAGTGTTTGAGGCTCGCTTTTCAATAGAATATGCTATGAAATTCGGACCAAAAGATTTTGAGATTCTTGATCTCTGACTTCTTCTTGATTCAACTTTTGCATTAATAATTGGTTCCTTCGGGCTTTCGTCCCTGAACGCCATCTCGTGTGTTCTTTCCCAGAAATCTTATCTTCTTCCCAGTTGTATGGAAAGATGTCTTCAAAAACACATCATCTCTAGATTCGATAATCATATTTACATGAATATCTGGTATTTATGAACTATGTACCAGAAATCTATAAGTATTGCTATTCAAAGCATAGCTTATTGTAGGGGGCCGGAAAATTTGGTGGTCGGAGAAAGTGGTTTTAGCTGTAAAAGATTTCCTTGATTCAAGCGAAACGATTACAACCAAAAGAACTACTCTTCCCTCTTTTCCAGTTACAAGGGAGGGAGGATGTCTGAATCTTCCCTTTGTTTAAGGCTGGTTCTTCGTGTGGCGATGGAGAGTGAATCTTGTTCTCCGTTGACCAGATGACCGTCCTAGACCGTCGGGGGTCTTCTCTTCGGTCGGTAGAAAGAGTAACTCAGCTCCGTCTACCAAAACTCTCAAAGAGGAGGTAGGCGAAGAGCGGCTAGTACTCAGTAAGCTCGCTGAAGAGTCGTGCTTCTCTCTTGATGATCCTCCTGCCTGGATTCGATCTTCTCAAAGTTCTCTCCCTTTTCCAAAACTCCGATCCTCTCTTCATAGCATGTAATACCCCGTTCCCGGAATACGTACTTAGTTGCGTATTCAGATTTTCGGTCGTATTTTTTCGATTTGTTTCCTGTATTTATTCTGTATTATGAATTCCTTTTATGACTGTTTTTGTCTTGGATTTGGATTCGTGGATTCGGAGTCAGCCCTAGTCTGAACCGAAGGCCCGATCCTAGAGTATTGCTCGATTTAGACATTCTGATAATTAGAATTGACCGATTTTAGTTTTAAATATCATTTTCCATTATTATATATTTTCTATGATTTTCTAGATTTTTCTGGAATTAAAATGAATTTCTTCAAAACCGGTGTCGGCCAGTGTCGCTGACCGCTTCCCGGATTTTTAAATTCACAAACCACTTGGAATTTCTCGAAGAGTCTTTAGACGATTCTTCTTAGAGTAATATTTCCTACCTAAATCCTTTTTCTAAAGATTTTACGAATTTATGGATATTCCACCGGAGTCGGTAGATAACCGATTCTAGGAATTTTAATTCACACACAGCTAGGAATTTCATGATGGTCCTTTAGACTTTATTTCTTAGAATCATATTTTCTACCTACATTCTTTTTCTGAGGATTTTATGATTTTATGAAAATTCCTTCGGAGTCGGTAGTTAACTGATTCCAGGATTTTTAGTTTACAAACGGAATGAATTTCTGAATTCCGCTTTCACTTTATGTCTTAAAATCATATTTTCTTCTTTAATACATTTTCTGGGATTTTTCAGAATTTATCAAAATCCGGCCGACCCGGTGTAGACCGGTATCGGCGGTTGACTTCCGGATTTTTAATTTGAAAACGGGATTTTATTTCTGAAAACCGATTTCATATTATTCCTCAGGATGACGTTTTCTACCTCCGGGTATTTTTGGGGATTTTTCGGAGACAGTCGATTTTTCAACCTTATTATTATATTATTATTTTCTTTAATCTTTCTTTCTTTCTTTTCCTTTCTTTTCCTTCCTTTTTCTCACCAACCCCACCTACTCCCCTCCACGTGGGGAGACACACCCCTCTCCCATCCATCAATCTCTCTCTCTCTTTTTCCTTTTCTTTTCTTTCCTTTTTCCTTACTTTTCTATTCTTTCCTTTTCTTTTTTTCTTTTTCCTTTTTCTTTTTCCCTCATCTCTCCTTCCTCTCTTGCGGGCGCCCAACGACCGCCGCCGACCCTCTCCCTCTCTCTCTGTTGGCCTCGCCGGCGGCCAGGACCGCCGCCGGCGGCCACTGGCCGGAGAAGGGGGCCAGTTTCCCCTCCCCCTTCTCTCTCTCTCTCTCAGATCCCCTCTCTTCTCCCCTTCACTCTCCTCTCTCTCCCTCTCTGTTGAGCACGCCGGCGGCCAGGATCGCCGCCGGCGGCCCCTGTCTGTGGAGGGGAGGCGCAGCCTCCCCTCTCTCCCTCTGATTGGGCACGCCGGCGGCCCGGACAGCCGCCGGCGGCCACTTTGTGTGGAGGGGAGGCGCGGCCTCCCCTCTCTCCTTCTCTGTTGGGCGCGCCGGCGGCCAGGACCGCCGCCGGCGGCCCCTGTGCTGAGAGGGGGGCAGCAGCCCTGCTGCCCCCTGTTCCCTCTCTCTCTCATCTCTCTCTTCTCTCTCATCTCCCTCTCTCTCTCATTCTCTCTCACTGTTCCCTCTCTCTCTCTCTCATCTCTCTCTTCTCTCTCATCTCCCTCTCTCTCTCATTCTCTCTCACTGCAACCTCTCTCTCTCTCCAGATTTTCTCTCTCCTCTCTTTTTCTCTCTCCTTCTCTTCTCTCTCTACTTTCTCTCTCTAAAAATTCCCACTTTCTCTCTCTAGGTTTCCTCTCTCTAAAAAATCCCCATTTTCTCTCTCTAGGATATCCCTTTCTCTCTCTACATTTTCTCTCTCTAGAAATCCCTTTCCCTCTCTAGACTTTCTCTCTCTACACTTTCTCTCTCTAAAAATCCCATTTTCTCTCTCTAGACTTTCTCTCTCTAAACCTCTCTTTCTCTCTCTAATTCTTTCTCTCTCCTCTTCCCTCTACATATTTATATCAGGTTATGGCGCATCCCGAACTTCAGTGGATTACGGATATTTCGGTATATTGGTGACTCAGGCGAGTGTTCTCACTCGCTACCCTCTTACTTCTTATTTCATTGATTATGCGCATGTTCTCGCTTTAGCTTTCATGTATTTTATTTCATGTGCTATGTCTTTTATTGCTTATACCATGCGTGGCCGACCCTTCGTGGTCGTTGGACTTTGGATTACTGTTATGTTTACACTTGCCCTACTACTACTTCAGACTTGTTAGTTGCATGCTTCCTTTTAACACATGTATATCACCTGACCATCTAGTGTATACCACCTGACCACCTGACTTGCTACTATTTGGTAAGACCCTATTGGTATGACCTGACTTACCCAGACTATTATCAATCCCTTGACATAACTTGCCACCTGATTATTATCAATCTCTTATATGTTTGGTTGCTTATTCATTATCACCATCCTATCATGCTATCACCTTACACCCAGCATGATAACTTGACTTGTGATTATTACCTTTACGGGAACTTGACCTTATTATCTTGTATCATGATCAGTGACCTGTTTCCTGCTTTACATGCAGTGACCTGACTATATGTATTTATGTACTCCTGATTCCTGATCATGTCTATTTCCTGTTTTTCCCGTAAAGTGATAATTAAACTATTGAATCTTAAAATGGACCAACTTGTATTGGGTCGGGGGAAACATGCGGATATCGATATGTGTTCGTGTTTACAGTGGCATTAGGTTGTGCACTATATATCCGGTCTTACCTGTGGTACTCCAGGGGACCGAGGGGAGTGCTTTCTCCCTTTCCTGTTTACTGTCATGACAAGGGCATACATAAGTCCCTCCTGTTTAGCCTTGCGGCAGGTTCCGTCTTCAATCAACGGAACAATCCTGGGCCGTGGTCCCGGGTATGCACGGGACCCACTGTAAACATAGTTCGTTGATACAACCGCTGTTTCCAATAACAACCTCGACTTGCTTATATATGGATGTATGTGAGTTGGCCGTACACCGAGACACATACCGAGATATATGGGCAAGACGAGTAATAATAAAGTGTCATAATAACCGGCTCTTTAAGTTGTAAGTAGAGGTATGCGGAATGGGACGCATACCAAAGCCTGCAACTTAAACGGCTACGAATCTGTGATGTGCCTTACCGTATTTGATTCTTCGGGACTTTATATCGGATTTCCTGTTTTATGAGTATTATGTTATAACTACCTGGTAGCTCGGATTGGTTTTATTCGGATTTCCTGTTTTATGATTCTCATGCCATGTCTATTCATACCTGCTCTATCTTATCTGCCTCCTGAGTATTTCCTACTTGATATATGCATTATTGTGCTCACCCTGCTTCACCACTTGGTTTTGCTTCTACACTCGCCTGGGGAGTATTATTTGACTCCCCTGGATTCTCACGTCCAGGTCCTGGAGCTAGGAGCGTGTGTTCAGAGTAACGCAGCAGTAGCGTGGATCTCCAGCCGACCGACCTGAGCCACATCCTTCCAGGCCCCCTGTGAGTCTCTCGAGTTTCTCTTTTTAAACTCGTGAGTACCTTTATGCTGTTTTACTCTTGTACATCTGCTTGTATTCCCGCATTTGCGCATATTAGTGATATGATATTCATGTAATATTGTAATCACTCTGGTGATAATTCTGTAATTGTATATATGTGTTGGAATGTATAATGCACCATTTGCTTCCGTACTCTGATTCTTGTCTGTACTGATGCTTAGCGTATATACGGGAGGGTAGTTCTGACCTACGTATATACGTTGCAGTGACGACCCCGTATCGCCGGGATCGGGGCGTTACAGGTTGGTATCAGAGCTTAGGCTCTAACCTCCTCAGTACGTCCAGAAGGCAAATCAATGGTAAAGAGATTTGCAACTGGAATACATGAGTCTTGGTTATACATTCCAACTGCAAGTGCAGAGTTATCTATTTCTTGGCTATCTTTCCTTTGATTTCTAATCCCTCCTTGAATATCTTTCCCTTGATTCCTAATCACTCCTATCCTTTCCCTGTTTTGGTTTTATGTTTTGGTTTTATGAAGTCTTATACTATTTTAAGATATGACTAGACTAGAGAGGTAGTGGCTGGTTCAGAATGAAGCTCTTATGTGATCTCTTCGGCCAATTCTATGAAGCTTGGTATTCTCCAGATCGATCTTGATCTGGCTATCTTTCAGAGGACAGCAGTCGGATTCTTAATTATCGGTCTTCTTTATTATGCTCAGGATTTTCGGGGTTTTCTTTATTACACAGCCACGACATCATCAGTATTATTCAGCATTATTCCAAAGATTTATTACACAGCCACGACATCATCAGCCGGAAATGCAGAGTATGATTATTTTTCAGTTGACTTGAGAGCCCTACCTATAGTGCTTCATATCTTAATTAGTATAAATTCCAGCCTTTGTCCCCTTTGTGTTCAATTCACCCCTTAACGAAATTGCGAGGACGCAATTTTTGTAAGGTGGGTGGATTGTAATACCCCGTTCCCGGAATACGTACTTAGTTGCGTATTCAGATTTTCGGTCGTATTTTTTCGATTTGTTTCCTGTATTTATTCTGTATTATGAATTCCTTTTATGACTGTTTTTGTCTTGGATTTGGATTCGTGGATTCGGAGTCAGCCCTAGTCTGAACCGAAGGCCCGATCCTAGAGTATTGCTCGATTTAGACATTCTGATAATTAGAATTGACCGATTTTAGTTTTAAATATCATTTTCCATTATTATATATTTTCTATGATTTTCTAGATTTTTCTGGAATTAAAATGAATTTCTTCAAAACCGGTGTCGGCCAGTGTCGCTGACCGCTTCCCGGATTTTTAAATTCACAAACCACTTGGAATTTCTCGAAGAGTCTTTAGACGATTCTTCTTAGAGTAATATTTCCTACCTAAATCCTTTTTCTAAAGATTTTACGAATTTATGGATATTCCACCGGAGTCGGTAGATAACCGATTCCAGGAATTTTAATTCACACACAGCTAGGAATTTCATGATGGTCCTTTAGACTTTATTTCTTAGAATCATATTTCTACCTACATTCTTTTTCTGAGGATTTTATGATTTTATGAAAATTCCTTCGGAGTCGGTAGTTAACTGATTCCAGGATTTTTAGTTTACAAACGGAATTGAATTTCTGAATTTTGCTTTCACTTTATGTCTTAAAATCATATTTTCTTCTTTAATACATTTTCTGGGATTTTCAGAATTTATCAAAATCCGGCCGACCCGGTGTAGACGGTATCGGCGGTTGACTTCCGGATTTTTAATTTGAAAACGGGATTTTATTTCTGAAAACCGATTTCATATTATTCCTCAGGATGACGTTTTCTACCTCCGGGTATTTTTGGGGATTTTTCGGAGACAGTCGATTTTTCAACCTTATTATTATATTATTATTTTCTTTAATCTTTCTTTCTTTCTTTTCCTTTCTTTTCCTTCCTTTTTCTCACCACCCCACCTACTCCCCTCCACGTGGGGAGACACACCCTCTCCCATCCATCAATCTCTCTCTCTCTTTTTCCTTTTCTTTTCTTTCCTTTTTCCTTACTTTTCTATTCTTTTCCTTTTCTTTTTTTCTTTTTCCTTTTTTCTTTTCCCTCATCTCTCCTTCCTCTCTTGCGGGCGCCCAGCGACCGCCGCCGACCCTCTCCCTCTCTCTCTGTTGGCCTCGCCGCGGCCAGGACCGCCGCCGGCGGCCACTGGCCGGAGAAGGGGGCCAGTTTCCCCTCCCCCTTCTCTCTCTCTCTCTCAGATCCCCCTCTCTTCTCCCCTTCACTCTCCTCTCTCTCCCTCTCTGTTGAGCACGCCGGCGGCCAGGATCGCCGCCGGCGGCCCCTGTCTGTGGAGGGGAGGCGCAGCCTCCCCTCTCTCCCTCTGATTGGGCACGCCGGCGGCCCGGACAGCCGCCGGCGGCCACTTTGTGTGGAGGGGAGGCGCGGCCTCCCCTCTCTCCTTCTCTGTTGGGCGCGCCGGCGGCCAGGACCGCCGCCGGCGGCCCTGTGCTGAGAGGGGGGCAGCAGCCCTGCTGCCTCCTGTTCCCTCTCTCTCTCTCATCTCTCTCTTCTCTCTCATCTCCCTCTCTCTCTCTCATTCTCTCTCACTGTTCCCTCTCTCTCTCTCATCTCTCTCTTCTCTCTCATCTCCCTCTCTCTCTCATTCTCTCTCACTGCAACCTCTCTCTCTCTCCAGATTTTCTCTCTCCTCTCTTTTTCTCTCTCCTTCTCTTTCTCTCTCTACTTTCTCTCTCTAAAAATTCCCACTTTCTCTCTCTAGGTTTCCTCTCTCTAAAAAATCCCCATTTTCTCTCTCTAGGATATCCCTTTCTCTCTCTACATTTTCTCTCTCTAGAAATCCCTTTCCCTCTCTAGACTTTCTCTCTCTACACTTTCTCTCTCTAAAAATCCCATTTTCTCTCTCTAGACTTTCTCTCTCTAAACCTCTCTTTCTCTCTCTAATTCTTTCTCTCTCCTCTTCCCTCTACATATTTATATCAGGTTATGGCGCATCCCGAACTTCAGTGGATTACGGATATTTCGGTATATTGGTGACTCAGGCGAGTGTTCTCACTCGCTACCCTCTTACTTCTTATTTCATTGATTATGCGCATGTTCTCGCTTTAGCTTTCATGTATTTTATTTCATGTGCTATGTCTTTTATTGCTTATACCATGCGTGGCCGACCCTTCGTGGTCGTTGGACTTTGGATTACTGTTATGTTTACACTTGCCCTACTACTACTTCAGACTTGTTAGTTGCATGCTTCCTTTTAACACATGTATATCACCTGACCATCTAGTGTATACCACCTGACCACCTGACTCGCTACTATTTGGTAAGACCCTATTGGTATGACCTGACTTACCCAGACTATTATCAATCCCTTGACATAACTTGCCACCTGATTATTATCAATCTCTTATATGTTTGGTTGCTTATTCATTATCACCATCCTATCATGCTATCACCTTACACCCAGCATGATAACTTGACTTGTGATTATTACCTTTACGGGAACTTGACCTTATTATCTTGTATCATGATCAGTGACCTGTTTCCTGCTTTACATGCAGTGACCTGACTATATGTATTTATGTACTCCTGATTCCTGATCATGTCTATTTCCTGTTTTTCCCGTAAAGTGATAATTAAACTATTGAATCTTAAAATGGACCAACTTGTATTGGGTCGGGGGAAACATGCGGATATCGATATGTGTTCGTGTTTACAGTGGTATTAGGTTGTGCACTATATATCCGGTCTTACCTGTGGTACTCCAGGGGACCGAGGGGAGTGCTTTCTCCCTTTCCTGTTTACTGTCATGACAAGGGCATACATAAGTCCCTCCTGTTTAGCCTTGCGGCAGGTTCCGTCTTCAAGCAACGGAACAATCCTGGGCCGTGGTCCCGGGTATGCACGGGACCCACTGTAAACATAGTTCGTTGATACAACCGCTGTTTCCAATAACAACCTCGACTTGCTTATATATGGATGTATGTGAGTTGGCCGTACACCGAGACACATACCGAGATATATGGGCAAGACGAGTAATAATAAAGTGTCATAATAACCGGCTCTTTAAGTTGTAAGTAGAGGTATGCGGAATGGGACGCATACCAAAGCCTGCAACTTAAACGGCTATGAATCTGTGATGTGCCTTACCGTATTTGATTCTTCGGGACTTTATATCGGATTTCCTGTTTTATGAGTATTATGTTATAACTACCTGGTAGCTCGGATTGGTTTTATTCGGATTTCCTGTTTTATGATTCTCATGCCATGTCTATTCATACCTGCTCTATCTTATCTGCCTCCTGAGTATTTCCTACTTGATATATGCATTATTGTGCTCACCCTGCTTCACCACTTGGTTTTGCTTCTACACTCGCCTGGGGAGTATTATTTGACTCCCCTGGATTCTCACGTCCAGGTCCTGGAGCTAGGAGCGTGTGTTCAGAGTAACGCAGCAGTAGCGTGGATCTCCAGCCGACCGACCTGAGCCACATCCTTCCAGGCCCCCTGTGAGTCTCTCGAGTTTCTCTTTTAAACTCGTGAGTACCTTTATGCTGTTTTACTCTTGTACATCTGCTTGTATTCCCGCATTTGCGCATATTAGTGATATGATATTCATGTAATATTGTAATCACTCTGGTGATAATTCTGTAATTGTATATATGTGTTGGAATGTATAATGCACCATTTGCTTCCGTACTCTGATTCTTGTCTGTACTGATGCTTAGCGTATATACGGGAGGGTAGTTCTGACCTACGTATATACGTTGCAGTGACGACCCCGTATCGCCGGGATCGGGGCGTTACATAGCAAACAAGGCTATTTATAGGGATCTCAGGGGGTGAAGGTGCCTCCTGAAAACGCTCCCGAATGAGGGGCCACTACCCGCTACATGCGCGGTGACTGGCCCCGCAATCAGGGCAGTTGCAACTGAGACGCGGGCGTTGGGCCAAACGCGCCTTGAGACGCGGGCTTCGGGCCTTCACGTCTGGATGCTGAGGCGCGGGCGTTGGGTCGATGCGCCTTGATGCTGAGACGCGGGCTTCGGGCCGACGCGTCTTGATGCTGAGACGCGGGCTTCGGGCCGACGCGTCTGAACGTTGAGACGCGGGTGTAGAGCCAACGCGTCTTAATGCTGAGACGCGAGCATCGATTTCTCGCGTCTAGAGCTTGAGACTCTGCTTCCTTAATGGCTGGTCTCTTGGTCATTTTTAGACAGCCTACACTTATGAATATGCAGTCCATTGTTTTTGCGCCCAACTGAGTCTTTTTAGACAGTGGTGCTAGTACCTTTGCAAGACACCCTCACATTTTGAGGTAATGGTAGGAAGGTGCCCTTCCATGCTATAACTCAAATGGTATAAGATCAAGTTTCTTGTGGGGTACTCTATTTAGAATATAATTTATAGTTAACAGAGTTTTCCCCCACAAGTTCTGTGGAGCTCCAGAACTTATGAGCATGGAATTGATCATCTCTTTCAAAGTTCTGTTCTTCCGTTCAACAATCCCATTTTGCTAAGAAGTATATGGTGCTGCAGTTTGATAAATTATACCAAAGTTAGCACATAACTCAGTAAATTCATTTTCATATTATCCGCCTTGATCAGATTTTAGAATCTATATATTATTATTGAGTTGATTCTCAACTTCGACTTTATATGTTAGAAACATATTCATTGCCTCATCTTTACTGTTTAGAAGATACACATAAGAGTATCTTATACAGTCATCAATAAAAGTAATAAAATACTTTTTCCCGCCTCTTGTTGGCGCAAATTTCAAATCACACAAGTTGCTATGAATTAACCCTAAAGGTTTTGTATTACGATCAATTGAGTGAAATGAACTTTTTGCGAACTTTGCTTTAACATAAATCTCACACTTGTGAATTTCTTTCAAGTTGAGTTTAGGAATAAATCCTAGATAAGATAAGTTTTGCAAGGACTTGTAATTTACATGTCCTAATTTAGCATGCCATAAAATAGGAGACTCAAGCAAATAAATAGAAGATTTTCTTTTATTTATGAGATTTGGGTACAGATATACAGACTTTTTATCCACTACAGGAACATTGGTCTTAAATAGGCCATCAACAAGATAACCTTTACCATATACATTCCACCCTTAGTAAGTACAAACTTATCTGATTCGAAAACCATTCTAAAACTTTTCTTACTTAGGATTGATTCAGAGATCAAGTTCTTGCGGATATCTGGAACATGTAGTATATCGTTCAGAGTGAGCTCCTTCCCAGATGTCCACTTCATGATGACGTTTCCTTTTCTCTCAACCTTGGAGACGACTGAGTTACCCATAAAGAGTTGCTCATCTTCCTCTAACTTTGATATTCAGAGAATAATAATTTCTCAGACTAGATATGCCGAGTAGCCCCAATGTCTACCCACCAATTCTTATTGTTAGTTGTCAGATTTACTTCTGACACCACAGCTGATAGGCTTGGCGACGCATAGTCGATCAGGTTGCATGTGGAT
Source organism: Agave tequilana (assembly GCA_038442645.1). Taxonomy (NCBI): domain Eukaryota; kingdom Viridiplantae; phylum Streptophyta; class Magnoliopsida; order Asparagales; family Asparagaceae; genus Agave; species Agave tequilana. The sequence goes on from JAVJIF010003094.1 coordinate 63,711, forward strand.
GGTCCTTCTTGCTCTTTTTGGGATGACTGCGACATTCATTCGCCTTGTGTCCCTCTTTGTTGCAGATGTAGCAAGTTCCCTTGAAGCGCTTGTTCTTATCTTCTTAGTCCTTGTCTTTGTATCCCTGGGTAGTCTTCTTCCGCTTTAAGCCTTTGGAAGAAGACACTTTCCCTTTTGAGTCTTCGATCACATTGGTCTTTGCTTCATAGGAGTACTTGTTGCTCCTTTTCTCAGATTTTTTGTTGTCCTCCTCAATTCGAAGCCTCACAATGAGATCTTTCAACTTTAGCTCCTTGCGCTTGCGCTTTAGGTAGTTCTTGAAATCTCTCCATGCAGGTGGGAGTTTCTCCACGATAGTAGCAACCTGAAAAGTTTCAGGTAGAATCATACCTTCAGTCACTATCTCGTGCAAGATAAGTTGGAATTCTCGCACCTGACTGATCACAGTCTTGTTGTTCAACATCTTGTACTCCAGAAATCGTCCCACGATGAACTTCTTGATACTGACATCCTCAATCATGTAGTTCTTATCAAGACTTGCCTATGATATTTTTGTCATTGTGATAGGACTGTAGACATTGTAAAGAGAGTCATTCAGTCAATTTAGAATATAGTTGTAACGCCCCGATTCCACGAATACGGAGACGTCACTGCGACGTATATACGTTGGTCAAAAGGTGCCCCCACGTATATACGCTAAGCATAAAAGTACAACAAAGATCAGAGTACACGACCAAGCGTGATATCCATCACATGCCAACATAAAGTACAAGTACAAGTCATCACAGAGTATGATAAAATATTACACTTTACATGTATCTTTTCATCACAACCAGCCCAACAGCAAAAAGGTACAACAAAAATACAAAAAGGCTCACGAGTAGGATGGAGATCCCGTGAGACAAAAGGAGAGAATCTGGCACGAGGACCGGAGCTAATCTGCCTGCTCACTAAAGAAAGCCTGATCTTCGGTGGATGGCTCCACTTCGGCTCAGGCCTCGGAATCTGAATGTGCAAATCCAAGGGATCAAGACAGATAACGATAACAAAGTTCAGCCAAGTGGCTAAGATACATGAATAAGGAAAGCTGGAACAGTATAATGAATATAAACCAACGGGTAAGGAAAGCATATAGAACTGAAGTCAGAAAGGAATGAATGCATAGCTCTAGTCTATTATTATTATTACTTGCTTTACTGTGATATCTAGCTATGTGACCCAGCGTCCCAGCGCACATAGATCCATATCCTAGTAATACAAGGTTGTTATTGGAAACAGCGGGGTTATCGACGAACTATGTTTACAGTGGACCCCGTACATGCCCGGGATAACGGTCCAGGATTGTTCCGTTGCTTGGTGACGGAAGCCAGCCGCTAGGCTATTCAGGAGGGTCTTATGTATGCCCTTTGTCATGACAGTATTCAGGAATAGGGAGCAAGCACTCCCCTCGGTCCCCTGGAGGCTCTCAGGTTAGACCGGAATATGATTGTACAATATACCTAATACCACTGTAAACACGAACACGTATCGATATCCGCATGTTTCCCCCGACCCATATGTAAGTTGGTGCTTTTTATGTAAAAGTCAAGTGTATCATGCTTAGTTTTAAGAGATGGCATGATAAGTGGTGATGTTTACTATTTAACATGTCATGAAACGAGTATATGCAATAATAAGTCATGAGATAACAAGAGATACATCCATCCAGTAATAGGTCATGTAGAGCCAGTATTGAAGCATGAACAAGCAAGATATAATACACATGTAACAAGTATAAGAACCAAATTCAGAACAGAAATTAACTATGACACACAGTCAGAATTAGTCGACTAGGGGTAAGGGTTAGTCGACTAATAGGGAGCTCTAGTCGACTAACAGATACTTAAGTCGACTAAGTCTGTTGATACAGAAAGTTGGGTTTCTGGTCCAGGGAGGATTAGTCGACTAGGAGGGTTCAGGAGTCGACTAATAGGGATTTCCAGAGAGTTGAGATTTATGTCCAGAAAAGATTAGTCGATTGATATTTGGGGTAAGTCGACTAATACTGTGTTTTCCAGAAAAGCTAAGTTTCAGCTAAGTGTTCTAGTCGACTAGCTCCTAGGGTAAGTCGACTAATCGTGGGAAAAACAGTGACAGAACAGATTTTCTGGAAATTGTGTTTGATAGTTCAATTCATGGTTTTTGGTGACCTAGGTGTACAAGAGGTGTAGATACAAGTGTTCTAGGGCTAATTCAAGTCTTGGTGAGTGAAATACTCACTTGGAACCGTTTGATTGAAGCTCTACGAGTCCGGAAAGAGTGTGGTTGACGGTTAGCTCCTAATTGATCCTTGACGACGAAGAGAGCTACGATCCAAGCTCCAAAGTAGTAGCTTGAGCTGGAGGTGAAGAGCTTGGGGTGTTCTTGGAGCTAGGGTTCAGTTTGAGGAAGGAGGAGAGACTTTGGTGAAGGTTTCTCTTTTGTTGAAGTGGAGAAGAAAAGAGTAGAATGCAAAGGGGAAAGCTTTTATATGTTTGGGATTTTGTAAAGGGGGTGGAATTTAGGTGGAAGAGAGGGGTTTTCTTGCAAAAAGGGAGGGGAGTGAGGTGTCCCTCACCTAGCCACTTGGCCGGCTGTGGGAGAGAGAGAGAATGAGTGGGGTTAGGTGGGGAAGTGAGTGGGAAATGAGGTGGAAATTGTGAAATTTTGGGATTATTGAAAAAATGTCCGAAATTCAAGTATCTCGGAATGACCTGAAAATTTTACCAAAAATCAAGAATAAGATTTGAAGACTCATGGTGCAATTCGTTTGAAGAAATAGTTTATAGTTTTAAACTAAAAATCCCGGAATCAGTTACTCACCGACTCCGTTGGAATTTTCATAAATTCGTAAAATTCTCAGAAAAAGTATTTAGATAGAAAATATGATTCTAAGAAATAATGTCTAAAGGACTTTCTAGAAATTCCTAACTGTTTGCAAGATAAAAATCCGAGAATCGATTAGCGGCACTGGTCGACACCGGTTTTGAAAATATTTAATTAAATTCAGGAAAATTCCAGAAAATCATATAAAATCCAAAGTATAGGAAAATGACATTTGGAACTGAAATCGGTCGAATACAGGAAGTAATTCGAAAAAAACACGATAGGGAAACTGAATACGCAACTAAGTACGTATTCCGGGAACGGGGTATTACAATCTACCCACCCTACAAAAATTTCGTCCTCGAAATTTCGTAAAGTGAAAGGGAACAGATAAATAAGGATAAGAAGGAAAATGCCCATAGATAAGAATGAAAGGAAGAGTCTTACCAATCAAGTTGTGAAGAGATGAGGGTAACGCTCACGGATAACATCCTCTCGTTCCCACGTGGCCTCTCCAGGGGCATGCCTGTTCCAAGACACCAACACTAATGGTATGGCTCTGTTCTTCAATGTCTTGACACTCCTGTCCAAAATGGCCATCGGCTGCTCTTGATATGACAAATCCGGTTGTAGTTCCAGTTCGGAGTGATCCAGGATGTGACTATCATCTTTCACATACTTCCTCAACTGTGACACGTGGAAAACATTGTGAACTCCGTCCAAAGATGGCGGTAATGCCAATCTATAAGACACGTCTCCCACTCGATCCAAAATCTCAAATGGGCCGATATATCTCGGACTAAGCTTTCCACGAGTACCGAACCGGATTACTCCCTTAGTAGGAGATATCTTCAGGAATACATGATTTCCTGTCTGGAATTCCAATGGCCTTCTCAGTGTGTCTGCCCAACTCTTCTGCCGACTCTGCGCTGCCCTGAGGTGATCTCTGATAATCCTGACCTTGTCTGTTGTCTGAATCAGAATCTCTGGCCCCAAAAGTCTTCTCTCACCGACTTCATCCCAACAAATCGGAGACCTACACTTCCTCCCATACAATGCTTCAAATGGTGCCATCTTGATACTTGCTTGATAACTGTTATTATAAGAAAACTCCGCCAAGTGAAGATGGTCTTCCCATGATCCCTGGAATTCAATCATGCAGGCCCTCAACATATCCTCAAGAATCTGGATAGTCCTCTCAGATTGTCCGTCTGTCTGAGGATGATATGATGTACTGAATTTCAGACGAGTCCCTAGACTTTCTTGGAGACTCTCCCAGAAATGAGATCTGAATCTGGTGTCTCGGTCTGATACAATACTAACAGGAACTCCATGTAGACGAACTATCTCCTTCATGTACTTGTCTGCCAGAACCTCCGTTGACTGTCCCACCCTGAATGGTATAAAGTGAGCTGACTTGGTGAGACGGTCAATGATTACCCACACAGCATTATTACCTTTAGGACTTCGAGGCAATGCCGTAACAAAATCCATGGTAATGTGCTCCCACTTCCACTCGGGAATCGGTAAAGGTTGTAGAAGTCCCGCCGTCCTCTGATGCTCAATCTTCCTCTGATGCTCAATCTTTATCTGTTGACAAACCAAGCACTTGGCAACAAACTGGGCTATCTCCCTCTTCATGGCATTCCACCAAAACTGCTTCTTCATGTCCTGATACATCTTGTTCCCCCCCGGGTGTATGGAATATGCTGAACTGTGAGCTTCCGCCAAAATCTTCTGCCGAACTTCTCCTTGGGGAACACAAAGCCTGCTACCAAAATATAAGGCACCATCCGGGTGAATACTGATATCAGTCCTCAATCCAGCCTCTACCTGAGCTCGGAACTGCTGCAATCTGGGATCTTCCTTCTGAGCTTCCTTGATCTCATCTATCAATGTTGACTGAATCTGCAAAGCCATGTACTGTCCTGCCTCCTCAGCTCCTCGAACCAACATCAAGTCCAATCTGATAATGTCCTGAATCAACTCCTTCTGCTGAGTGATTTGGACAAGCACCCCATTCTCTGGCATCCTGCTCAGTGCATCCGGTACTGTATTGACCTTGCCTGGATGGTATTGCAAGTCAATATCATAGTCCGCCATCAGCTCCAGCCACCGCCTCTGCCTCATGTTCAACTCTTTCTGTGAGAAAATATACTTGAGGCTCTTGTGATCCGTGTATATCAACACCCTATCTCCCAGAAGATAATGCCTCCAAATCTTCAAGGCAAATATCACAGCTGCAAGCTCCAAGTCATGAGTTGGGTAATTCCGCTCATGAGTCTTCAGTTGCCTGGATGCATATGCTATGACGTGATCATGTTGCATAAGTACACACCCCAGGCCTTTCCCTGATGCATCACTGAAAATGACCATCCCTCCTCTACCCGAGGGAGTCTTCAGGATTGGAGCTGAAATGAGCCTCTGCTTCAACTGCTCAAATGCTGCAGTACATTCCCCAGTCCAAATGTACCTCTCTCCTTTCCGAGTGAGCTTGGTCAACGGGGCTGCAATCCTAGAGAAATCCTGGACAAAGCGTCTGTAATATCCTGCTAGTCCAAGAAAACTCTTAACCTCAGTCACCGTCCTCGGAATTGGCCAATCCTTCACTACTTGGACCTTGCTGGGATCCACCGCGATTCCTTCTGCTGAAACAATGTGTCCAAGGAAGGCTATACTGTCCAACCAGAAGTCACACTTGCTCCTCTTGGCATGAAGCTGCTCCTGCTGGAGGGTCTGCAACACAATCCTCAAGTGTTCTGCATGCTCCTTGTTGTTCTTGGAGTAGATCAAGATGTCATCTATGAAGACAACAACGAACTGGTCCAAGTAGGGCGAGAACACTCGGTTCATCAAATCCATGAAAACTGCATGGGCATTGGTGACTCCGAAAGGCATAACTAGAAATTCATAGTGGCCATAACGGGTCCTGAATGCCGTCTTCGGGATATCCTCCGTCTTCATCCTCAGCTGATGGTACCCGACTGCAAATCTAATTTAGAGAATACACGGGCTCCATGAAGCTGATCAAACAAATCATCAATCCTGGGTAAAGGATACTTGTTCTTGATGGTTACCTTGTTCAATTCCCTATAATCAATACAAAGCCTCTTACCACCATCCTTCTTGTTCGCCAAAAGCACTGGAGCTCCCCATGGTGAAGCACTTGGCCGAATCAATCCCTGTCTGAGTATTCCTGCAGCTGCTTCTTCAGAATCTCTAACTCCGTCGGTGCCATCCTGTACGGAGCCTTAGATATAGGAGCTGTCCCAGGCACAGTATCAATTGAGAACTCAATCACCCTTTTAGGTGGCAGTCCTGAGATCTCAGCAAACACTCCTGGAAATTCATCCCACACCGGTACTCCTTTCTGAACCTCCGAAGTAGTCAACCGAGTCTTTCTCTTGGTAGACTTCACCTCACCACTAAATTGAAATTCCGGTTGACGGGGAATCCTGAAAATAATCTTCTTCTCCCTACAGTCAATAACTGCATGGTACTGACTGAGCCAGGTCATGCCTAAGATTACGTCGTACCCTTTAGTGTCTAGCACGAGCATATCTATGGCCAAGGTCTTATCACAAAGTTCCACTGGACAATCAGCACAGACCCTAGAAGACATGACTACTCTATTCCCAGTACTAATCTCCCACTTGAGGTCTAAAGATTTAACAGGTATGGAATGCAATGCCACAAAATGATCTGAGATAAAACAATGTGAAGCACCGGAATCGAAGAGGGCTAAAACAGGTTTAGAATGCACCCTGATATTACCTGTTATCACCTCCTCAGAAGTCTCAGCCTCCACTTCTGTCAAATTGTAGGCTTGACCTCTTCCACGCCCTGCTGCTGTCCTAGCTCCCCTCTGGACCGGGCGAACAACATGCTGAGGAGGAAGGGGAAAAGCTCTCCTCATCACTGGTCCCTGATTCCTCTGCCCCGGTGGCCCTGGAAGCGCCCTCTGTCCATTGGGTCCTGGAAGTGCTGGCAAAGCTTGACCGGCTATCCCCATCCTTCTGTGCGGACAGGCTTCTATAGAATGATCCCTGGATCCACACACCAAACACAATCCATTTGCCCTACGGCAATTCTGACGAATGTGGCCCGTTTCTGACAATAACTGCAGAAGGTCGATGGTTGGCCCGCCTGGTAAGGAGCTGGTCTGAATTGCTGCCTCATCTGCACCTTCGCTGCTCTGAATGGGCCTCCTCTCCCCATTGGTGGAAACGGCCTCTTCATGGCCAGGTTCCTCATCTGATCCTCTTGCTTCTTCTCAAGCCCACGCTCAACTTCTCGAGCTATGGTGAGAACCTCCGAATAAGTCTTCAGCTGTTGGGGCATTAAGAACATCTGAATGTCCATCTGCAAGCCCTGCTGGAACCTACTTGCCCGCTTCTCCTCATCCGTTACCATGTACGGAGCAAAGCGGCTCAATCTAAGAAACTCTGCAGCATACTCGTCCACGGACTTGCTCCCTTGCTGAAGCCTGATAAACTGCTCTTCCATGTCTTTCTGAGCAGTAGCAGGGAAGAATCTGTTGTAGAAACTCTTGGAGAACGTGTCCCAGGTGACAGGCTTCTCCAGTCTGGCCTCCTCAGCTAGCCACCAAGTTCTGGCTACATCTTTCAACTGAATCTTGGCGACCTCAACTTGGTTCTCCTTCGGTACCCTGGCCGCATTCAACAAGTCTGCGGTATCTGTCAGCCATTGCTCAGCATCCAAGGGCTTCTCTTCTCCCGTGAAGATGGCTGGTTGCAGCCACCTGAAGTCCGATACATTTCCGGCCTCTGTTCCTTTGGAGCTGCTAATTCTTGCCGGAGGAGTTCCGTCTGTTGCTGCTGGTTCTCCATCATAGTCTGAATGACTCTCAGAGTATTCACATTCTCCCCCGTGGGTCCATTAGAGGCTTGCCCCGAGTTGTTACGGCCCGTCCTTCTCTCCATACCGAATTGGGAAAGATAACTGGAACTGGAAAAATGGAAGGAGTTTAGGACACAAGGGAAGGAATCGAGGAGGAATCATGAGGGACTAGACAACTTGTACATTGTAATTGGCATTAGCAAATCACTGGGATTTGCTGCTTGATTGTACTTTAGGTTTGAGAGCCTTGGCTCTGATACCAACCTGTAACGCCCCGATTCCACGAATACGGAGACGTCACTGCGACGTATATACGTTGGTCAAAAGGTGCCCCCACGTATATACGCTAAGCATAAAAGTACAACAAAGATCAGAGTACACGACCAAGCGTGATATCCATCACATGCCAACATAAAGTACAAGTACAAGTCATCACAGAGTATGATAAAATATTACACTTTACATGTATCTTTTCATCACAACCAGCCCAACAGCAAAAAGGTACAACAAAAATACAAAAAGGCTCACGAGTAGGATGGAGATCCCGTGAGACAAAAGGAGAGAATCTGGCACGAGGACCGGAGCTAATCTGCCTGCTCACTAAAGAAAGCCTGATCTTCGGTGGATGGCTCCACTTCGGCCCAGGCCTCGGAATCTGAATGTGCAAATCCAAGGGATCAAGACAGATAACGATAACAAAGTTCAGCCAAGTGGCTAAGATACATGAATAAGGAAAGCTGGAACAGTATAATGAATATAAACCAACGGGTAAGGAAAGCATATAGAACTGAAGTCAGAAAGGAATGAATGCATAGCTCTAGTCTATTATTATTATTACTTGCTTTACTGTGATATCTAGCTATGTGACCCAGCGTCCCAGCGCACATAGATCCATATCCTAGTAATACAAGGTTGTTATTGGAAACAGCGGGGTTATCGACGAACTATGTTTACAGTGGACCCCGTACATGCCCGGGATAACGGTCCAGGATTGTTCCGTTGCTTGGTGACGGAAGCCAGCCGCTAGGCTATTCAGGAGGGTCTTATGTATGCCCTTTGTCATGACAGTATTCAGGAATAGGGAGCAAGCACTCCCCTCGGTCCCCTGGAGGCTCTCAGGTTAGACCGGAATATGATTGTACAATATACCTAATACCACTGTAAACACGAACACGTATCGATATCCGCATGTTTCCCCCGACCCATATGTAAGTTGGTGCTTTTATGTAAAAGTCAAGTGTATCATGCTTAGTTTTAAGAGATGGCATGATAAGTGGTGATGTTTACTATTTAACATGTCATGAAACGAGTATATGCAATAATAAGTCATGAGATAACAAGAGATACATCCATCCAGTAATAGGTCATGTAGAGCCAGTATTGAAGCATGAACAAGTAAGATATAATACACATGTAACAAGTATAAGAACCAAATTCAGAACAGAAATTAACTATGACACACAGTCAGAATTAGTCGACTAGGGGTAAGGGTTAGTCGACTAATAGGGAGCTCTAGTCGACTAACAGATACTTAAGTCGACTAAGTCTGTTGATACAGAAAGTTGGGTTTCTGGTCCAGGGAGGATTAGTCGACTAGGAGGGTTCAGGAGTCGACTAATAGGGATTTCCAGAGAGTTGAGATTTATGTCCAGAAAAGATTAGTCGATTGATATTTGGGGTAAGTCGACTAATACTGTGTTTTCCAGAAAAGCTAAGTTTCAGCTAAGTGTTCTAGTCGACTAGCTCCTAGGGTAAGTCGACTAATCGTGGGAAAAACAGTGACAGAACAGATTTTCTGGAAATTGTGTTTGATGGTTCAATTCATGGTTTTTGTGACCTAGGTGTACAAGAGGTGTAGATACAAGTGTTCTAGGGCTAATTCAAGTCTTGGTGAGTGAAATACTCACTTGGAACCGTTTGATTGAAGCTCTACGAGTCCGGAAAGAGTGTGGTTGACGGTTAGCTCCTAATTGATCCTTGACGACGAAGAGAGCTACGATCCAAGCTCCAAAGTAGTAGCTTGAGCTGGAGGTGAAGAGCTTGGGGTGTTCTTGGAGCTAGGGTTCAGTTTGAGGAAGGAGGAGAGACTTTGGTGAAGGTTTCTCTTTTGTTGAAGTGGAGAAGAAAAGAGTAGAATGCAAAGGGGAAAGCTTTTATATGTTTGGGATTTTGTAAAGGGGGTGGAATTTAGGTGGAAGAGAGGGGTTTTCTTGCAAAAAGGGAGGGGAGTGAGGTGTCCCTCACCTAGCCACTTGGCCGGCTGTGGGAGAGAGAGAGAATGAGTGGGGTTAGGTGGGGAAGTGAGTGGGAAATGAGGTGGAAATTGTGAAATTTTGGGATTATTGAAAAAATGTCCGAAATTCAAGTATCTCGGAATGACCTGAAAATTTTACCAAAAATCAAGAATAAGATTTGAAGACTCATGGTGCAATTCGTTTGAAGAAATAGTTTATAGTTTTAAAACTAAAAATCCCGGAATCAGTTACTCACCGACTCCGTTGGAATTTTCATAAATTCGTAAAATTCTCAGAAAAAGTATTTAGATAGAAAATATGATTCTAAGAAATAATGTCTAAAGGACTTTCTAGAAATTCCTAACTGTTTGCAAGATAAAAATCCGAGAATCGATCAGCGGCACTGGTCGACACCGGTTTTGAAAATATTTAATTAAATTCAGGAAAATTCCAGAAAATCATATAAAATCCAAAGTATAGGAAAATGACATTTGGAACTGAAATCGGTCGAATACAGGAAGTAATTCGAAAAAACACGATAGGAAACTGAATACGCAACTAAGTACGTATTCCGGGAACGGGGTATACAATAGTTTCGGCAAAGGAAGTCACCTTATGTCCATGCATCAACTGCAAAGACAGAGTCCCGATCAGTTCCAGGTTTCAGTGGATCCTCTTGCAGGAATTTGACCAAATACAGAGTGGTCAAGTAGAAGAGTATCTTTTGTTGCCACCTCTTGAATACAGTGCCATCAAATCTTCTTGGTTTCTCCGGCTTCGAGTTAGGAAGTGAAGCATGCAACAGTGTATGAATTTACTTGTTTGGTGCCTTACTGGTACAGTCTTGATTAGTCTCGGCATCTTCTGTAATTCAAATAGAATAGAAGTAAGTAACTTCAAGAACGATAATTGTCATAAGATTGTTATGAGCAGGAATTGATCTGACAACTAATCAATATCACCGATCTAATGGCCAGGTCGGTGAATATCAGGTGGGAGGTTTTTCATTCAGTAGAATGTTCCTTAATTACAGAATCACCTTTCAATTACCTTCCTTGGTTAAACACCAATTACACTTGTATTAGTCAGTCTCAATATACAGTAATATTTATGAGCATAAATATTTCTGTATAACCTCTATATAAAGAATGTTAGTTCACTTATACAAAAAATTGAAGTGAGGTACGCATGTAGCGAATCTTTTTAAGACAATTACGTCCCCCGCTTCGGTGCTAACGGGTTAATGGACGTTGGTCTCTCAAGATACAACACTCCTTCACGGTATTTGGATAACACTATCAAATCACCGTACAATTGAATCGTAGTTAATCAGTACCTTTACAGGATTTCAATACAGCAGGACGAAGACAAATTTCTAGGAGAATATTTGCCTTAACTTTAGAGGATTATCCACTGTAGAGAAAAGGGGTGAACGGTTCTGTCTGAACCATTACAACTATTCGTTCCAGACAAGAACCGTTGCAAGGGTCGAGACCCGCTTGCAACACCAAACCCGTGTGGCCTGGTTAAAAAAAAATCAGGTCGAGTTGGACCCCGCACCCACACCGATGCCTGGACCCGAGCTCCAGCACCGGCGACGTGTGGGCATGGTTTCCTTATTCGTGTGCGAAAACTCCAAGTACCTAAATGGCACACCTTTGTTCCTATTTTCTTCTATTTAAACACTTCAATTATTCATCCCATACCCAATGTGGGACTAAATGTTTTTAACTACCTTTAGTCCCCTTTAGCTTTTGAATTAGACAAACTTTAGACTTGAATATCTCATTCATTTTAAAACGGATTTAGACATGTAAATATGCCACGTTCATCCTCAATGGAAGGAGAACACACTCCAGCCATTATCCGGTTGATCCTTTCAGCAGATCATGCCTTAATCAGCTTAAAGATTCACGTTTTAGATCTTCGTTTTCCCAACAATTGGTCCCTCTAGACTTCTATAAAAACAACCACAAATTGAGGGTGATCTTTCAGCAAATGACCCTCCTGTGCTGTGGGCCTCTCAATCTCATCATACTCAGTCCACTCCTTAAGCAAATGGTCCCCTCCTATGCCCAAAAACAAACACCAAGCTAAGCCACAATCATTGTTAGTAGTGATGGCAAAATCAATCAACCTAAATTACATAAAATGCTTAAAGTTAAACGAATTGAACAGATCAGTCACAGAGAAAAGATTAGATACAGATCAGTAATAGAGAAAAGATGAGAGAGAGAGAGAGAGAGAGAGAGAGAGAGAGAGAGAGAGAGAGAGATGCCCGCCGCCAGCGGAAAGCCGAGAGAAACCCGAAGGTTTAGGAATTTGTGGCTCGGCTCAGGTAAGTGGGAGCTCAGACCTAGAGTGATGTTAGTTCGATTAGTCCATTAACTTGCAGTTGTATACCATATAAATGTAGTAATGATATTACAATTTATAACATGCAAGTTAAGTAAATGTAATATATATCACATATATTACTATATTACTATATTACAAGTAAAAATATATATTTGTGGATATATGTATCTGTATCCGTATATTATAAACAGATCCCTATTCATATATGTATCTGCAACTTTTTCAAAATATGTGTTCGTGTCCATTCAGATAGCAAACTCTATGTTCATATCCGCATCAAAGACTGATACACGTACGCATATCTGCAAATATTTCCGCATCCGTTTGCACCTTAGCCCTGGTGCGTTTTTTTTTCCCTCTTTTGCACTTACATGTTCTCCACTAGAGAAGGGGGAATTTTTTTAGAGCTAACTCAGCAAAATTACAATCATAATCTTCTTAATATAATATATTTATTTACCCAAAGAACAAGTAATTTTTATGCCACTCCATTGATAATAGGTCGTGGATAGAGTTGATTTATTAATTTATATCACAACAAAAGAATAAAGAGAGTCGATATCTAGCATTAGCACATTAAACACTGTTTCAGCCAAAAAAGAAAAAGCAAAAAAAAAAACACTCTCCGTTAATATTTTCAACGGAAAAACATCCAGTGCTCCCCTGAGCTTTGGATGCTTAGGAAGATGAGAGGGTTTGGTTTTTAGTTTTAAGTTCAAGAATGAAACTACCATGCTATTTTGTTCTGAGGGCAGTTTGGATTCAAGGAAGTGGGCTGAAATGAGGAAGTGGAAAGTAGGTGTTTTTTCTTTTTAGAAAATGAGAATTTATGTCTATCTTTTTGGTGTTTTAGTAGTTGGAAAGTGAAAGTGAAAAAATATTTGTGTTTTTCAGTGTTTGGATAGTAATGTGAAAGTAAAAGTGAAAATTATATAGTTCTCTTTTACATTTTCAAAGTGGTAAGGAAACAAATGTCCTCCCTCCCTCGCTCGCTGTGTAGGAAGGCAATTTAAAATTATATAGTTCAACAATTATTTTGCTCTTTAACTCTCCCCCTTAAATATGGAGAATATCAATCATAAATGATAGCTTGTCACAAATCTATCTAACTCAAGAGCCTAAATGAGCAAATCTACCGACTAATTAGCATATTTTACATGTCTAGTTTCAATACTTCTCATGGACAAAATAATGTTCAACGTTAATATTTCATATTCTTCACGCAACTTTGCTGTAGGTGTTGTTTGGTTTGGGTGCAGGAGTGCGAAAGTGGGAAAACTTATTTTTCACTTCTGTGGTCCCAAACACTAGAAAAGAAAATAGGACAAACTTTTCATTTTTTCTTCTCTCTTTTCATCTCTCTTTTACACAACTATTTCCCTACTTTCAGGGTGTTACAGTTAATTTTATGGTCATGTAAATCTCATTGGTAAAAAGTTGTAGCTCAGAATAGTTAATTTTGTGCTCATGTAAGTCTCACTTAAAAAGTCTAATTACAGTCCAAATTTTTCATAATTAATATTTATTTTAATATTAATTTGTAATCAACTTTGTGGTCAAATTTTCTACTTTCACATTACCAACCAAACACCGAAAAGACGTTACACTTTTCCAATTACGCTTCCCAGTACCATCCAAACACCGAAAAGAAAACACAAATTCTCATTTTTCAAAAAGAAAAGAATCTTACTTTCTACTTCCTCACTTCCACCTACTTCCGGGCATTCAGACAGTCCTAAGTTCAACATATGTATGTCCTTACCTTCTATTACTAAATTTAGATGCAATTTTTCATAATATTTTACATATATTTTGTTTACGTGCTAAAGGTAATTTGACAGGATAATTGAAAAATCTCAATATATGTTGGTTATTTTGTTGACTTGAAACTTGTAGTGTCTTTTGATTGCCATAAATGTGTGTTGGAACCATGACGAGGCCAGTGATCTGATTAAACACATCACAACAAAGAACAAAAGAGAAGACCAAGATTTTACGATGTTCGGCAAACTGGCATACGTCCTCGGGGCAAAACATAGAGAAATATGTTGATTGATCAACAATTTTACAAGGGGAACATATTCTCACACTTTCTCACTTAGCAAGATCCCCAAAATGATGTACACACATCTCTATTTATAGAAAAGAGAAGAGAGAGGGCAAAAACAGAGTGGGTCTGTTCACAGCCCACTGCCAGCACCCAAGAGCCGATCAACTGACCGGTCGACCGGCACAAGTTCCCCCACTTTCCGTTAACCTCAGATAGTGGGTCGGTCGACCGGGCGGTTGATCGATTGGCACCCCAACTCTCTGTTAAACCTCATAGAGTGGGTCGGTCTACTCGCATCCCTACTCTATTTAACTCACCGTTAAACCTCAGAGAGTGGGTTGGTCGACCGAGCGATCGATTGACTGACATTCTCACTCTCTGTTAAATCTCAGAGAGTGGGTCGATCGATCGGGTGATCAACTAATTGTGCCCAACGTGCATATTTTTACACGTTGGTTGACCGGGCGGTTGACCGACTCGATGTCTGTTTGCTTCTTCTGATTTCCTACAAATTCAATCTCTTCTCTTTCTCTCCAACAAGAGTTAAAAAAACTTTATTTTTGTAACACCTAGTTCCCGGAATACATACTTAGATATGTATTCTGATTTTTCGATCGTATTCTATTAATTTTTTCTCATATTTATTTTTGTTTTATGATTATTTTTATTATCGTTTGGTATCGATCTAGATTCCTGGGCTCAGAGTCAGCCTGAATCTGAACTAGGGAACTCGAAACCCAGTATACTGCTTTATTTGACCGTGTTGGTTGTCTGATTTGATCGGTTTCAGTTTTAAACATTATTTTTCAAAATTTTAGATTTTTCATGATTTTCTGAAATATTTTTGAATTAAATTACAACAGCTCCCAAATCGGTATCGATCGATCTCATCGATCGATTCTTGAATTTTTAATTTGCAAATGGAGTTGAATTTCTAAAATCTGCTTCATATTGTTTCTTAGAATTGTATTTTCTATTTAAACGCACTTTGGGGATTTTCCTAAATTTATGAAAATTCGATTTGATTTGGTGTCTGCCGGTATCACTGGTTGATTCTAGGATTTTTAGTTTGAAAAGGGGATTGAATTTCTAAAATCTGATTTCACCATGTACCTTAAAATAATATTTATTATTTTTGAGAATTTTTGGATCGTTCAGAGTTACTTCATTTTCTGAAATTTTCCGGTGTTTTCGGTGTCTTCCCTGACTTTGAGGTTTCATCCAGATATTTTTTTTCTTTTATATTTCTATTTTTCAACTCTTCTCTTCCACTCATAATTCCTTCCTTCTTTTTCTTTTCTTTTCTTTCAATTTTCTCAATGTGCACCACCATGTCCACCACCACCTTTACCAAACTCTCCCCTCCGATGAACTCTATCATTCTAGTCACTCCTCGCCTTCTGAAACCTAGCCCTAGAGAACTTCATTTTCTTTATTTCCATTACACTTGCACCACCATCCTCCTCCTCCCATGACCCCGGCAGCCCGTTCCTCCCCGCTGCGCCCTTCCGCGCGTCTCCACGCCGGCGCCGACGTCGGTGCTGGTGCTGCCAGGCCAGCCCACCTCCCTTCCATCCTCTCTTTTCTTTTACCTTTCTTTATTTCCTTCTTTCTTTCTTCCTTCTTTCCTTTCTTTTTCCTTCTTTGTTCTTCACTCCCTCTCTTTCTCTCTATTCCCTCTCACCCGCGCCCTCTCTCTTCTCCTCTCTCTTACTCTCTGTCCCTCTATTTTTCTCTACCCCGCGCACACTCTCCCGCTCTCTTACTATCTCTTTATTCTCTCTCTAGCTCTCTCCACCCCTCTATGTCTCCTGCTCACTCTTTATGTCTCTCACCGTCTCTTACTCTCTATCTCATTCTCTATCTACCTCTCTCTCGCTCACTCTCTGTCTCTCGCTTTTCATTTCTGAGACGTGGAACTTGGCCTCCGCGTAACGCGACCTTTGCGTCCGCGACCTCCACGTCCAGCTCTTCCCCTCACCTCCACATCTCACTCCCTCTCTCTTGCTAACTCTCTCTCTCTCATATATATATATATATATATATATATATATATATATATATATATATATATATATATATATATATATATATATATATGAACGCGCACACGCGTAAGTATTTGGAGTTCCAGAGATCTGGGATTTCATCGTGTTTTTCAAAGATTTAGGCGAGTGTTCTCGCTTTCTTTCTAGGTTTCCCTACTTCGTCGGGTTGATTTATATTTGAGAATTGTATAATCGTTGTATCGGTTGTTTATATTTGTAACGATAATTTCGTGAATCTGTATTATATTGGTGGTGTGTACTACATTTTGTATGGGGAATATTTGTAATAATATAGGTGATATATATGTTCTTGCATTTGGTACTAACATTTTATGCAGGTACTTATACAGCCTCCGGGCTTAACCACTTTGTGGTTTTATTATAACCTCCGGGTTTAACCTCTCTGAGGTTTTTAAAGTCCTCTGAACTTTCTATATGCTACGCCTGGTAGGCGGACCAAACGTCAGCACTTTTACTGCTAACTCCATTCGAGCGTAGCTACCCTATGAGCACGGCGATGCCGTGAGTGGTAGTATGGCATTCATACGCATGTTTCGCCATGTGTATTTAGCTGTACTGTGAGCAGTAACCATGCCGAGCGTGATAGCATTTAGTATTGTACATTAGCTTCGCTTCAGCTTGTTTAGTTTCAATTGGATGTTCCTTACTTGCTTACCCGCTTTCCTACTTGATAGTTCAATCAACTCTTTTATTGATAGTTGTGAAGGGTTTGAAATCCTTACTTACACTGTTTTCCAAAATTGAATATTTTTTGGTGTTTGTACCGATTTCTGTATCGTTATCATTTTTCTGTATAGTGTCATTCGACTGTTGAATCTACTGTATTATCACTTGTCATGCTTTTACTTGATGTGTTAACACTTATGTGTGATCACTTGGCATGTCACCACTCCACACCGGACACCTGTCTGTTATCATCTGACTCCTATACGCTGTCGCCGACATCTTACATAATATACCTTACTCATGATTATCACAATACGGGAATGATGACTTGATATCCTGACATATAGTTTCAGTATAACATGTACTCATAATACACCTGACATGCTCTTGCTCATTCCCGCACACTGATAATTATCTAATAAACTATAAAAATGACAACTTACATCGGGATGAGAGGAACTGATGGATACTGGTGTGATGTTATGTTTATAGTGGTCACAGGACTGACGATTCGTGTTGGGTGTCTTAATCCCAAATTCCACGACACGTGTTTGGGTGTAATATAATCCCAAGGAGAAAGAGTAGTAGTGGGTCGTTGTCCCGAAAAAAGACGGGATCCGCTATAAATATGATCCATCAGTACTTCATCAGTTTTCAATAACAACTTTGACTTACTCATATATGGATGTGCATGGGTTGGATCGTATGCCAGAACAAATACCCAGATATGTGAGTCGGACGTGTGATAATAATAAGACGCTAATTAATAATTCATTGTGTTTTGCAAATCAAGTTGTGTACACTCGGATTACGGTGACATGGGATAAAGGTATATGATGAGGGTTTCCTTATTTGGATATTCCTTCGACGTACCAGTCTTATGAAGTCGTAAATTGAGCTTGTACAATTGGTTTTACTCGTATTCGATTTTATTCGATTTTTTCAATTTTTTTCGATTTTATGATGTTTTCATAATTTAGGAGACAACTCAGGTTATATAAACTCAAGATAAGGTAATGTGAGACATAATGTATATATATGAGGGTTTTTCTTATTTGGATTATTCTTTCGACGTACTAATCTCACAGATCGGTAATTTGGGCTTATATTACTGGTTTTGCCACATTTACCTTACTAGTTGCCTCATTGCCTACTCCTGTATGCATGTGTTTATGACACGATTTTCAATACATGCTCTTTGACTTGAATTTATCGATACATGTTTGCTTATCTATGCACGCCACTTGGCACTCATCTTACCACTCCTTGGGTTGCTTATGACAACCCTAAATCTACATGACCAAATCCCGGAGCTTGAACCAAGGTGGACTTCATGTTGATCAGGGTTGCACAGCGGTAGCGTCGTGGATCAGTGACAGACCAGTCTAAGGCCCTATCCTTTCAGATCCCTGCTCCTCTCTCAAGTTTTCTTTCTATAACTCGTAAGCGCTTTTTTATTGTTCATAATTGTATATCTCTTTGAAAATATACCTAGAGGGAGGTGAATAGCTGTACTAGCTAATCTAATGCAAATGATGCGGAATTAAAAACTATTTATGCAAACTAAAACTATTAAGCCAAACACACAAAGTCTAACACAAGAGTGTAGTCAAATTCCCGGTGAAGGGCTCTGGACTATCTCCTCAAGATTCCTCTAGATTAAGAGTTGAAGTGCCACTATGGCTCTCTTGGTTAAATACAAGTGTGAGCAAACAATCCCAAGCATATATCAATTAAGCGCAAGTATATCAAGCATATAAGGAGATAAGCAATATAAGTATGCACGATATATAAACACAAGTGAGAGAGAGAGTAATCGCAAACACAGGAGAATTATTTCGAGGTTCGAACACCCTTGCTTTACGTCCCCGCCTTCAACACTATGAAGGATTTCCACTAGAAACGATCCTGAAGATCACTCGGTGCCGCAACACCTACAACAAGTTCACACTAGAACTCTTAGACTCACTAGTCCCTCTTTTGTTTCCACAAGAACAATACACGCAAGCATACTAGCTTGCCGACGCCACACCTCTTACAACTCCTCCAACCACAAGTCGGAACACTTGGTGATCACTTCACTTGATCACCACAAAACACATCTTCACCGAGGCCACAACCTCTACAACTCACAATACAAGATGAAATCTCATGATCACTTCTCTTGATCACAAAAATAACTCTCACAACAAAGATCCCTAGAGAATTGATATAGCAATGGAAAGCTCAAGATTGTGTGAGAAAAAACAAGATAGAGTTGTGGTGAAAAGCTCAAGAAATCTCTTTTGAAAACACTCTTAAAAAACTCTCCTTTTGATATGAAAATATTAGCACTAAAATAAGTGGAGAAAAACTCTAAGAGAGGTAGGAAAAACTGGCTTTAAAACTCTCTTGAAATCTTGTAGAAAACAGCCCAAAACAGTCTCCTTTATAGACTTCCAAAAACTAGCCGTTGGGTCAAACTACAGGTTAAAAATGACTTATCGATCGACTGGCCAACGGTCATATTTCTGACCGTTGGGGCCTGCCGGTCAACCGTCCGGTCGACCGTGCCCTAGGCATGACCTGCCGGTCGACCGCCCGGTCGACCGGGGTTAGATCCAGAGAGTAAAGCTCTCTGGACGGTCGACCGCCTAGTCAATCAGCCCTCAAGCCAAAGGGTTGTGCACATTCTGTGCACATCGGTCGACCGCCCAGTCGACCGACTTCTGTCTCGATCGACCGGCCGGTCGACCGGAAGAAGGTCAGGTCAGCAAATTTTAGGATAAAAAATTGATTTTTAAAACTCTTATAAAATCCCATAAAATCACATAAAATCTAAAAAAAATAAGTTCATTGAAATACTTTGAAGTACAAATATGTGTGATTAAAAATCAACACATATTACAAACCTTTTGAACTATTTTTGTGATATAGAAATTTTGCCTTAAACAAAAATCCGTATTTTTCTAAATCAATCTTCAATTTGAAAAACGATTTTTCAAAACTTCTCCAAATACAAAAACAAGATATTTTAAACACATTTAAAGCTTAGTGTGTATGGATATGATCCAATACACATATAAGATGAAATATCTATGTTCTTGACAATAAGCTCTACAATAAATTTTGATAAGTACAAAAACTCAAACATATGATATAGAATCACCAAATAAGTTTTTCTAAACATTTGAACCAACAATATGTATGGATGAAATACAAAAACACATATAAAACATATAAACTTGTTTTGATGAACTTTAATCATGAAACACAAGGATGTATACTTTGAAGCTCAAAACCAAAATAGTATTTTCTAAAACTAAAATTATTTTATGAAAATACATATAAATTTTGTGTGTGTGTATATGAGTTTGAGCAATCCACAACTAATCTATCCATTACATTTTATCTAAAAACAAATCTTGACAGTTACAAACATAACACAAGTCTTCTTGGAAATATTCTTTTGAAAATCTTCTTCTTCATCTTGACTTAGTCGTAACTTTGATCCATGAGCTAGACTCCTCTTGAGTACATGATGCGATCTTGATGGGCGAACTCTTGAATCAATACATGTTACCTTCAAAACTTGACTTCGAATCTTTTATTGAAGCTAAACACCTACTAAGATCTTGATCAAATATCTTAAACTATATAAACACAAGATCGTTGGTACTATAACTACACGAGTTAATCATCATCAAAACTGAAGTGATGGGCCTTGGGCCAACACTCTTTGTATTCTCGCATTTACGCCATCGGTGGTGTAATATTTTTATAATATTGTGTCAAATCCTGTGATAACTTTGTAATTATACTCATTTATTGGAATGTATAATGAACTATATACTTTCATACTCTGATTCTTATATGTACTGATGCTTAGCGTATATATGTGAGGATATTTTGACCTACGTATATATGTTGCATTAATGTCTCTGTGCCCGCGGGATTGGGGCGTTACAAGGTGGTATCAGAGCCTAGTCTCTCACATCCTCAGTCCTATCAGTCGGCAAATTAATAGTTAAGAAATTTGCAGCTAGAATACATCAATCCTTGTTATGCAATCTAGCTGCAAAATACAAAGTTATCTATTCTCCCCTGATAATCCTTCCCTTGAATCCTGAAGCTCTTCCATCCTTTCGTTTTTCAGTTTTCCGCTATCCTTAAACCACTTGAACGTGAAAAGATGGGGAAATCATGATTGTTCTAGCTCTTCTCAGGGTGGTCCTAGTGGAGAAGATGTTGAATTGATAGAAATCCTGAAGAGTATGATGGAAAACCAACAGAAGCATACGAAGATTTTACGCCAGGGGTTGTTAATAGTACCCCATAAACAAAGGCCAAAAAATGTCTGAGAGTTCAGAAAGCTGCAACCAGTTGTATTTTCTGATACTAAAAAGCTTTTGGATGCAAAACAATGGCTAATTGATACAACAAAGCTTATGAAGGCAACCTAAATTTTAGACGAGAACCGGGTAAAAGTGGTTAAGATACAACAAAGAGATGTGGTAAGAATCTGGTGGTTGGCAGAGGAAGCCAGACTGGAGAAGCCATTACTTGGGACCAGTTCTCGGAGAGATTTTGTACGAAATTTTTTCCCTAAGACAGCGCAGAAGAAAATGGAAGGATCAAACTGTGGATGAGTATTTTGTGGAATTCCTAAGACTTAGTCAGTTTGCACCGTACATGGTGGCTGATCAGGAGAACCGAGCAGATAGATTCCAGTAAGGCCTGAAAATGAAGATTCAAATGTTTCTTATATTCCAACAGCTCAAGACATATTCTCAGGTTCTCACCATCGCTCGAGCAGTAGAGCAGGGACTGGAGAAGAAGAACCAAGATAAAATGCAGAAGAGGTTGGCGAAGAGACCCTCATTGATAATGGTTGGAGAGGACTTAGTCAAGCTTGTTAATGTTTCGCTGACTAAACAATCATTCCAACCTTCTCTTCCTCTGTCAGTATGCAATTTCTGCCATAAGCTTGGACACTACCAACTTGACTGTCGAATGGCAAACAGACTATGCTTAGCCTGTGGGACCGGAGGTCATTTAATAAGAGATTGTCCATTCAGAAAGATGGAAAATATCGCACTGATTCGACCAACACTTCCATCACCACCAGTGAGAAGGAACACAGATTGGCAGGAGAACTCCATTTCTTTCCCAGTGATAGTCCTTCAATCAGGCACAAAGAAGACCAAAGGCTAGAATAGGCGGAAGAAAGAGGCAAACGTATAATTTGACAGAAGAAGAGAGCCTAGATATCAGATAGAGTGGGAGCAAGAGGTGGTGCCAAATATCCGAAACCTGAACCCTGAAGGTGCCGACCGTAACTGTTGACCCTAATTTATCATGTCCTGAGTTGGTAAAATTTTCCTTATTATAACCACTTTATCGTACTATTGTCATCAATCTTAGTTTTTCCGCGTTCACCTTCTTTTGCCATGCTGTCCCTATCTCTTCCGTGTTCATTTTTTCCCCATCTTTTTCCTTTTCAGTTCCTGTAGTCTTTATACTAACTTAAGATATGGGTAAATTAGTGAGGTAGTGACAGCACAAATGTGGTTCTCTCTCATCCTATCTGGCATTCTTCGATTCTAATATACTGTATTATCTTATATCAGAGAGTTCCTTGGCTTCATATTCTATTCTTATATGTATAGACGCATCATAGGGTTTAACACAAAAAGTGGGGATCAATACAGAAAGCAGGGCAGTCTTCACTTATATAATCATATTGACTGTATCACTGCGCAGGGAGCGTCGGTATGAAATGAATTTCCAGATTCAAGATTTCTGTAAGACATAACAACAATAGTTTTATTTATAACATTCAAGTGGCATTCACGGTCTCTTTTATCAACTTTATTGAAGTTGGGTATTCTAAGAAGTGATCTGCCGAAAGGTTTACATCTAGAAGATAGCATTCTGGACTTATTTAGGTTAGTATGGAGCCATAACGCCCAACAATCTTAATGGATCTGATGAGTCACGGACTCCGCTAGCCTCGCGAAGCGAGAGTGATGTTTTAGCCACGTGAGCTCAACCAGTCGTGGGCTTTGCTACACCCTGACACTTAGCATTTAGCGCTGTGTCACGCATTGGCTTCGCGCGTGAGCTTCGCCAAGTGCGAACTTTGCAGAGCGTTAGCTCCGTCGCACCCTAGTGCTTAGCGCCTGATGTTGTATTACGCAATGGCCGCACTTAGGCCTGACTTCACTCATGGCTAGTTCTGTTAGAGTTTATTATCCTAGCGTCGTTCCCCAGATTTCTCCTGCTTAACATGATGCGTGGACTTGGTGAACCAGGTTTTCTTGCTATATCTAACCAACTTATCATAGTCTTTATCGACGACCTATTCGGCCAACCTTGGACTTGGGTATTCTCTGAATATTTAATTTACCGTCCGGTTATCATCTAGAAAACAACATTCGAGATTCCTTTCGGTTCTTATAGGTTCTTGGTTATACTCTTTAGAATGATCAGCGCCAGCTTTCAGAATTCGTTATTATTATCAATTTTCTTTTATTTATCCACGATCAGTTTATCGGGATTTCTCTATCTACGATATTATGGTCTTCTTCTAAAGTGATAAAAACAGGCAGAACATCTTGTAGTCTCATTACTCACTCCCCGTCGGTAACAGCTTCACATTCAACAGTATAAGTACGTATTCTGAACAGGTAAGTATCATATTCTTAGATCTCGTTATTTCGAAAGAAGTAATCTCCGCCGATTCTGACAGAATTCGGGCAGTTAAAGTATAGCCAGTTCTAATGTCAGTTCATTTCATTCAGAGTAGGTCAACCTACAGAAGTTCCGACAGTATTCTTCTTAGAAGATATCTAATCAGTGGTGGTATGACTCGGTCTGAAGTTTTATACGGTAGGAAGTGTAGAAGACGTCTAGGTCTCGAATCTATTGATCAGTTGGTTATGAATATTACCCTTATTATTCATATCTTAAGTGGTATAATCTGTGTCCCTATCTTTTCTGTGTTCATCTTCTCCTTATCGAAATTTCGAGGATGAAATTTTTTTTAAGGTGGATGGAATGTAACATCCTATTCCCAGAATACGTACTTAGATACATATTTTGATTTTTTTGATCATATTCTTTCGATTTTCCCTCGTATTTATTTTTGTTTTATAATTATTTATATTATCGTTTGGTACTGGATTCGAATTCCTGGACTCAGAGTCAGCCTGAGTCTGAACCAGGGGACCTGATCCCAATATACTGCTTGATTTGACTGTCTGGTAGTCTAATTTTACCAGTTTCAGTTTCAAACATTATTTTCTAATATTTTAAGTTTTTCATGATTTTCTGAAATTTTTCTTAATTAAATTACAAGATCTTCCAAATCGGTATTGATCGATCTCGCTGATCGATTCTCGAGTTTTTAATTTGCAAAAAGAGTTGAATTTTTGAAATCAGCTTTCACATTGTTTCTTAAAATTGCATTTTCTATTTAAACACATTTTTTGAAAATTTTTTTGAATTTATCAAAAGTCGACTGGATTTGGTGTCAGACGGTATCACCGCTTGATTCCAAGATTTTTAGTTTGAAAAAGAGATTGAATTTCTAAAATTTGATTTCACCATATACTTTAGAGTAATATTTATTATTTTTGAAAAGTTTTGAGATCGTTCCGAGTTGCTTCATTTTCCGAGCTTTTACAATATTTTCAAAGTTTTCCCAGATTCTGTAGTTTTATCCAGATAATTTTTCTTTTTCAATTTTTCTTCCCCAGTCATAATTCCTCCTTCTTTTCCTTTTTTGTCTTTCACATTTCTTAAAAATTCCTCCACCACACAATAAATATCTGCCCTGTCACTTTTTCTCTCTCTCCTCTGCAAACACGAGTGCAACGTTCACACCCAACGCGGACCTGACCTCCGCGTCTGGGCTCATTATAACCAGACGCAGGTCTGGTTTAGTAGAGGTGAGGGTCTCATTCAATTAACCCCTACTCTTATATATATATGCACCCATTCTCTCTTTCTCTCTCCCTTTTTCATTTTCTTTACTTCTTCCTCTTCTCTTCTTCTTCAAAACCAGCCAGCCCACACTCGCGCCCCCTCCCTTGGCTGGCGAACCTTGGCCAATGACCACCACCATCCAACCAAACTCTCCTCCCTAACTTTTCTCCTTCTCTCTCTACTCCAAAACACCATCATCACCACCTCCTCCTCCTTCCTACCAAAACCATCACCATTAACATCTCCACCACTGTGTGCACCACGACGTCCACCACCACCTTTACCAAACTCTCCCTCTGGTGAACTCTATCATTCTAGCCACTCAGCATTCGAAACCCAACTCCGACAAACTTCATTTCATCATTTCCAATACACTTACACCACCATCCTCCTCTTCTTCGGCCCCGGCAGCCGTTCCTCCCGCTGCGCGCCTCCACGCTGACGCCGTTAGGCCAGGCTAGGCCAGCCCACCTCCCTCCCCTTCTCTCATTTCTTTTACCTTTCTTTCTTCTTTCCTTCCTTTCTTTTTCCTTCTTTGTTCTTCACTCCCTCTCTCTATTCCCTGCCCCCCGCGCCCTCTCTCTTCTCCTCTCTTTCTTACTCTCTGTCCCTCCATTTTTTCTTTCCCCTGAACACTATCTCTCCTGTGTCTCTCAAGCTCTCTTCATCCCTCTCTGTCTCCACTCACTCTCTTTCTATCTCATTCTCTCTCTACCTCTCTCCATCCCTCTCTCGCTCACTCTTTGTCTCTTGCTCTTCATTTTCGAGACGCGAAACTCGACTTCCGCATAACGCGACCTCTGCGTCCGCGACCTTCGCGTCCAATTTCTCCCCATCACCTCCGCGTCTCACGTCCTCTCTTTTGCTAACTCTCTCTTCTTATTATATATATATGTTGGCCCAAAGGCCATTATCCCGGTTATTTTGATGATAGCAAAACATATTTAGTTATGTATTTAATACTCTTGATTTTAAAGTATTTCAGGTTCAAGAAACAGATTTTGACAACTCCGCTAAAAGACTCACAAATTTGGAGTTTGCCCAACATTTGCATTCCCAAGCTAAAGCACATAGGAAGCTTCGGAATTTGCGTTGAAGAAAAGTTCAAGAAGAAGATCAAGACTTGCTTAAAAATCCAAGTTTTGTACTTTGTTTATTTTCATTTTAGAATATTTTGTCAAAACTAAATAGTAGAAGTAGAGATATGGGATATCACACACACACATTTTCTAGAGTGGTTTATGGCTTCAAAATACTTTCCATTTCTATTTCCAAACTCAGTTTAGTTGAAAATATCTATTTTGGAAATACGTTTTTAGAGAGACTAGTTTTTGGGAAAAACATTTTCATTGAAAATCAAGTTTTTATCAAAAGAATTTTTTACCAAGTATTTTACCTTGATAGTAGTATGACACATGCTCATACTCTATGATTTTTTCAAGGCCAAAACATTTTACCCAAGACCCAAAACCAAAACCCAAAATTTGACCTGGTCTGTAAGTTCTGATTTTTCAGAATTTCACAGTGCCCGGTCGACCGGCAGTCGACCGGCACTCGACCGACATGCACAAGTGTGCATGTGGGTATCAGTCGACCGGGAGTCGACCAATACCCTACCGCCCCCAACCTGCTGCTCTCTGGAAATGCCAGTCGACCGACCCAGTCGACCGGTGAGCCCCAACGGTCGGATTTTTGACCGTTGGCGGTCGACCGACCCGGTCGACCGGCAGTCTGTCAAAAGTTCTGACAGACCCAACAGCTATATTTTCTGACTCTTTGACTTTTGGGATTTGTCTCCAACGAATCTCTTGAGCAGTTTTTGACCCCTATAAATAGGTGGTCACTTCATATGATATGACTAATGTTTTTAGAGCTATCAAGTGAATTTTGACAAGAGTTTCAAAGATTTCCAAAGTTTTCAAAAGAAAAGATTTTTCTCTCCAAAGCCTAAATTTCCATCACCTTTCTTGGAGCCTATTCCTCTACTTCTCTCTAGTTTTGCACTACACAATCCCTACTCTAAGTCTACTATTTGGTTCTAGGATTGTGCTTAGTGAGCTATTTGTAAAAGTGATCAAGTGTGATCACTTCCATTGTAATTGAGTGAAGTTGTAGAGGCATCGGCCTCAAGGCGAGCTAGTGTGCTCAAGGTGGTGAAGTGTCATCACGGGAGACGGACAAGTGTTGTCCTTGTATTGTTGATCCGTGGGATCCTCAATAGTGGAAATCCTTCAAGTGTGAAGGCGGGGACGTAGAGCGTGGCTCGAACCTCGGAAACATATCGGCGTGTTTGCGTTTGCTCAAATTTCTCTAACTCTATCTCCTTTATTACTTGCAATTTTACATTGTCCATTACTTGCAAGAAATATTGTATTGTGCTAATTGTTTAGAGTTATTTTTTTTTAAATTCCGCATAATTGCCATTATCATATAGCCATCACCTATTCCCCCCCCTCTAGGTGATTTCAATTGGTATCAGAGCCTAACCCTACAACTTAGGTCTAACAACCTTAGGGAGATCCTTTAGTTGGCTATATACATTTGTTGCATTTATTATATATTGTGCATTTTATTCATCATACATGGCATCTCTAGATTTTTCAAGCATTAAGTCCCCACCCAAATTTGATGGCTTGAACTTCCCTATTTGGAAGGTCAAGATGAACCTTTTTCTAAAATCCCTAGGAGTCAAGGTAGCTAGGGCCGTCACCAAAGATTTCATTGAACCCACTAGTGATGAGAGCACATGGTCCGAGGATACCACCAAGGACTATGAAGCTAATGCTAGGGCACAATATGCATTAACACAAGCACTTAATGAAGATGACCTTGCACGCATCATTAATTGTAAATCGGCATATGAAGTTTGGAACATGCTTATTGTGACTCATGAGGGAACGTCACAAGTCAAGAGAGCAAAAGTTGACTTGCTACGTTCTCAATATGAGAATTTTTACATGATTGATAATGAGAGCATTGATGACATGCTCACTCGCTTACAAAAATAACTAATGCTCTTTCTTCCTTAGGTGACAAGATTGACAACGATCAAAAGATAAGGAAGGTGATTAGAGCTCTTCCTAAAGCTTGGGAAGTCAAGGCGACAACCCTCAAAGAGCTAAATGACAAAGAGGAGATGGACTTCTCCGGCTTCATCGGCAATCTCAAAACACATGAGATGGAGATGAAAGTACGAGAAGAAAGGGAGGCACCCAAGAAGAAATCAATAGCCTTCAAAGCCGCTCCAACCATTCAAGACGAGGATGATTCATCGGACGAGTGCGATGAAGACTTCGCCATGCTCATCCGGAAGGTGGGCAAGATGTTCTACAAAAAGGAAGACAAAGCAATTTCCGGCGAGGGAAACCTCAAGGGAGATTTGAAAGAAAAAGAGAGGAGCCCGGTCCTTGCTTCCATTGCAAGAAGATTGGTCACCTCATTGCCGAGTGCCCCGCTCTACAAGCAACCACATCCAAGAACGGGCAAAGAAAGAAGAAGGCCATGGTGGCTACTTGGGATGACACGGAGTCGGAATCCGAAGAGGAAGTCGACGCCGCGCACATGTGTTTCATGGCACATGGGGAGGATGTACCAAGGTAACTCTAGAAAACACCTTAGAATGATGATTTTGACTATGGATGAACTTGCACATTTCTTTGAAGAATTGCAAAATAGGTATGAGATTTCACAATCTCAAAATAAGAAATTAAAAAGAGAAAATGAGGCTTTAAAACATAAAGTAGAAATAGTTGTTAAAGAAAAGGATGTTTTATCTAGTGCATTTGAAAAATTGAAAAATGATTTTGATAAGCATAAACTTGCAAATAAGGGTAAAACCCCCATGGTTTCAATAGATAAAAATGATTTTGTTGAGATCCAAAAGCGTGTTGATGCTTTGGACTCCACACTTAAAAATTGTGCATTTGATTTGAAAAAGATAGCTTCTAAATTTCCTAAGGGAACACCCCAAGGGAAACATGCACAACATGCACATACACATGCACGGAAACATACTCACACTCACAAGCATGCATACATGTATGGTAGTGGTAGGATTTATGTTTGCACTCATTGTGGCCGCAAAGGCCATCTAGAAAAATTTTGTTATGCTAAGAACAATGTTAAGAATAAATATGTTTGGGTTCGCCCCGGTACTAACCCCAAAGGACCCTCAAAGATTTGGGTACCAAAAGATCCTCCAAATGTAGGTGACACAGGTGGATCTACTTCCTCCAAGACTTAGGGGGAGACGGTGCCCGGGTGGTAGATGCAACTAAGCTCAAAGTTCAAATCTAGCTTGCATCGCTATCGTGGAGGCACCTATTTTGGAGACTACCCGTAAATTGGTAACATCTCCATTTAAGAATTTATTTTTTTAATTTTGTATATACAATTGTTTTAGGATTGCTAGTTTAGTTTTATGCTTCATTGATACATGATTAGTATAAACTTGCAACTCTAACATGATTGTATATACCATGTTCAATTTTGATCTCTTTTTGACATGTATACATATGTATGGAATTGTTAGTTTGCTTTTGTTCATAATTGATACATGCTTATATAGAACTACCCTTCTATCATATTGTGTACATGCCTTGTATTAATTTTCATATTTTGTATTGTTATGCTTTTGTCATACTTGTCCACATGTCCAATCTTTGTGTATCTATATGTTTAGTTTAGATTTTGTGATTATACACTTGTATGCATATACACTTTATTTTCATAAATAAAAATTAAACATTTGAAAATTTTCATAGTTGAGCAAATACCTTAAAGATGGCAATTGCGCACCTCAACTCATTCAAGAGGAATCAAGAGGATGAAGTTCAGAACCCGTCACTGGGTATTCGGCTTCAACATCTTTATACCTTTGCTTAAATATGTAAAATAAAATTAAATAATTTTGTGTGAAGTTTTGTTGATATGATCACTAAATGAAGATTTAAAAATAATTGTGTTATCCCTGATTATTATAATATAACATATTTTTATTTGTTATAATGTTTATTTATAAAATTTTTTTTGGTCAGAATATGGTAGCAGATTTTTCAGACTTACCGGTCGACTGGCCCCTAACCCCAGTCGACCGGCTCTGTCTGAGAAAATATTTTTGATTTTTTTTTTTGTGCTACCGGTCGACTGCTGGTATAGGACCAGTCGACCGATTTAGATGCAGGGCTCTCTGTTTGTTTTCGGTCGACCGGTCCCTCAACACCAGTCGACCGATAGTCGCATTCTGGCATATATTTGACCTTTTTCCCACTGTTTCGCATTCTCTCTCTCTCAGTTCTCTCACCAGCGACCGCAGACCCATTTTCCCCAAAATTTCCTTCTTCCAATCCGTTCAACTGATCCTAAAATCCTTCAAAACCCATTTCAATCCTCTCAATTCTAACTCGGATCTTCAATTTCAAGCCGATCCATCCGTCGGATTCTCAAAATTTCTGGATTTCAGGCTAGGGTTTCAGTTTTTCTCAAAGGTAAAAATTTCGAATTTTTCACTTGTTCCTTCTTTCTAGATTAGATCTATCATTTCATTTGTCTTCATATTAAGTTGATTATCTATCTAGATCGTGCTTTTGCGTTCAAAAACCTAAAAATGGATTTTTCATGGCTCCCAAAGAGACATCGTTCTGAGAAGGGAAAGGGCATTGCCCAATCCTCAACTCAAGCCCCTAGGTCTGAACCTATGTTCCGTAACGATCTTGCCTCTGATCGTTATACTCACTTAGCCCCTAGGAATACCATTTCAGGTAGATTTGTGGCTATGCATGATTTCGAACATTTAGATATCCCCCAAACTTCGTGCTAACAATCTTGTAGATTTTCTCTCCATTAGGGAGAAGGTTTACACTTCTTTGGTTCCCTACTTTTATGCAAATTTTGAGTTTAGTGGGAACCGGATCATTTCCCGGGTGATGGGTAGGGACATCAACATCTCCCTAGGTCAATTTGCTAGAATTCTTCATCTTTCCACTGATGGAATAGATGTTTACTCCTATGACCTACATGATTTTCCTGGATATCCGGAGGGTGAGTCTTCACTCACCGCATCCACTCTTCTTCACCAGGATGACAATCCCGATCTAGTGAGGAATGAGATTGTGAGTCAGTATACCCTCCAATCTCAGGTCCTTGCTAAGATTGTCTTTCATAACATCGTGCCAAAATCCGGTGAATTTAGCCATGCTCGAGGTCCTGTTCCCTTGATTATCTATTGCCTCCTTAAAGGCATTAAGATAAATTTCCCTCGAGTGATCGCTTCTCACATGAGTGGTGATCAGATTCGTACTGCTGGTAGGAGTCTGCCTTACGGCATGCTCATTACCCATTTGCTTAGGGCTCTAGATTTCGATCTCTCTGGTCAAGCCCCCTCAAAACCCTCTTCAGATTTCAACGCTGCTGCCTTGAAGATGATGGAAGCTCAGTTGCGTCGACACGCAGCTGTGCAACCACCACCTGTTCCTGCAGCTGATCCAGCTCCAGCTCCACCTCCTGTTTTTCCTGCTCCTGAGTTTCAGGGTGCTTCTGCTTCTGAGGTCCGCTCGCAGATCGAGGCACATCAGGCCTGGGTCGGTGAGCAAATCTCTGCACTTCGTGCAGATATGGCTGCTCGTGATGCTTCTCTTCGGGCAGACATGGAGGCTCGTGCTGCGATGGATGCTACTTTTCGGGCGGAGGTCCGGAACGACTTGTCATATATGGCTGAGTCCATGAGATATGTGGACGTTCAGTTCCAATCTCTGTTCTCTAAATTGGACATAGTCGTTCCTGATGGGACTCCGGGAGCTCGTCGTCTTCCTGCTGCTGGTCCTCCTTTCCCTCCCAGAGCTCGCGTGTCTGTTCCACCACCGCGCCCCAGAGTTGATGCCGTGGATACAGAGGAGGTAGAGTCCTCTTCTTCCTCAGATGATGGTGATGACCAGACGATGGCCGAGGGCTCAGATGATGACGAGGAGGAGGATGACGAGGCGACTGAGTGATGCTGCTGTTGATGCCCCTTTATTGATGATGTCAAAAAGGGGGAGAGACATTTGGAGAGAGATATTTTGTTATGTGACTTATTTTGTTGTGTTGGACACCTTTATTTTGGACACCTTTATTTTTGTGTTGTGGACTTGTGTGGTATGTATTTGTGTCATGTTGAGACTCATTTCCTTTTATCTATGATATGACATGTGTGGTTGATATTTTCTATGGGCATGGATGTGTGATGTTTATTTTTACATGTGTGATGCTTATTTTTTATCACTATGCCTGAGTATGACTTTTTATATATGCATATGTTGAGGGGGAGCTTCATTTGAAGACTCCACCCAAAATATCTTGTGATAACTACATATGTTTTGCCATCATCAAAAGGGGGAGATTGTTGGCCCAAAGGCCATTATCCCGTTTATT
Source organism: Agave tequilana (assembly GCA_038442645.1). Classification (NCBI taxonomy): domain Eukaryota; kingdom Viridiplantae; phylum Streptophyta; class Magnoliopsida; order Asparagales; family Asparagaceae; genus Agave; species Agave tequilana. The sequence goes on from JAVJIF010003094.1 coordinate 96,167, forward strand.
TTGATGATAGCAAAACATATTAGTTATGTATTTAATACTCTTGATTTTAAAGTATTTCAGGTTCAAGAAACAGATTTTGACAACTCCGCTAAAAGACTCACAAATTTGGAGTTTGCCCAACATTTGCATTCCCAAGCTAAAGCACATAGGAAGCTTCGGAATTTGCGTTGAAGAAAAGTTCAAGAAGAAGATCAAGACTTGCTTAAAAATCCAAGTTTTGTACTTTGTTTATTTTCATTTTAGAATATTTTGTCAAAACTAAATAGTAGAAGTAGAGATATGGGATATCACACACACACATTTTCTAGAGTGGTTTATGGCTTCAAAATACTTTCCATTTCTATTTCCAAACTCAGTTTAGTTGAAAATATCTATTTTGGAAATACGTTTTTAGAGAGACTAGTTTTTGGGAAAAACATTTTCATTGAAAATCAAGTTTTTATCAAAAGAATTTTTTACCAAGTATTTTACCTTGATAGTAGTATGACACATGCTCATACTCTATGATTTTTTCAAGGCCAAAACATTTTACCCAAGACCCAAAACCAAAACCCAAAATTTGACCTGGTCTGTAAGTTCTGATTTTTCAGAATTTCACAGTGCCCGGTCGACCGGCAGTCGACCGGCACTCGACCGACATGCACAAGTGTGCATGTGGGTATCAGTCGACCGGGAGTCGACCGATACCCTACCGGCCCCCAACCTGCTGCTCTCTGGAAATGCCAGTCGACCGACCCAGTCGACCGGTGAGCCCCAACGGTCGGATTTTTGACCGTTGGCGGTCGACCGACCCGGTCGACCGGCAGTCTGTCAAAAGTTCTGACAGACCCAACAGCTATATTTTCTGACTCTTTGACTTTTGGGATTTGTCTCCAACGAATCTCTTGCAGTTTTTGACCCCTATAAATAGGTGGTCACTTCATATGATATGACTAATGTTTTTAGAGCTATCAAGTGAATTTTGACAAGAGTTTCAAAGATTTCCAAAGTTTTCAAAAGAAAAGATTTTTCTCTCCAAAGCCTAAATTTCCATCACCTTTCTTGGAGCCTATTCCTCTACTTCTCTCTAGTTTTGCACTACACAATCCCATACTCTAAGTCTACTATTTGGTTCTAGGATTGTGCTTAGTGAGCTATTTGTAAAAGTGATCAAGTGTGATCACTTCCATTGTAATTGAGTGAAGTTGTAGAGGCATCGGCCTCAAGGCGAGCTAGTGTGCTCAAGGTGGTGAAGTGTCATCACGGGAGACGGACAAGTGTTGTCCTTGTATTGTTGATCCGGTGGGATCCTCAATAGTGGAAATCCTTCAAGTGTGAAGGCGGGGACGTAGAGCGTGGCTCGAACCTCGGAAACATATCGGCGTGTTTGCGTTTGCTCAAATTTCTCTAACTCTATCTCCTTTATTACTTGCAATTTTACATTGTCCATTACTTGCAAGAAATATTGTATTGTGCTAATTGTTTAGAGTTATTTTTTTAAATTCCGCATAATTGCCATTATCATATAGCCATCACCTATTCACCCCCCCTCTAGGTGATTTCAATATATATATATATATATATAATATATATATATATATAATATATATATATTATATATGAACGCGCACGCGTGTTAAATATTTGAAGTTCCGAAGATCTGAGATTTCACAGTGTTTTCCGGAGATTTAGGCGAGCATTCTAAATTTCTTTCTAGGTTTTCACGCTTCGTCAGGTTGATTTGTATTTTGGGAATTGTATAATCATTGTATCGGTGGTTTTTTTAATTGTACCGGTGGTTTCGTGGATCTGTTTTGTATCGATGGTGTGTACTATATTTTGTATGAGGAATATTTGTAATAATATAGGTGATGTGTATGTTCTTGCAATTGACACTAACATTTTATGCAGGTATTTATACAGTTTCCGAGCTTAACCACTTTGTGATTTTACTATAACTTCCGTATCTAACCTCTCTGAGGTTTTTAAAGTCCTCTGTACTTTCTATATGTTACGCCTGGTAAGCGGATATAGCGTCAACACTTTTACGGCTAACTCCGTTCGAGTGTGATTACCCTATGAGCATGGCGGTGTCATGAGCGGTAGTATGGCGTTCATACGCATGCTTCGCCATGGCATTTATTGTACTGCGACCGGTAACCACATTGATAGCATCTAGTGCTGCACATTAGCTTTGCTCCTGCTTGTTTTGCTTTACTTGGATGTTTGCTTGCTTGGTTACCCGCTTGCCTACTCGATAGTTTGATCAACTCTTTTATTGATAGTTGTGAAGAGTTTGAAACTCTTACTTATATTGTTTTCAAAAACTAAATATTTTTGGTGTTCGTACCGATTTCCTGTATCGTTACTATTTTCTCGTATCGTGTTATTCGACTGTTGAATCTGTTGTATTATCGCTTGCTGTGCTTTTACTTAATGTGTTAACACTTATGTGTCATCACTTGGCATGTCACCACTTCATACTGGACACCTATCTGTTATCACTTGACTCTTGTACGCTATCACCTGACATCTTACATAATATATCTGACTCATGATTATCACAATATGGGAATGATGACATGATATCTTGACATATAGTTTCAGTACAACATATACTCATAATACACCTGACATGCTCTTGCTCATTTCTGTACAGTGATAATTATCTAATAAACTATAAAAAGGACAACTTACATTGGGATGGGAGAAATTGATGGATACTGGTGTGATGTTATGTTTATAGTGGTCGCAGGACTGATAATTCGTGTTGGGTGTCTTAATCCCCAAATTTTATGACACGTGTCCAGGTGTAATATAATTCCCGAGAAGGAAGAGTAGTAGTGGGCCGTTGTCCCGGGTAGAGGCGGGACCAAGTATAAATAAGATCCATCAGTTCTTCATCAGTTTCTAATAACAATTTCGACTTGCTCATTTATGGGTGAATATGGGTTGGATCGTATGCCAGAACACATGCCTAGATATATGCGTAATATTCATAATTAGTAATACTATATTTTTATTTTTTTAAATTATTTATTTTGATTTACTGATTATATTATTATTACTTTCTAATTAACTTGATTTATATTTATTATTAATTAAATGTGCAAATTATTTTGAGATAGTAGATAATAGCTTGGCTTTACGTATTATTACCATTATTTTTGTCTATATTTTTAGTTACTTATTACTATTTTTTCTACTATTATTTTTATTATTAACTGATATTATTTGTGGTAGTTATTACTATTATTATTCTTTCATTATGATTATTATTTATTTTTATTACTATTATTGTCATATTATTAATATTATTGGTGTTTATTATTATTATAGTGTTACTATTATTTTATTTATTTATTTTAATAGTAGCAATAATATCAGTGATAGTGGTAGTTATTAATTCTCATTACTATTATTATTGTTACTAATATTATTATTATTATTATTATATGGTTAATTATTATGATTATTATCACTTTTATTATTAGTGTTACTAATTACTATTAATATTACTAGTCATGATTCTTATTTTTATTGTTAGTTACTACTAGTATTAGTGTTATTATTGTTAATATTACTTGTTATTATTCGAGTTTATTATTATTATTATTTGTTATTAGTATTTTTCTTTCCTTAATTTCTACCCCATACCCATTTATCCTAACCCACTACCTATTATTTCCAAACTCATGATGAAACCCATTGTTTAAAACCCACCAACCTGAAACCCGTAACCCATAATCATCTCTATATAAACATCTCTTATCTAATCCTAATCTTAACTACCTAATCTAAATCCTAACCTTCTCTCAACCTCCTTCCCCCTAATTCATCTACCCAGCCGTATCCAAACCCTCTCCCACACACGACCTCCAACCAGGAACCCAGCAACCCCTTGCTGAGTTCCCAGTATAACTCACAACGGCCGACAGCACAACCCCTACAGCATTACCTCCCGCCCATGGCCGGTTGAGCCACCGGAGCACCCCACCTCGGCCATCTCTCCTTCATCTCCCAACTCATTCCTTACTGCCGAAACTCGGAACTCCGCTGTGGCCTGTGCCCTTCTCCAACCCCCTCTACCACCTTGCTAAATCCACGCCTGAACAGCCCCCCTCTTGCTGCAACTCCGACAGCCCAGAACCTTTGTTGGCCGAGCCCGCGCAACATCACCACAAGCCCATCCCCCACCTTTCCCTCCCTGGCTCCTACATCTCCAAGCACACAACCCCAGGCCCGTGCACCTGGCCATGTTCTCCCCTCTATCATCCATCTTTGGCGATCTCCGTGAGGCCCTCCGGCAGCTTCGCGAGCCACCCGGCTCCCCTCCCCTCTTTGGTAGCCCTCGTTGCCTCTGCTAGCTCCGTTGCAGCCCTCGTCAGCGAGTACCCACGGCGTGAGTCCTTGGCTGCTCCCCCGCTTTATGCGTGTGATGGCATTTCGGATTCGTTCATGCGATCCAAACTCGATAACGTGAGATTCGAAGTTGTGCCTGTTATGGACCAGATACCATGACAATTTGAAGACCGACTAATGGGATGATCCATAGATCAGTACCAGTTTGTATAGTGAATACCTGATGGTGATTCGGTTCCAACACTACGTCATTTCATGTGAGTGTTTGTTCTTGTGTATTTCTTTATTTACTGTCGATGGTATGCGTTTACATGTTACTCTTATCATTTCATGTAACCGTCTGATCTATTTTATCAGTTTGATTGCCTGTATTACTTCATAAGACATCAATGAGCTTTCACCTTAAATACGTAGTTGATGTGAGTATTTTTCTGCGTCATTTCATGTGTTGCTATTTGTCACTTTTGACTTTGGACTAGCGTAGTATACCTTACACTTGGACTCGATCTTATAATTGTCCCAGTTATGATTAGTGACTCTACATCACCAGTCTTCTCCATTTGATGTCAGTTAATAGCTATTCAGTTGTTATATATCAATTGTTCAGTTTTCAGCTATTACTGACATCATCAGTTGTTGGAGATGTCTGGTCGCTAATTCACTTTTAATAATAATTTATATCATTTGCTTGCTAATAAAAGACACCATAACCCAGGAAATATGGGTAATTGCCTGATGATGCATGTCATGTATTTTGAAAGAATTTATTATGGTACCGAGTTGTGGGTTCCAACCATGGGGAACCAAGGTAGTAAAGGCTACCTAGTTATTCAGTTGTCAGTTGTCACGGCTATGCCCGGATTACGACACCACACTATTGTTTTTTTCGTGTTGGGCTGTGATCTTCAGTTATTAGAGCCGCAAGGCTTGTCCTGATTCAGCGCCAGGGGTGTTAGACCGTGTATTGGGCATGCACGGTATCCTTCCAAAACACATGCACTACATTGGCAAGCAGTTACAATAACGATAACTTTGCTTGATATGTAAGAAAACGGCTGTGGTATGGGAGACAACTAAGTACTACATTACTTAGGTTAATAATAACCAACTAGACAAGTGACATATACTAGATTACACATCTTAACATTAGTTGTTTTCTTTCATCATGATATCAGTTATACATCGTTCATAACTTTGTTCTTGATATTGATTATTCTGTTATTTTTTATTTCAGCTTATCATGTTGTTATTGCTTACATTGTTTATATGCGCAAGTACTACCCCTTTTTATATACACTCATTAGGTCGCTTCTGATGATCCTAGATTTGTACGTTCAGATTGGATATGCATTGTTTCAGTGATCAGGTATTCGAAGAGCCTGTGCATGTTGCGAGGTGTCTAGAGTTTCTTTCTACTTGATTCCAATATTCTTATCTCTCTTACCTTCTTTTTTTTTCCTGTGATTATTACTTGATTCATCTATATTGGACTTGGCTTCTATTATATTTCTTATTTCATATGATATCATGCATGGATGCTTACATGTGATATTGCAGTCATCATGATTCATTTTAGTAGATTTTTATAAGTTATTTTAGGTTACTTAAGGCTTAGCACGTTAACGTGGGGTATTTTCCTTGCGTACATGCGTCATCGACTCTTGTCGCATCTCCGCTCCAGCGTATTTTGGGAAGTGGAGTGTGACAATATGAGTTAGGAGAGTAATAATAATAAGATGCTAATTAACAATTCGTTGTGTTTTGTAAATCAGTTGTGTGCACTCGGATTACGGTGACATGGGATAAAGGTATATAGATGAAGGTTTTCCTGTTTGGATTATTCCTTCGACATTTCAGTCTTATGAAGTCGTAAACTGAGCTTGTACAATTAGTTTTGCTCGTGTTTGGTTTTATTCGATTTTATCATTTTTTTATCGATTTTATGATGTTTTTATAGTTTAGGAACTCAGGTTATATGAACTCAGGATACGGTAATGTGATATATAAGGTATATATATGAGGGTTTCCTTATTTGGATTATTCATTCGACGTACTAATCTCGCAGACCTGTAATTTGGGCTTATATAATTAGTTTTGTCACATTTATCTTACTTTCTGCCTCATTGCCTGCTCTTGTATGCATGTGCTCACGATACGGTTTTCAATACATGCTCTTTGACTCAGATTTATCGATACACGTATGCTTATCTATGCATGTCACTTGGCACTCATCTTACCACTCGTTGGATTGCTTCTGACAACCCTAGATCTGCATGTCCAGATCCGGGAGCTTGAATTATGGTGGACTTTCTGTTGATCAGAATTACGCATCCGATAATGTGTGGATCAGTGGTAGACCAGTCCAACCCCTATCCTTCCAAGCCCCCTTGCTCGTCTCTCGAGTTTTTCTTTTATAACTCGTGAGCGCTTTTGTACTATTCATAATTATATATCTCTTTATGTTCTTGCATTTGCGCGTATCAGTGATGTAATATTCTTGTAATACTGTGTCACATCCTATGATAACTTTGTAATTATACTCATATGTTGGAATGTATACCACATACTTTCGTACTCTGATTATTGCCTGTACTAATGCTTAGCATATATATGTTAGGATATTTCTGACCTATGATATATGTCACAGTAACGTCTCCATATCCGCGGGATCGGGGCGTTACATTTTGATCCTTTTATTATAAGTCTCCACCTTTGAAGATTTCTCAAATTTGAGCCAAATACCAATGAGCCCAACGTCGCTCTGAGATTGACAAACAATCTCCGCTCTGAGATCGACACGTGATCTCCGCTACGGGATTGATACACGATTTTCGCCGAGCAAACCAAATCACCAAGATTGACTCATCAAATGGTTCAAACAAACAAATGCACAATTACAATTAATTTAAACGATCACAACAGATCCAAATGATTAATTCAAGATCAATCCAAATTGAGTTTGTCGTCGCCTCAGGCAACCTCTCCAAACTCCGATATCAATTGCAACAATACCAATTTTTCAGCTTAGTCAATTGACTGGACCATCACGACAGCCTTTCCAACACTGCACCAAAGAAAGACAACTTTCTGGAACACCAGTCCAAATGACCTCAAGAAGAACCCAAACATGAGCCAACAATGACTCATCCAACTGACTTGCACACCAGTCCAAATGTCTTCAAGAAGTGCCAACAAATCTGAGTTGACCAATGATTTCTCTCAGTGATTCCAAATCAAAGAGTTAAGAATTACCGTGTAGCTTTGGGCTAACGGGTCGTGTCCACGAGGAGGAATGCGATAGAAGCTTTTCAGTGTTTTTGTTAAGTAACAAAGAATGAAATTGGTGTCTTTCTTTTAAGTTGAAAAAGAGAATGGAGAGAAAGAAAATGATTAAAAGAAAAATTATAAATTTGGAGAAGGTTTTGGAAAAGGTGATTTAAAAAGCTTTGAAAAGTGATTTGTTGTTTTTAACAAAGAAGAAAATCTGGGCTCACTATCTCACTACTCAACGATATGTTCTTCTATTGAAATCTTTAGTGCCTCAACTTGATCATAGGAAAAACTTAAGATTGATTTTAGAAAGTTTTAAGCAAAGCACATAAGATGGTTGGAAGAGTTAATCCTTTTCTTTAAGAAATCATCTCGAATTGAATGTTAAATAATCAAGAAGTTCAAGTGTGAGATAAAAACAAGTTCAAGAGACGTTTTTAAAAGAAGTAAAAATTTAAAAATCCAAACCCATCCTCATGTGCCTTCAAGAACACTTTCAAAAAGAAAGGCTTAAGTTTGGCATGCAAATGATTCATTGGGTCTTTTCATCAAAACCATTCGAAAAGAAGAGGGATCAGAGAGAGGAGTAATAGTGAGCCCAGAAAATTGATTTAGCTACTCATGGCAGACAAAGAATAATGCAAGTAAATAAAGTAAGACATACCGTAAAATGGAGTGGAAGAAAAGGTAGCTTGATCCTTGTATTGATGTTACTTCAATCTTCAGAATACAATCACTCAATTCCTCTCTCTCACTGGTATTTGCACTGAATTACAAATTGCAAAACAAAGATACAACTTTTATACTGTCTAACAAAGAGCCTAAACCTTAAAAAATAAACAAAAATTCTAATCCTAGTCTTCGCTCATTTTTCAGTACAAAACCCTGCCTTTTATTGGCAAAAACCCAGAGGGAAATGAGTGAGGAGATAAGGGGAGCAAACGCTCCCCTTATCTCCACCAAAGAGCCGCGGATCCGCGGCCAGGATGTGGCCACATGGCCACATCCAGGTGGGGAATAGGCTGCGTGAGATTGTTGCCCCCTTTTGTCTGGCTGGATTTGCTATTTGTCTTCGATTCTAATCTGATCTTTGGTGATTCTCAAGCTAACCGATTTGGATTCTGATTAAACCAAATTAATCGATTTCCAACCTCCCTGATTTGCCATAATCTGCCTGATTTGCTGATTTCAAATTAATTCTAAATTAAATAAGAATTTGATGGGCTTTTGGGCTCGTTTCTCTTCCCTTTCCTTAAGTAATGGGCCTGCACTTTATAAAGAAAAATAGAACTTATTAATATGATTTATTTAGGTAATAAGTATGGTAATGTGACAATATGTATGCAATATATGTGACCGATCACACCCACACTTATCTTTTGCTCGCCCTCGAGCAAAACATCAAAACTAATTCTAATCATTTATTAGACCACTTTCGCAGGTCACTCGATTGCACTGAGCATGTGCAACAAGCCGTTAAACCTCTAGATTACCCCTAAAGGAGGAGTTTTGTCTCGTGAGGGTTTTTAGTGGATTATACGCACAAAATCCATAAAGAAAGAGAAAAAAGTTAGTATTTTCGAAAAGCATTTAGAAAAGAGAAAATATTTGAAGTATATTTGTGAGAGTTTAAGTAATCTATAAGTTATAGGAATATCAAACTTTTCATTCCTAAACTTAGTCTCTATTCAAAAACATGTCATCAATCAAAGTAAGGAGTCAAATTGTATTTCTCATCTAGTCTATTACTTTACCCTGAGTCATATGCACCATCGTGACTGTGAAGTTTGACTAAGGGTTCTTTAACATTAACTCCTATGCCTTATTTATATTTATTTTTGGTAGTATTTATTCCTCAATTCCATTAGGCTTTCTAATCTGCCTATGTAACGAGCCTTTAGTCGGTGACACCCAAACCGAACAGTTTTAGGGCACCAGGTGAGAAAACACCCCTAAGGACTTAAACACTCGAGCAGACAAGGCTACGAAACCAAGATTTTTATTTATAAAATGTACCCCTTTTAGGCGTGAATACTAATGCTTCATGAGGCACAAATACCCAGCTTAATCAGAGGATTTATATATATATATTTCAAACTTATCTAATTATCTTTTGCATAAATACCAAGGCTTGCTTGGGCCAAAGCACCTAGCTAGTCAATAATTAGATTTGTTTATTTTTTTTTATACATATATAGTTTTTTTCCTTTTTTTTAATATAAGGTATAAGAGTCTTTGTTTTTGAACCCTAAGTGTGTAAGTGTATAAAGTGTGCTTATTTCATCAAGGTAAAGATCAAGACTAAATTACTTTCACAAATTTTCTTCCTAACCCTAAAAATCAAACAAGTCATCTTACTTTGACCAAGTGTAAGAAATCCTAATTATGATTTTCCTATTCCTTAAAATTGACTTAATTTCTTACAAAATTTATCAAAATATTGTTCTTACCTTTCAAAAAGTTTATATATATATATATATATATATATATATATATATATATATATATATATATATATATATATATATATATATATATCTTTGTTTTTCTTTTTTTCTTTGTTTTTCTTTTTTCTTTTTAGTTATATTAGTCATGTTAGAACCCTCCCCCACACTTATCTCATGCATTGTCCCCAATGTATGGAAGAAATGTATAGATGCATGAAATGAAATGTAAAAGAGGTGCATATATTATACAAAAATATGTACAACATCAAGTTTCTCCCATACCTAGATCTTTTTTGGTCTCATCCCTCTAACTCTCTTCCCATCATTCCAATGGGTCCTCTTTAAAGGGCATAGTGAGGAGGCCAATTTTTTTGTCATTTTAGCTTTCTTCCTCCCCAGTCTCACCTTCTTTAGGTGTTTCTTCCTCATATTACTACATTCATTATTCAAAAATTGATCTCCACCACACTTCTCAGTTGGAACTTCTTCATTATGAATGCCTAGAAATTCTAACTCAGTTCCATAAATTTCCTCAAAGCTTAGGTCAACACTTTCCCCTGGAGATGTGTAATTAACCAAATGATCCCTAGTTGGTTCATCCAAACACATGAGTTCTTCTTCGAAGAGGTTTTCAAAGAGTATGTCAATCGGAGGTTCTTGAATTATATTCTCATGCGATATATTATTGGTTGGCTCAGCGAAAGTGAAGATATTCAAATCAAAATTTTCTTTTTTAAAGGGTAATCTAAAATTAGGATCTCCGACATATGCCTTCTCATTAAGATAATCGCATTCATTCTTAAATAATTCATTAAGAAATCGACTCATTCTCTATTCCTTCACTTCCTTCATCACAATTATTTTCAACAAAGTTTACCTCAAATGTTTGGTCTCTTATCTTACGAGGTTGTTTTTCTAGGTTGAAGACATTGACTTCTCTAGTCATGTCCCCAAAGGTTAATCTCATAGACCCATTCCTATAATTGATAATAGCATTAGCAGTACCAAGGAATGGGCGCCCTAGGATAACAGGAGTTTGAGCCCTAGGATTGGACACAAGTTGTGTCTCAAGAACTATGAAATCAACTGGGTAGATAAACTCCCCGACCCGGATAAGGACATCATTAATTTCCCCTTTTGAAACTTTCACAGAACGGTCAGCCAGTTAGATAGTGACTTGAGTTGGACTAAGATTGCTCAACCCGAGTTGTTGATAAACTGAAAATGGAAGCAGGTTGATACTTGCTCCCAAATCAAGAAGTGCATGACTAATCTCGGCTTGTCCTATAGTGCAGGCCATGGTGGGACAACCCGGTTCCTTGTATTTGACAGGGATCGGACCCTATAGTAGCTCACTAATGTTAGTGGCTAAGAAGACTTTCTTAGGTACATTAGTCTTTCTCTTCTTGGTGCACATATCCTTAAGAAATTTTACATAGGATGGGACTTGTTGGATGGCATCAAGGAGTGGCACATTTATCTTAACTTGATTAAACATCTCAATTATCTTATCCATGTGTGGATTTTGCTTGTTGTTCTTTAGCCTATTAGGAAATGGTACTATAGGCTTATACACCTGACTGGTTGACTTATCTGTTTCAGATTCGTCAGATTTGGAAGGATTGGGACTAGATGAGGTGGATGCTGGAGTGTGATTGTGCTGACTGGGATTGGGTGGTGTTGACACTTGGTAATCAACTTTCTTTCCCGACCTCAATGTATGAACAACATTACATTGATTCAATGATTGATTCTCAACCAAATGAGCTTGTTGTGAATTCCTAGAATTCATAATTGGTTGACTGGGCAAGGTATCCTTTTGCCTCTCATGTTGTGGATTGGCTAAGTGTCTCATTTGACCCTCTAGCCTCTGTATTGTTTGCATAAGGGAATCTTGATTCTTCATGTACCTTTCCATATTTCTCTCAAAGTCATTCATTCTCCTTTCAAGCTGAGGATTCTGAAAGGAGGGTTGTGGTGCTTGGTTGGGAAAATTTTGTTGATAATGTGAAAAATTGTTGGGAGAATTTTGAGGGTGATTTGGAAAGTTGGGTTGATGATTGGAAGAATTATTGGAATTATGGAAGTGGCTTGCATGGTTTGACCGTGGGTGGTCATTATTTTGTTAGCTCCATGAGAAATTTGGGTGATTTCTCCAGCCAGGATTGTACGTTGGAGCGTAAGGATCATTGTTCGGCCTTGAAAAGGCCGCATTCATCGGTTCAGAAAAGTGTTGTTGAGCTTGAAATACAGGACACTCCTCAAACACATGATTCATGGCCTGACAGTAAGTACAACCCGGAGTTGGAAATTAGTTTGGGCTGACTTGATTGATTGGACTGGGTGTAGGCTGTCTAAAAATCACTAACAGACGAGCCATTAAAAAGCAGAGTTTTAAGCATCAAGGCGCGTTGGCTCGACACCCGCGTCTCAGCATCAAGGCGCGTGGGCTCGACACCCGCGTCTCAGCATCAAGGCGCGTGGGCTCGACACCCGCGTCTCAGCATCAAGGCGCGTTGGCTCGACACCCGCGTCTCAACATCAAGGCGCGTTGGCTCAACACCCGCGTCTCAGTTATAACCGCCCTGATCGTGGGGCCAGTCGCCGCCTATGTAGCGGGGAAGTTGGCCCCTCATCGTGGAGCATTTTTAGGGGGCACGCTCACCCCCTAGGACCTCTATAAATAGCCCCATCGCTATGACCGACAGGCCCAACAAGGCCAAGGGACGATAACGGAGAGAACAACGACAAGCGATCAGAAGAAGACAGAGGCAGAAAAGGAGAGAGCTCAACTCTTCAACAAGCTCGCTGCGTACGAGTTGCACTTTGCCTACCTTCTCTTTGAGAGTTTTGGTAGACAAGAGCTGTGCTACTCCCTCTACCAACCAAAGAGAAGATCCCTGACGATCTCGACGGTCATCCGGTCAACGGAGAACAAGATTCACTCTCCACCGCCACACGAAGAACCCAGCATTAAACAAAGGGAGGATTCAAGACTCAACATCCTCCCTCCCTTGTAACTGGAAGGAAAAGTGGTTTTTGCTGTAATCTTTTCATCTGATTCAAGGAAAATTTTTACAGCATTTCCTCTTTCTCTCTTTTGCGGCGCGTACAAGAGATGGCGACTCCGCTGGGGACTACATTTATCACTGATGAGCAAATTGTGGCGCAGGACGACGTCCTCCGTAAGGGGAAGATGGTCGAATCGCTCATCGTCGAGTTCGACCAGGCGAAGTACGAAGAGTTTCTCTCTTCCGGCTCCAAGAGCCAAAGACCCGCGTCTGCCGCTGAGTCTCGACGGGGAATGGCCCCGAGGCCCGATCTGTGGCTCTCTCGGTCGCCCCTACTGCCAACTGTGCCAAGCAAAGTACACGCGCCAACGCCTCGCAGAAGGCCCGCGTAATCCCAGGCACAACTGCCTTTGCGACCAACCGCGTCGCACAGAACACCCGCGTCAGCGTCTCTCAGGAGACCCGCGTGGTTAAGATCTCTGATGTTCAGCATCAGGATGTTGTTAGTCTCTCTCCACCTCCGCGACGCAACCGGAACGCTGAGCGTCGACAAAGGAGACGTGCACGTCAGCTGCAAGTTGGAACCTCTGGTTGTCTGACTGAGGCTGGACGCAGCATACAAACTGGCGCCTTACTCGCGCCCCGCAAAGTCCGCGTTTGGCGGCCCAAAAGCGAGATTCCTCCAGTTAGGTCCTCTGAAGACCAACTCACCAAACGCCAAGGTGAAGCCTCTGTGCCTTGTCAAGCACAAGAGGCACGCGCCCATAGGCGTGGGGCCCAGCAGCCCACTCTCTCTCAAGTGTCTCTGCCCCGACACACCAAACAGCAACGCGACAGGGGCGTCTTGTCTCAACAGAGACGCCAGACACGCGCTGAACGGCTGCGGCGCAAGAACTGCGTCCCTGAAGCCTGCGTCCAGGCTGTACAGCACATGGATGCCTCCCGTCTTCGACGTTGCGAGGCTAATCTTTTCAATCCCCCGCCCATGGATTTGAGGGATTATTTGACGAAGAAAAGAAGTGCTAATCAGGCTACTTCGTCGTGTTGCTGCCAACGGCTCATCCATATGCTCTCTGAGTGCCGTTGCGGATCAGGCGTACACCAGCAGTCTTTAGTCAGACAGCTGACCCTGATTCCTCCGTCAGCTAAAAGAAGACGCTCCCACAGAAGGAGAACCTTCTCTGACGTTGAGTACCCGGAGCTCACTGCGAATATGACAAGCAGGAGCAAGGGAAAACAACCTGCAGTCAGCTCAGATGAGTCTGACTCTAAACCGGAAGGGGTGTATCAACACACTCGCACCCGGACTGGGGCCATTCCCCCAATTGACTATAATGCCTTAGCCCATGGCATTAGAGTGAATGATTCTCACTCCGCCGTAGCGGAATCAAGGGCTTCGAACTCTACGGTCGAGAAGGAGACTTCTGCCTACATGACAGGCACTCCTGAGGAAACGGCTAGACGTTTGGAACAGATCCAGAAGGCGCAAATGGATATGATTCTTTCTCAGCAGGAATCTATCAACTCCCTCAAGCAGGCGATTGCACAGCTGCTCGAAAACAGAAGGAGGTCTCCTCCTAAAAAGTCAAAGGGCAAAGGGAGAAAGGGAGGAAGCTCATCTTCCGAACCTTCTGACGAGAGGCCGCGATCTACTGCGGATTCGTCCAAATCCTCGTTGCAAGTAAATGGCGACCAAGACCCGGGAAAGGCTCATGTTAAAAGAATGAGTCAATTGGAGCAACGCCTCGAGGCCCTTGCCAATCGCAAAGACCTCCAAGAAGTGGGGGTGGTCCGGCCCTATCCGGCTGAATGGGACTTAGTTCCGTACCCGCCCAAGTTCAAAGCTCCAACTCTCCAAGCATTCGACGGGAAGGGGTCACCCAACTAGCACATCTACTACTTCAAATCCCAAACCGGGAATGTAGTAGACAACGATGCTATCCTGGCGCGTCTGTTCATCGGCACCCAGAAAGGGTTGGCCTTTGAATGGTTCATGAAGCTCCCAGAAGGTTCCATTAAGAACTGGGGCGATTTGGAGAAGCTCTTTTTAACGCGCTTCTTCGAGGATGACTCCGAAGTCACGATGCCCACCCTTTTGGCTACCAAACAGCGAAAAGGGGAGTCCGTCAAATCTTTCGTGGAAAGGTTTTGGAACGTGGCACTCCGGTGTCTAAGCGGCATGACCCAGGCCACTCTGGTGGAAACATGCCGCCACAATCTCCAAACCTCACTCCTTACTCAAATAGGAGTCGCTGAAAGCCGCACCTGGAAGCAATTAGTCCAACAAGGTGAACAGGCTGAGGAGATTGTCGCCCGCGTCAGAGCGGAGGAAGGTAAGCCTAGGCCGGAAAGGTCGACAAGGCGTGCGCCAGACACATCCCTCCAAACAAAGCGGAAGGATAATTTGGCAACGGAGACCAAATCTCCCGCCAAACCTCAATCAGGCAAGGCGAGTGGCTCTTCAAGCCAGCCACGCGCCAACAAGCAATATTCCTTCAAGGAGGAACATGTCGATTCACTCTTCAAACTACTCAACAAGAGCAATCGACTGAAGCTCCCTGAAGTTAGGCGCCCAGAGGAAGTCGGCAAGACCGACAACCCCAACTACTGCATGTACCACAGGATGTTGGGGCACCCTACTAAGAGCTGCTATGTCTTCAAGGACATCCTTCAAGCTCTGATTGACGCGGAGGTGTTAAAACTCCGACCAGAGCAGAAGAAGGTGACGGCTAATGTGACGTCAGTCCTCCAGTTTGGAAGACAACCCCCGACGCCTGCAGGGGTGACTCCTGTTCCAAGAGGAGAGCTGAGAGTGGTCAACACGGACCCTCACCAGCAGCAAGAGAAAGGCTTGGTACCCGTCCCTACACCTCGAGGGGAAATTATGTGGGTCCACCCTGACCTTGTCAATGAACAACAATGGACTACTGTAACCAACAGGAAATCCAAAGGCAAGGCAAAGGCTCATCCTGCAATGTGGTGGGTGCCTCCTCTCGAGAAGCCGAGACTGATGTTCCCTCGTTAACCGACTCAGAGGAGGAGACAATAGTCTTGGCCGCAGAGCCCAACCAACCGATGGTGGGAACCCGTTCGGGACAGCCGTACTTGAAGCAGTATGGTGAAACGGCGGCAACTCCTCCACAACCAGCTGCAGAGCCAACCAAGCCCTCCACAAGACAACCTGTGGAGAAACAGAAAGAAACTCGATTTTCTCGAGTTCTTTCGAAAGGTATGGCGGAAGAATCCACCACGCCTTACCGCTTTGATGTCCTGGCTCAACTAGCCAACATCCCGGCACGCATTACCTTGTATGAACTTCTCAGACTATCAAAGTCAACCAGAGAAGCTCTACAAGAAGCTCTGGCAAATGCCGAGGTCTTCATGACCCAGGTGCCGAAGGAGGAAGATGTAGAGGATTGCCTCCACACCTCCCCGAATGCTCCCTGCATTACCTTCACAGCAGATGATATGCAGGTTAAAGGGAAGCATGATCGACCCCTATATTTCACAGGGTATATTGGATCGTCTGAGGTGAACCGTATTCAGGTAGATCCAGGGTCCGCGTTGAGCATCATGCCTCGCCGGGTCATGCAACATCTGGGCATTCCTACTCATCGTTTGAGCCCTACCCAGACAACTATCTATGGGTTCAATGCCAACCAGACCCGTCCGATGGGGAAGATCAAGCTCAGATGTCAAATTGGAAGCCTCAAGTCGGAAGTGACATGCTACATCATCGACGCTGACACTTCCTACAATCTATTGCTGAGACGACCGTGGATTCACCGCAACTCCATCGTTCCCTCCACTCTCCACCAAGTCATGAAATACATTGACGGGAGTGGAAAGATTCAAACGTTGATCGCCGAAAGGTACCCGTTTAAAGGAGTCGAGAATTATTTCACCGACTCCTTGCTGTACCAAGATCCGGTGGAGACGGATGAAATCCCGCGACCAGAGGAGCCAGACTCTGGTAACGAAGCTGACACCGAGCCCGAGAAAGAAGAGTGCCTGTGGGAGTTAGAACCACTTGTAAAGAGCACTAATAAGCTCGATGTTGATAATACCACCGACGATGTAGGCGGTTGGTATATTAATGAAGATTTAGATTTTGCGTATTTTTCTGTGTGTGCTTCTGATTCAATACCGTCAGACACTAGCACCGATGTAGATGATGACCCCTGGTCGGCAATGGATGCTTTGACATCATTGCATGTACCAGTAAAATCATCCTTCGAGACATACCAAGATAATGGTAATACGCAAGAATCTATATTTATGGTTCCAGCCAGACGAAAAGGCCAAAAACCAATTCTTTTTGGGTGAATCTCGTCTGAACCAACACTCCGCGAAGAATCGAAAAGCGAGGAGGAATCCCCTCAGTTCGGTCATTACGAACCAAAAACACTCAAAATGATGAGATGCATGGGGTATGACCTGACCAACAGACCCGGGTTGAACTTCGGCAAAGGAAGGAGGACGCTGCTTCGATCCTTTGTGCCGAAAGGAAAGGCCCCCGATTATTATCATCGGACGCGCCGGGGGTTGGGCTATGTATCAACTCCGGTCCCATCAGCCTCCGATTCTCAAGAATCGTTGAGGAACGATTACTCTTCAGACACATCATCTTGGGAGTCATATGTTAGTGTCGGCAACATCTTCAAGGAACTTTCAGTGAATATGGTTTCAACAAGCCACCTGGAAGACGGAGATGAAGAAATGATCCAATCTGATACAGATCCTTGGATCAAACATTTAAATACTCTTTGGGATACCCGCTTTGAACAGCGCGAGCCACCCACAGAAGACAAGGTTGTTCAAATCAACCTAGGAGATGAGGCCAATCCTAAGCCCATCTTCATAAGTGATGACCTGTCACCTTCGGAGAAGAAAGATCTAATATTTCTTGTACAAGAGTATATAGACGTCTTCGCCTGGAATTATGAGGACATGCCAGGACTCGATCCTCAGGTGGCTATGCACCGCCTCAACATCAATCCGGACGCAAAACCTGTCAAACAACAGCAGCGACGGTTCCGTCCAGAAATAATGGAGGCAATTCAATCAGAAGTCAGAAAACTTATTGATTCTGGCTTCATTAGGGAAGAACAACATCCCGACTGGGTAGCCAACATCGTCCCCGTCGCCAAGAAGAACGGGAAGATCCGGATCTGCATCGACTTCCGTGATCTAAACGAGGCCTGCCCCAAGGACGAATTCCCATTGCCGATCACAGATGTCATGATTGACAATACTTGTGGATTCGAACGAATGTCCTTCATGGACGGATTCTCAGGATACAATCAAATCAAAATGTATCCTGATGACGAAAAGCATACCTCCTTCAGGACACCTTTAGGGGTATATTGCTACACCGTCATGCCCTTCGGACTGAAGAATGCAGGGGCAACATATCAAAGGGCCATGAACGCCATTTTCCATCAGCAAATACGCAAAACGGTGGAATGTTATGTTGATGACATCGCGGTAAAAAGCCGCGCTAAAGGTGATCACATAGCGGACCTGAAGGTGGTCTTCGACATCATGCGGGCTCATCAATTGAAGATGAATCCCACAAAGTCCTTCCTGGGGGTGGCCAGTGGCAAATTCTT
Source organism: Agave tequilana (assembly GCA_038442645.1). Taxonomy (NCBI): domain Eukaryota; kingdom Viridiplantae; phylum Streptophyta; class Magnoliopsida; order Asparagales; family Asparagaceae; genus Agave; species Agave tequilana. The sequence continues at coordinate 114,848 of JAVJIF010003094.1, forward strand.
AGGGTTTGTTGTAACATCCACCGGAATTCACTTGGACCCGGAAAAGGTTCGCGCTATCCAGGAGATGCAACCTCCGAGGAACCTAAAGGAGCTCAGGGGATTGCAGGGACGATTGGCGTATATCCGCAGGTTTATATCAAACCTCTCCGGAAGATGCCAACCCTTCGCCAAGTTAATGAAAAAGGGTGTCTCATTCATTTGGGACGACGCTTGCCAACAAGCGTTTGAGGAAATCAAACAATATCTCACCCAACCTCCAGTCCTTGCAGCTCCGATATCCGGAAAACCTTTCCTGGTATACGTCCGAGCAATGGATCATTCTTTGGGAGCTCTACTAGCTCAGCATGATGATCAAGGACGCGAACAAGCAATCTACTATCTGAGTAGAACAATGATCGGAGCCGAGCATCGGTATAACCCGATCGAGAAGGAATGTTTGGCATTAGTGTTTGCCATTCAGAAAATGCGACACTATCTGGTAGGCCAAACCATAAATGTCATATCAAAAGTCAACCCCCTGAGGTTACTTATGACTAAGCCTTCGTCATTGAACGGCCGGCTGGCAAAATGGGCCATATTGCTCTCCCAATATGAGATGCACTTTTTACCACAAAAGGCCATTAAAGGACAAGCAGTGGCGGATTTCCTAACTGAGCATCCAGATCCGATGGCAGCCAAAGTCTACGAGGATCTCCCTGATGAAGTTGCTGAAGTCTGCCTGACTCAGACATCGTTCGAAAGTCAAGTATGGCAACTTTTCTTCGACGGTGCATCAAGAACAAGCCCAAAAGGACACATAGTAGCGGGGGTAGGAGTAGTACTCGTCTCCCCACAGAATTATGTGATTTCCCGAGCTATCTCGCTTACTGAGCCTTGTTCCAACAATGTAGCGGAGTACAACGCTCTTTTGATTGGGATGCAATTCGCCAATGAGATTGGCGTTAAAAATCTCGAGGCATACGGTGATTCTAAACTCATTGTCAGCCAAGTTCGCGGAGAGTACGAAGTCAGACATGAAGACCTAGTACCCTACTATAACGCAACTATCCACATGGCCGAGAGGTTTTCAAACTTTTACATCGACCATGTACCGCGCAGGCAAAATGAGCACGCAGATGCACTCGCATCCCTTGCGGCCTCTTTAGCTCTTCCAGCTGGAGCAATGGAGAAGGTATTCGTCTACAGCCACGACCTGTATTGCCCGAGAATTGCCCTCGAAGACCATCAGGAGTCAAAGGGAGAATGTCAAGGCAAAGAAGCACTGGAATTGTCAACCGGGCCAGAGCTCAAAGACTGGCGATTCCCCTATATCGACTATGTCTTGTACGACATCCTGCCTGAGGACACCAAGGAAGCGGCTGCCATTCGAAGGAAAACCCCTAAATTCTACTATAATGCGATTACACGAACATTGTATCGTCGATCGCATGACGGGATCCTGCTCCGGTGCCTCTCACCAAAGGAGGCCCAAGAGGTATTAAAAGAAGCCCACGACGGTATGTGTGGAGCCCATCAACCGGGCCCAAAACTGGCACATCGACTCCAAAGATTGGGTTACTATTAGCCCAAGATGGTTGCCGACGCCGTCACCTATGCTAAAAGATGCCACGCTTGTCAAGTGCATGGGGATTTCATCCATCAAGCACAAGGGTATCTCCACTCTACAACCTCTAACTGGCCATTTGAAATGTGGGGAATGGATGTGGTTGGTCCTATCAGCCCACCTTCATCAAAGGGACATCGATTTATTTTGGCAATAACCGATTATTTCTCTAAATGGGCCGAAGCTATTCCTTTGAAGGAAGTCAAGTCGTCCAACGTGATCAAGTTCGTGAAACATCACATTATTTACCGTTTCGGTGTACCTCGGCGAATTGTCCATGACAATGGACCCCAATTCATCAGCCAGGCTTTCCAGAGATTCTGTGCCAAGTTCAGAATCCAGAGTGTATCCTCAACGGCATACTATCCTGCCGCTAACGGCCTTGCAGAAGCTTTCAACAAGACTATTGGCAAGCTTCTCAAGAAGTTCGTCTCGAAAAGTCAACGAGACTGGGACGACAAGTTGGGTGAATGCTTATGGGCCTACCGCACAACTGTGCGAACCCCAACTAAGGCTACGCCATTTTCTTTGGTATACGGGTGTGAAGCCGTGCTCCCACTGAAAATCTAAATTCCATCTCTACGCATCGCCTTGACAGCGGAGATGACAACCGAGGAGAAGCATCGACAGCGACTCCAGGAACTGGAGGCCTTAGACGATAATCGTTTGCAGGCCCAACAACAAATCGAGCTCTACCAAGCTCGTATTATTAGAGCCTTCAACAAGAAAGTTAAAATGCGAACTTTCAAGAAAGGCGATCTTGTCTTAGCCGTCAGAAGACCCATGGTAATGACGCACAAGACAAAAGGAAAATTCCAACCCAAATGGGAAGGACCGTTTGTGGTAGAGTCAGTCTACTCGAATGGATCATATCGCCTCATAACCTCGAATGGCGATACACTCATGATGCCGATCAATGGCAGGTTCCTGAAGAAGTACTATCCTTAACAGTACTCCTCCCCCCCGATCAAGTTAAAAGTACACCTCTGATCACAACAAGAAGAGCTTCTTCACTAACATCCGACGCCTCCAACGGCTAAGGATAGAGGAAAATGTTGGCTTTTAAGCCCAACATAAATCTTCGACAACTCATCATGCTGAGGGGAACAGCATGGCTAGCCCAACTCAAACGATAGTTGGTAAAGGCATATCAAACCCGTTGACAGCTGAGGATTTGCTAAAAATCCTAAGGGACATGTTCCCCTTTCATCCGATGCCTCCAATGGCTAAGGATAGAGAAAAATGTTGGCTTTTAAACCCAACATAAGTCTTCAACAACTCATCATGCTGAGGGGAATAGCATGGCTAGCCCAACTCAAATGGTAGTGGTAAAGGCACCTCAAATCCGTTGATAGCTGAGGGTTTGCTAAAAATCCTAAGTGGACTTGGCTCCACTCTTTCCTCCAAAATCCCTACCAATTCTCATCCACAGAATGGTAGGTCTACTAAATACAATCTTTACCAAGTTAACACTATATCTCTGATAATGAATACTCCTTGTCGAGTACAACTCTTGCTTGTCAACTCTACATAGAGTAACAAACGTTCAAATTTGCCAAGTTAACACTATACCTCTGGCACTTCAAATTTTCACTTGTCAATTCTCACCAATAGAATGACAGGTCCTCAAATTGCTCTTATCACGAGTCAATCTCGGTCAAGGTAATACTACACTTCTGACAAATTACTGTTAAAGTTTAACACCACACCTCTAAACAGTAATCAGGTTTCTGTCAGGTTAATATCACACCTCTGACAGTCACTTTTCTTCAGACTTCTATATCGAAGCTGAAATGGATGATGCTAAGTTAACATTACACCTCTAGCATCAAGTCATTGCTAAGTTAAACAATACACCTATGGCCATGACTTTCCCTCGGACTTCCTTATACAAGCCGGGATGACCAATGCCAAGTTCAACATTACACCTCTAGCATTACCCTCACTGTCAAGTTAAACATTACACCTATGACAGTGACACTTCTGAGTTAAGTTAATATCACACCTCTGACTCACATCCTTGTCAAGTTAACATTACACTTCTGACAAAATCACTTTCAACCCGTTAAGTTAATATCACACCTCTAACGGTGACAAACTTTCCTAGATTCCCCACGAGTCTAGTCTCACTTGTTATTCTCTCAACAGAATAACAAGTCTACCTAAAAATATTGTTAGGTTAATACTACACCATCAACAGTGTTTCCATCAAATCCCCAGCTGAGCTAAATCAAGTTAATCCTAAACACTTGATAAAAGTTCACCCTCCCTGGGGGTACCAATTCTACTTGTCGCTTTCTCTTATAAAATGGCAAGTCCACCAAAAATTATTTCATCTCTGTCAAGTTAATATTACACCTCTGACAGTATTTTGAAAGTTCCTGAAATAGGATCTTTCCCTACAAAGTTTGACTTATTAAGATTATCATCATAATTTTGACAAAGTCAAAGATTCTTTGCTTCTATGAGTCTAATTGAAGACAAAAAGTTCAAGACAATGAAAGAGGCAAAAAGAAAAGTGTCACTTTTATTTATTTCCAGGTACATGAAAGTGATACAAAATGCTCTCTTATACAATAAGATTGAGTGTTACAGTAAAAATGCTCTCTTATACAATAAGATTGAGTGTTACAATTAAGGAGTACAAAGAAGTCCCTCTCTCTCTCAGAGGTTGCACACACTCCTTGAAGCCGCGTTTGATTCCGAGTACAAGATGTTTGGAAGGGCGCCAAAACAGAATCAGACATTGTGGCCACGATCAGAAGCTGGTTGCACCACGATGCATGATGTAAACATCAAAAGAGCCCTAGCTGACTAAGCTAAGAGCAATGGTGTTCTTGAGGTCCGGTGGCAGCAGAAAGCCCTGCAACCCTTCATTCATGAGCATCTCTTTCCCCAGCAGACCATCTAGCAGACATGAGGAGTCCTCGATGTTACTTCTGGAGTGGGAGAGGAAGAGGATCCTATCTGCCACCTTATCCATCGTAGCCCCCTCGCCGCCATACTTACCCTGACCATCTCTTGCCAGCAGGCATGACTGGTGCAGTGGATCTGAAGAGACCTTGGCGAGAGTCGAGTCCTCGTCAGGGACATAATATATTCCCTTGTAGACGATGAGGACCATAATATATTCCCTTGTGGACGAACATCGAACAAGTCCGCCGGCTGAAATATTCTTCCAGGGCCCAGCGACCCTGAAAAAGGACGATCAAGCCTACCTGCAGGGAATAAACAGAGGAATTAAAAAATCTGCAACTTAGTATACTTCAAAGAAAACTAAGTGACAGACGCGGCTATTGTCAAAAACTGCAGACGCGGAATGATCCGCGCAACGAATTGTCAAAGACTGCAGACGCGGGAATGATCCGCGCAGCAAACCAAATCCCCGCGGTGACTGCAGACGCACACACAGGATTCAAACGCAGTCTAAGATTTGCATCTGCGAGACACGATAAGACTCAGACGCCGAAAATCGCCATCTCCCTGTTGAATGAACAGGAGTTGCAAGATTCGGGTCTGAAACCTTCGGCCCGAGTTGGAATTCATCCAAGTCAGTGGCCTTAAAACACGAGCTTAATGAGCAAAGTCAGCGCCAAGTGCCAAAGACTTCTGTGCTCGCGTCCAGAGAGGTTTAAGTCGGCGGTGCAAATTCCAGAAGGAATGCACCAACTCAAACTTCATGAGGAAACCTAGATGATGATGATGCCAAAGTGCAAACTTGAGTGGACTAGAAACATCACGGCAAGTCGGGACAGCATACCAGCAGAGGTCTCTGTCAAGAGTTCAACTCTCTGCGTCAGTATATGGACAGGGAAGGTGATCAGAGAGACACTTTATCCTGAAGAGACCAAACAGAAGCATGAAAGCTCTGGGTCGTCTTCTTCCCTAGAGTCGTCGTCATCCATGAGGACAGTACTCCTGTTAGAAACTCTGAGGAAGGCAGAATTTTTCAGAGCAAATCAAAAAGAAAACAGTTTAAGAGGGAGAGGGTGAGCCCTATTTATAGGCAGCCCCTGATAACTGTCATTAATGGTTCAATTAATCAAAACCGGCCTTAATGACTGCACGATCGTCAAAGTCCAATAGGAGTCTGACGCGTGGAATGTTGCTTCGGGAAGCGTCGCAGACGCTGGTTTCCAACCGCCAGCGCCGGTTCTACATTAAAGGGCATTGACGCCTGAGTCCAACGAGGAACCGACGCGTGGACAACTGCCTTGGGAAACAACGAACGACCCGGTTTCCCAATTGTCAGTGAAGACTTGACGTTCAGAGATTTCATCAAATCTTTAAGTCAGGCCGTATTTAACGCCTGGGAAGTTACATCAAGACGCAGATGAGAAAGCCGCGTCCTGGAACCCGCGTCTCCTTCTTCAGAATGAATGACGTCCACCTGCGTTCCAAAGAAAAATCCGCGTGATTAAGAATTTGCGTCCCTTCAACAAACGGGACCCTTTCTAAGGGAAAGTACTTAGTCCATTCTGAGATTAATGAAAAATACACAAGGCTGCTTCCCTCGCGTCTGCTCGAACCGCGTCTTTCTTAGCAGGACAAATTCGCGTTATTCAGAGCCGCGCTTGTCCCTACGGATCAATGCCGCGTCTCATCAAAAAGGACTTAGTTCTACTAAGTTCTTATGAACTGATGACCACGTCTCCCTATGGATTGACGCCGCGTCGCATCAAAAGGACTTAGTTTTACCTAAGTCCCTATGAACCAATGTCGCGTCTCATCAAAAGGACTTAGTTCTGCCTAAGGTCCTATGGGTCAAACGCCGCGTTTCAGTTAAAGAACTTAGTCTCACCTAAGTTCAGCATTCACAGTCAGTCAATCAAAGATTGTGATCAAGAGGTCGAATTCATCCACAGCAAGGCGACAAAGGAGGTGGAACCAAAAACTTCAAAGACTTTTATTATATCAAAAATGATAAAAGTTAATACAAAACACTCTTAGTGAACAGAGTGTCCTTTTCTTAAAAAAAAAAAAAAAGGAGAAAAGGCTACAAGTCCTGGTCCGCCAAAGAACGGATTTGCTCTTTCAGGCAATGTATCTTATATTGACGCGCCTTCTCAACCTCCATGAGAGCTCGGGCCCGCAAATCCGCTTCAGATAAAAATCCCTGCGCTTGCACTCGGAGGGATTCCAGCTCGGACGAACGAGCAGAGAGGTCCGCTTCAGCTTGCGCCTTGGCAACCTCTAACTCCGCTAGCCTCTTTTCAGAGGTAGCAAGCCTCTGTTCGTTGAAGGCAATCATGGCCTCAGCCCTGACTATAACAGCCCGAGAGTTAAGGATAGCCTGTTTTGCGGCCTGTATGATCGTCTCTGACTCCTCGGACTCAATCGCCAGTCTTTGGTGATCAGCCTGGATACGTTCGAGAAGACGAGTGCTATCGGTGATCTTCTCCTCCACCTCTCTTCGCTCCTGCTCTTGGGCAACAAGGAGCCTATTCAGCGTTTCTTGGGCTTCGTGGGATGAACCGGCACCATCCTCCAGGGTTCGAAGCTCTCTCAGGTGCTGTCCCAGCTGATCCACCAGCAGCTGACTCGCCTGGGCTAGCAAAGGGCCTCCGGCCAACTTGATGTTCTTGACCTGATTTCCGAGAAACATCTGGGCAAAGTCAAGGGAGCTACCCCTCGTCAGGACGAAATCGATGCATGTTCGCATCGAGGTAAGGAACTGCTGCACCGCCTGGCGTGTCAAAAGCCCCATGATATCATCATCCGAAGTGCTCCCCGATCCCCTCTATCACGGGGTGGGGGATGTAGATCGGCTCTGTTGGTGCAAGAGTCAGGCTGACCACGGGTACAGCAGGAGCAAGAGCAGCAACTGGCACTTCTGGAGGTACCACTTCTGCAGGAACCTCCACAGCCGATGACAGGGTAATGGGCTCGACCTCCTCAGAAACCTCAACCAAGGCCTTCCGGAGGGACGCTGACCGTCAGACTCTCTACCTGGGCCCCCTCAGTTCTCTCTGCAAGTTATCTCAACATTAGCCAGAATGATAAAGAGAGAAACATCCGAGACATCAAAACTTCCTTACCAAGCTGGAGGTCCAGAGATGTCGAATCCTTGGGCGAACCCTGCAAGGGAGAAGTCTCCCCGGCATCAGTAGTTGCCTCCTCTTCCGGCAAAGTGGAAACCTCCCCGGCATCAGTAGTTGCCCTCTCTGGAGTTACCTCGGCAACTGAGGCCTTAACTCCTTCTGGCTGGGTCAACTCTTGTACCATCTCCTCGATATGCGAGGAGGATGCAGCCTCGACATCCTCAGCCAATCCTGCAGCATAAAAGGAGAATGTTAAAGCCTCCTCTTCAAAATTAAAAGGGAGATCAGGTCAGAAGATGAAAAGAGTACCTTCAGCAGGAGCAACCGCTGGCGGTAACGTCTTCGCCGGCTCACACCCATGTATTTCCTCCTCCGAGATGTGTGAGAATTTGCTCGGATCAGGAGGAGCGGGTTCGTCACCATAGTCAACCTCATCCTCAAAATCGCTTTCCTCTGCGGATGAGGAAGTCGACAGTTCAGCGTGAGAGGCCTCGGTAGCCAGAGCCTTGCCTTTAAACACCCCAGTGGTAGGGCTGGGGTCAACCATCCGAGGACTGGAGATGAAGACAGAAGGAGACCCATGCTGTTGTACCTCATCCCTCCTCTGAGCTGAAGGAGACCCAGACTGTTGTGCCTCATCCCTCCTCTGAGCTGAGGAAGACTCGGGCTGAGCTGAGATCCCCGGAATCTCAACATTGCCTCCGCTCATTATATCGACCTCGAGCTGCTCGGTCTCGGCAGTGGCGGTGGGTTTGTCAGCAGGCTCCCCTTCCTCTGCAATCCTAAGGCTCCTGCGGTCTAACCTGCGGGTACGGACTAAGGGAATGTCATCCTTGTCCACCTCTTCCTCCCTCGGCTCCCCAACACCAGCAGGGATGTCTTCGGATTGAGAAACTTCGGCTGTCAAGTCTCTCCGAACCTTCTTGAGGGCAGGCTCAGCAGTGGAAGTAGAGCCCTGACGACGCTTGCTCACCGCCTGTCGAGCCTGGCTTGGTCTCGGCTCCGCCCTTGTTGGTCTCGGCTCCGCCCTTGTTGCTCGCGGCTCCTCCCTTGACCTCCTCCCGACCTCCCTCAGAGCCTTCAGGTACTGCTCGACGCCTCGCGAGCGTTTACCGGACTTCAACTTTGCTTCACGATTTGCATTGATACTCTCAATGCATGAATACTCCGGAGCAAAGTGTGGTGTCTGGTTGACTTGGAAGTACCAGGAGCAGAAGCTGAAGCTCATACGGCACTTTGACCCCTCGATAGGTAGACGGAAAGTTGCTTCCGTCCCTCCGGCCACACTGTAGTACTAAGCTCGAGCACCTTCGAACAAGTTCCCGTCGAAGGCGAGTTGAGCATTGGGATTGCCAACGTAGAGTTGGTCATAGCCGAACTGGCGGGCAAAACGACTCGGCATGTACGGCTCAATTGTGCATGAAGTCCCTTGCCGGAAAAGCACATATCCGGGCCGAATGTTGATCAACCACCAGAAGACCCCCGCGGACAACCTCGTAAAGTCATCTGGGCCCGCAGAATCAGTAAATAGATCCCCGAAAGATGCACCAGGGATCTCAGGGAAGCAGCGATTGAGCTGGTAGTTCGAAACATCTGAAATGCACTTCCGGACGAAATACATATAAGTATTACGCCAGTCCGAACTCTCCAACCGCTGTACAAAAGGGACGGAACCTTCACTCCAAGGCACCGGCGTCATCAGGGATGGGCAGTGCATCACGTACCAAGCCAGGAGATACGTGTAAGGCAGCTCGATCCGAGGGTTGGGACGCTTCACCGTCGGCTTCCCCTCTGAGTCAAGGGAGTCGACAGCCTTCTTTGGCTCGCAGAAGCTCTGGGTTAACGCCCGTAACCCGCTCTGAATGCCAGCCGCCACGGCCGGAAGAAGGGCTATGGGACTGCCATAAGCCAGGAGCACCGCCGGGTACACCACGTCGGTAACTATGACTTCATGTGGCAGCGTGGGCACCACACAACGCTTCAGCCACAGCATTAAGAAGCCCGCCAACAATGCTCGATCGGAGATAGGGGTCCGGGCTTGATGGTGAAAGCTTTCGAAGACCATGTCAGGTTCGAAATCGTCTTCGTTCGAAACCGTGGTGTAGAAGCCTTCAGGAGCCTGGTCGATCCTGTCCTCAATTTCCTTGTCGGAGCTGGGAGTCAGTCGGGTTATTGGATAGTCTTTCTTATTGACATTGTTGAACAAGTAACTGGCCCAAGACAGTTGCTTGATTCCTCCCGACCTCCAACTGGTTATCTGGCCACCAATGTGGAAGTGATATAACACTTCCCAATAAGTCTCGTACAGCTGAGGAGACCGCTTCTTCATAAGGTCGAGCTCCTCAGTGGTTGGGATATATTCCTCATAGGGAGTATCCCCTGTGGCCAGCCCCGAGACCTCATGCAGTTCGTGCAGGGCAAGGCCCATCTCTCCGACCGGGGTGAAGAATGTCCCCGTCAAAGAATTATAACGCTCTAGGATCCCGAAGAAGTTTTGAGAACTCGGCTGGATACCCCACTGCACGGCCCTGACTACTGGGAACAGTCCCACATGCTCCAGCAGATCTTCAAGATTGGCAAGGACGAAGCTCACCATCCTGCCCCACCAATAATTCTCGGTGGAATGAACCCACCCGGGTGGACGAAACTCGACCGGATAATCACCCTCCGCTTTCATAAACGCGTTGAGGAAGGTAGTGCCGAGTTTTGGTATCTCTCCAACTGGGAGATCAGACTTGCGCGACCCGGGGAACAGGCCAAGAACCGCCCTATCATGACTATCATGACGGTATACCTTCTGGGAGCCCAAGTCACCGAGGGTAATTGTAACGGTCCCAGTTCAAATAGGCAAGATTAGATCCATAACACGTATTTATTTCCAAATCTTTTCTTTGATTCCAATCCAGAAAATTTCGGCAGCATTTCCTCTAAAATTTTACTTTTCTCCACATACAACAACTAAGGCCTACTTATCACAAAAAAATAAAGAATATCTCCAAAATATACTTATGCCATGCATTAATCTTGCATAACCATCAATGCATCCATAATCCACAAAATTCTACCAACATGATCACAATACCTCACTTCACTAACTTCCCAAGTACACAAGTTCTAATTGAAACTATTACAAAAATTTACATATGATAGCAGCATCATAGCACCCTTAACTAGGTAATGCTAACATAAAACATGATTACATGTACATAGTGAACAAAGTAAGAGTTTATGAAATATAAGACATCCTGTTCATGACTACACCGTGCTACATTACGTCCTTACCTTTATCCAAACCTGAAAGAGAAGACAAAGAAAGGAATGAGCTCGACGGCTCAGCGAGTAAATTTCATAAACACTTTATAATTGATAACAACATAATATAATACTACAACATACTTTATGGAATCTAAGGAGACCTTTTTGGAAACATATGATAGCATTCTTTGGTCTACTTTATACACTTATGTGATGGTACAAGACGCAGTAATAGTTTTCCTTTTTATCACGTTTGATTACACAACATAATTCAAACCATAATAATTCCTAAGTTATGGTAACACAAACATCTTTTATGAACATTTTTACAAGCAACAATTCATTACCACAACATTCAAAAGAGTACATGAACGTTTCACCGTCTTCTCCTCCTACCGGCTCCCGCCGGCCCCTTCCTACAGTGACAAACATAAACTAATTTCATAACACCGTCTTCTCCTCCTACCGGCTCCCGCCGGCCCCTTCCTACAATGATCAATATACTTTTACACCATCTTCTCCTCCTACCGGCTCTCGCCGGCCCCTTCCTACAATTTTAAATGGAACCTCATTGTTCCCACTGTCTCCCCCCCTTCCTACTCTTAATTGACAAACACAGGGATTCACCATACTAACGTATAGATCCCACAATCAATACATTCATATATATTGCATATCAATTTATATCATTGCATAACTTTACACAATTAGCATGTTTTGGCAAGATCACAAAATCAACATGTTCACATATCATCCATCTATTCAATCAAGCTATTATATAGGGATTACCATAGTAATTCGTATAATGTAATTCATGCGAAGATATCTAAGTATTATGATTAGTGACTTTAGTATTACACATACATAACATGAACATAAACACTAAAGCATACTTCCATTCTAGCAAACATCCATCACCACTTACTTTACCCATGCTACTTAATCTACACTAATAGTTATGAATACATAGCACCAACAAGTTATGTAACTACTCTCTAATGAAAAGAGAGTAAATAAGCTCACATGTCGTCATTGTATTTAATCATGCTATTATACGTGTATTACTATAATAAGTAGTACAAAGTAATTCATGTGGGATTACCAAGGTATTATAATAAGTGACTTAAGCATTTTACATACATAGCTTGTAACATAACTACTAAAGTACCATTACATTATAGTACACATCCATCACCACTCACTTTACTTATACTACTTAGCTTAACTCAAATTTTTTTATGAACACATAACACAATAACTTATACAACTACCTTCTAATAAAAATAATTGTGGCACCAATTCCATGTAAAATTATTGTACATGCTACTCTACATTAATCTATTTTACTTTCCCTAAAATCCCTCTAATAAAAAGAGAGTAAATAAGTCACCAATCCCATGAACTAAAATTGATTTACATGCTATTCTACACTATTCTATTATACCTTCTTCAATTTCCTCTTAATCTAATACATAATTTATCAAATTCTAGCTTCATGAAATTATGTGAAGTGAGTATGAAAATTTACTCACTTTAGTAGATGGATACCCGATTGTGATCTTGATCAATTCTTTCTCTACTCAAACCTTAGCAAAAGAAGAACAAGGGTAAATCTTAGTTAGAAAATAATTCATAAGGAGGATGGAATTTGTAGAGTAACAAATCTTACCTTTAACCCAATTTAGTTTCAGAATTTGGGGATTTCTTTTGGAACCTAATTTCAAAATTAGGGTTCTTGAAAAATCACCCCAAAAATTGGATCTTGGCCAAACAAGTAATCCCCACCCCTTGGCCAGGCCACCTGCGGCCTGGGGCCGCCCTCGCGCGGCCGGGCGCCGCCCTCGCGCGACTGCGCGCGCCCCTCCGCGCGGCTGCGCGCGGCCCTGGGTGGCGCGCGGCTGCGCCTCCCCTCCTGGCTTCGGCTGGGAGGGTGAAGGAAGAGAGAGAGAGAGAGATTTTAGGGTGAAGGGGAAGAGATCTGTGGGGATTTTAGGGTTGATTAGGAGAGGTTTTTCTCTGAATTTTTACAGTCTGAATTTTACAGAGAGGAAGAAGAAGACTTCTCTCTCAATCTAAACGTAAGGATGAATCTTTTTGCATAAAGACCCCCCAACAGCCTGGTTATTGCAAACACCACACCCTTCTTATCTTGCCACTTGTCCAAGGCTAGGATCAAATTGATCCTAGCCTTACACCTCACCCAACCATGCTACCTAACTCATTCCACTAACTTAAGTCAATAAAAAAAAAAATTCTAAATACAAATACCTAGTTTTGATTAGGTATGAAATAATTTGGGAATACCATAAAATATACCTAGTATTGCAATATTTAGGATATACTCCCATATTTTAATATCATAAACATTTTGGCATAAAAGCACTTATATATATATATTCTATATATTCAATTTATGCCATAATTCAAAAATGAAAAAAAAAACTCATAAAATAAAATATTAACTCTATGGTCATATTAATTATTATTGATATTTAATTAAGAAGGAGGAATCATCATAAAAATTTTCTATCTAACTGATGCTTAATATAATTAGGAATTTAATAAAAATGGGCTGTTACAGTAATCTCAAGGACATATCGGGAAACGTCCCAGTTCATCTTCCGAGGGACGGACATGTGCTGGAGATAGGACAGCGGGAACATCCTCTCCATGTCTGGAAGAAAGAATCTTCTGTCCCCTATCTGACGGAGCCATTTGTAATTTCCATGATACATGGAATAGCCGCCATCGCCGATGTGATCTCCGAAGAAGAAGGCAGGTTTCTCCAGCTTGACGCGATCATCCGTTGTGAATGTTGTATCGGTCATAAGCACCCGAAGGGTTGTCATATCAACATTGGAGAGCCTTTTCTGGCGCTCCTGCGACCTGTCAGCAGTCACAGGTACTGTCCTTCGTAGCACAAAGGTCAGATCACGGTCAGCACCACCTACATGTCCAAAGTGGCGCTTCTTGGCGAGTGGGGCAGAAGGGTGTGGCACTGCAAAAGAAAAAGACACTTGATCAGACATCTTATCAGAAATAAGAAAAAAAATAATATATACCAAGTGTCTACAGTTCAAACGCAGAAAAGATACTGGACGCAGGAATTATCAAGTCCGCGTCCAGACCTGCGAATCATCGTCCAGACGCAGAAGAGATACTGGACGCAGAAATTGCCAAAGTCTGCGTTCAGACCTGCAAATCCGCATCAAGGCCCGCAGGATCAAGTCCGCGTTTTGAAGACCAAGACTTATGAAAAATTTCTAAGTACTTGGGCTCAGGCGCCAGCACCTGATGTCACAAAACGCAAGGATCAAGTCCGCGTTTTGAAAACCAAGACTTATGAAAAATCTCTAAGTACTTGGACTCAGGTGCAAGATTCATCAAAAACCTGCACCCGATGTAAAATCTTCAAGTCCGCGTCCGAGCCCTTCACAATTAGAAATATTCTAAGTGAAGAATCCGAAATGCAGGACTCACTGGCGCCGGGACATCAAACCCGCGCCTTGGTTATCAACTCAAAGAACGCGTCTAAGACCGCGTCTGAGAATCAAACACTATTTGTATTTTGTGTTAATGGTTCTCCTCCAAAAAGATATCTTTTTGGGTTCCATGAACTCCCATTAATGGTGAAGTTCAAGCTTGAACGGCGTTATACCTGGGAAAAGGGCTTCCCGCGCAGAGGAGCCACCCCTTGAGGCCTCGGCGACGGTCGCTCTTGAAGAGGAGGCGGTTGGCTTGGTCTTGGGTGCCATCGTTAGTTCAAAGATTCAGTAATGGAGATGAGCAGAGAAGGAAAAACACTCTCTTTTCTAAAACCTAAGCAAATGCGTTCGGAGAAGAAGAGATCTCTCTCCAACTGTTGCTATTTATAGGCACAAGGATTTGCGAAGATGCGCGGCGTGTGGCTCGATAAGTTCTGCAGCGAGTCATCGTTGGACGCGTGGAAGAAATCATTTCGATGATCCGCGAAGATCATGCGCCATGACTCTGCAGCGAGTCATCGCTTGACACGTGGAACAGATCATTTAATGAACCGGGAAATCTGCGCGCCAAAAGGTGAAATCCCGCCAACTGGCAGCGCAATCATGACATGGCACAGATTCGCACCCAACGGACGCGCCTCTTCGATGGACATGCCCCGTCATCACCGCCATAAATGCATTCAAAAAAGTCGCGTTTCTCTAAGAAGTTCGCGTCCTTCCAGCCCGGCTGAACATCGCGTCTGCTTTATGAAAGATCAGTCGCGTCTTTAAAGCAGTGCCATCTCTGCTTTTCAAAAAGAACCAGCGTTTGGCCTCATGCTTCTGCAAATCAGTTCAACAGTACACTGGCACAAGCAGGCGACCAACCACTCCTGGCTTAAAGCACCCCCGTGACAGACTTAAAAGCAATCGGGGAGGTTTAGACTGTGTATCTAGACACTCAACATGATCAACTCTGGTGGCTTCAAAGAGTTCAACAGTACACTCACGAAGACCAACTCCAGATAAGATCAAACCCGGAGCACTAACAGTCCAGTCATGAAGGTGAACTCAGCTAGAGTCCAAAGTATTTCGAAATCCGTCCCAGTTAACTGCGGAATATCGAAAACTTTGGAGGGGGTTCTGTAGGCTGTCTAAAAATCACTAACAGACGAGCCATTAAAAAGCAGAGTTTTAAGCATCAAGGCGCGTTGGCTCGACACCCGCGTCTCAGCATCAAGGCGCGTGGCTCGACACCCGCGTCTCAACATCAAGGCGCGTGGGCTCGACACCCGCGTCTCAGCATCAAGGCGCGTGGGCTCGACACCCGCGTCTCAGCATCAAGGCGCGTTGGCTCAACACCCGCGTCTCAACATCAAGGCGCGTTGGCTCAACACTCGCGTCTCAGCATCAAGGCGCGTGGGCTCGACACCCGCGCCTCAGTTATAACCGCCCTGATCGTGGGGCCAGTCGCCGCCTATGTAGCGGGGAAGTTGGCCCCTCATCGTGGAGCATTTTTAGGGGGCACGCTCACCCCCTAGGACCTCTATAAATAGCCCCATCGCTATGACCGACAGGCCCAACAAGGCCAAGGGACGATAACGGAGAGAACAACGACAAGCGATCAGAAGAAGACAGAGGCAGAAAAAGGAGAGAGCTCAACTCTTCAACAAGCTCGCTGCGTACGAGTTGCACTTTGCCTACCTTCTCTTTGAGAGTTTTGGTAGACAAGAGCTGTGCTACTCCCTCTACCAACCAAAGAGAAGATCCCTGACGATCTCGACGGTCATCCGGTCAACGGAGAACAAGATTCACTCTCCACCGCCACACGAAGAACCCAGCATTAAACAAAGGGAGGATTCAAGACTCAACATCCTCCCTCCCTTGTAACTGGAAGGAAAGTGGTTTTGTTGTAATCTTTTCATCTGATTCAAGGAAAATTTTTACAGCATTTCCTCTTTCTCTCTTTTCGGCGCGTACACTGGGTTCCTTAGTTTCTAAAGCTTCCAATCTTTTCGCTAGGTTAGCTAACTTTGCCTCGTTAGCTATGGATGATTCAATTGAATGGAGACCTCCTTTTGAAGAGATGAAGTTTGAATTCATAGAGCTTTCACTAGTTGGTTCCCATTGGATGGTATTTTCAGCTAGATTCTCATATAAATCCCATCCTTCATTCTCATCCTTCTGCAAGAATTTCTCTTGGCACGTGCTTTCTAAAAGGGTCTTGGTTGAGTAGTCTAAACCGTCATAAAGAATTTGGTATTGTCGCCATTTCTCTATTCCATGATGAGGACATTAGACAAGGAGGTCTTTGAAGCGTTCAAAGTACCTCCAAAACGGTTCATTAGGCTCTTGTTTAACGAGAGCGGTCTTATGATTTGGATAGAATTTCTTCAAGAAGACCTTGATGAAACCATCTCAGGATGTGATAGAGCTGGCCTCTAAGCTGTATAGCCATTTCTTGGCTAAGTCCTTAAGAGCGAAATGGACAAATCTCGACCTAATAGCATCATCTGCAAGGTGTGGGATTTTCATCATTAAGCATACTTCTTCAAATTCTCTTATGAAGAAATAAGCATCATCGGACTCTAAGCCATGAAACTTAGGGAGTGTGTTGATGAGCTGTGGCTTAAGCTCAAAGTTGTGTTCACCAACCGATGGAAGTTGGATGCAGGATGGAAGTGAGGTTTAATGGGATAGAACCTATCCTGCAAAGATGTCGGTTGAGACATAACCGAATCTAGTCTTGATTCGAACTTGGGTGGTGATGTGTTTCTAGTTAACCTAGATGAATTAGGGTCTCTTGACCACACTTGCATATACAAACACAATCACAAACAAATTCACCAATAATCAACAAAAGTAAACAACCAAGCCTAGTCTAAGGTAATCTTGACCTAGACAAGTCCTAACTGGTTGATTGTCCACAGGAAGTATAATGCAAACTTTGACCACAAGCTAATCAGCCAGGTCAGGGCAAGATTGGTGGGAGGTATCCGCGCAAAAGCGACGGGCCTAATTAAGCCAAATCACCAGCCTTCGGGGTTTCGCCCTTCAATCCCTTTCCTAGACACTGATTTGGCAGGAGTCAAATTCTAACACCTTACCCTTAGGATAATCTCCTAGTGAGTTCGAGATGTCCCTAAGGCCAACGTCTATCAGATTTTACTTAGGCTTAGGTTGTGCGTGCTTGGAGATGGTTTGTGGGCTAAGAAAGGGTAATGACTTCCCCACCTTATCTTGATTTGGGTTTTGCCTTTAGAGTTAATTGTGCAAAGTGTGCAAGATATAGAAAAGTAGCATTCAAAAGCAAATATCACGCAAGAATGTTTCCTAAACTATATGCTATGCATACGTACCTTGTCTCCAGCTATCTTCAACAGTAATTGTAAAGTAAACGTAATTAGACAAATGCCTAGAATGCAAGTCTAAACGTTTTTTTAAGCAATTAACAATCACTCAAATTAGTATTGGATTAAAACAGGGATTGTGAATAGCAGATATAGTAAGAATAATAACACAAAAAAAACTTAATTTTTGCAAGCAATATGTCCTGCAAAAAAAAAATTTAGTAGTCCAACAAAATTTTCAACTTTTGCAACGCAATTTCTTGAAATTCTGTTTCCTACTTTCGAGAGTAGGGACACAGAATAGCAAGTCTTCTCCTGCAAATCTTGAATGCTAAATCTGAATGTTGACGTCCCCGAAACAAGACACCAAACTTGTTAAAAAATAAATACACCGTTCCCTCCCCGGCAACGGCGCAAAAAATTTGATTGCAAAAATCAAAGAGTTAAGAATTACCGTGTAGCTTTGGACTAACGGGTCGTGTCCATGAGGAGGAATGCGATAGAAGCTTTTCGGTGTTTTTGTTAAGTAACAAAGAATGAAATTGGTGTCTTTCTTTTAAGTTGAAAAAGAGAATGGAGAGAAAGGAAATGATTAAAAGAAAAATTATAAATTTGGAGAAGGCTTTAGAAAAGGTGATTTAAAAAGCTTTGAAAAGTGATTTGTTATTTTTAATAAAGAAGAAAATCTGGGCTCATTATCTCACTACTCAACGATATGTTCTTCTATTGAAATTTTTAGTGCCTCAACTTGATCATAGGAAAAAACTTAAGATTGATTTTAAAAAGTTTTAAGTAAAGCACATAAGATGGTTGGAAGAGTTAATCCTTTTCTTTAAGAAATCATCTCGAATTGAATGTTAAATAATCAAGAAGTTCAAGTATGAGATAAAAACAAGTTCAAGAGACGTTTTTAAAAGAAGTAGAAATTTAAAAATCCAAACCCATCCTCATGTGCCTTCAAGAACACTTTCAAGAAGAAAGGCTTAAGTTAGGCATGCAAATGATTCATTGGGTCGAAGAAGAGGGATCAGAGAGAGGAGTAATAGTGAGCCCAGAAAACCGATTTAGCTACTCATAGAAGACAAAGAACAATGCAAGTAAATAAAGCATGACATACCGTAAAATGGAGTGGAAGAAAAGGTAGCTTGATCCTTGTATTGATGTCACTTCAACCTTCAGAATACAATCACTCAATTCCTCTCTCTCACTGGTATTTGTACTGAACTATAAATTGCAAAATAAAAATACAACTTTTATACTATCTAACAAAGAGCCTAAACTTTAAAAAATAAACAAAAATTCTAATCCTAGTCTTCGCTCATTTTTCAGTACAAAACCCTGTCTTTTATAGGCAAAAACCCAGAGGGAAAGGAGTGAGGAGATAAGGGGAGCAAACGCTCCCCTTATCTCCACCAAAGAGCCGCGGATCCGCGGCCAGGATGTGGCTACGTGGCCACATCCAGGTGGGGAATAGGCTGCGCGAGATTGTTGCCCGCTTTTGTCCGGCTGAATTTGCTATTTGTCTTCGATTCTAATCTGATCTTTGGTGATTCTCAAGCTAACCGATTTGGATTCTGATTAAACCAAATTAATCGGTTTCCAACCTCCCTGATTTGCCATAATCTGTCCTGATTTACTGATTTCGAATTAATTTTGAATTAAATCAGAATTTGATGGGCGTTTGGGCTCGTTTCTCTTCCCTTTCCTTAAGTAATGAGCCTGCACTTTATAAAGAAAAATAGGACTTATTAATATGATTTATTTAGGTAATAAGCATGGTAATGTGACAATATGTATGCAATATATGTGACCGATCACTCAGCAACTGATTGGAACACCAGTCCAAATAACTCAAGAGAACCAAACGTGAGCTAAAAATGACTCAACCCACTGACTGGAACACTACTCCAAATGTCTTAAAGAAGGTCCAAATAAATCTAAGACAAACCTAATCAACATGTCTTCAAAATAGAAAAAATTCATTATAAATCACAAATTCATCACAAATTTATCACTCATCCTAAAATATCATTAACAAAATAACCTAAAAATCATAAATTACTTAAGAATGCATGAGCAAAATTATATCAAAATCATCAAATTACCTCAAAAACATCGAATTAAATCAAAACTAATTTTTGACCAATTTCTGAATTCCTTGTCCACTTTTGCATATTTCTGCATATTGTAAAATTTGTCCAACTGCTTAAATTTCTGTCCACTTTTATCTATTTCTGTCTACTCATTGAAAAAATTGTTCATTATGTTTAAGTTATGTCCACCAAGCTGTGAATTTATCTACAATAGTAAAATTCATCACAAATCGCATCACTCATTCGAAAAAATCATTAGCAAAATTACCAAAAATCACAAATTATCTAAAAAATCATGAGCTAAATTACATCAAAAGCATTAAATTACCTTAAAATCAATTTTTGTCCAATTTCTAAATTTTTCATCACTTTTAACTATTTCTGTTTACATATTTAAAAAAGTTCTAACTCATAACTTTCTCTCCACTTTTTTCTGTGTTTGTTCACTTACAAAAAAAATTGTCTAGTATATTCAATTTTTATTCACCAAACTTTGAATTTTTCTGCAAATAGAGTAAAATTTAACACAAATCACAAATTTATCACCCATACTAAAAAAAAAGAAATTAACTCAAAATCACAAATTATCCAAAAAATCATGAGCAAAATTTCATCAAAAAAATCAAATTACCTGAAAACCATCAAATTACAAAATCATCACGAAATCCAATTAAATTACCACAATTTCAAAATCACATCAAAACCCAAAATTACAAAAAAAAAATCTTTCTGCATAAATTTCTGTCTAAAAAATCTCAGAATTACACAAAAAATATGTTTATTAAAAGTACCAAAAAACCCCAAATTTAAACAAAAATTCACAGAATTACAAAAAAAAAACTTTGACCCAAAAATCCTCCAATTGAGTATCCATAATCACTGTCCCATAAATCCTAAATTCGCAAAAAATTCAAATCATTTTCAACGACAAATTCCTCAAAATCTCGAAACCCCAAAAATCCCAAAACCTCGAAATCCCTCGCCACCCGTTATGGTGCCCTTAGATTTTGGTTCGGCCCGTCTGTCGATCGGCGAGCCCATAAATCGGCTGGACCAACAAGCTCAGAGATCAGTAAGCTCGTGGGAAGTTCGTTGCACAACTCGGGCTGGATGATTTTGGTGAACGTTGCCAGGAAGTGGTAGACGAGCTTGACAAGTAGTCAAAAGTGCATATTTATCATCATATTTATCATCATATTTCCCTAATTATTCTTTTATAAAGCACTGCTTTGTAACGTTTTATTGTTTAGTGTGGTGCAGGTCTTGAGTAATTAAAGAATAAATAAATGAATCCCAATTGAAGCCCAAAAGCCCAAAAAGCCCACATGCATGATTTATTTTAATAATTTAGAAGCTTCTATCTTATCTAACCTAATCTAAACTTGAATTTTAAATTATTAATTTAAAATCTAGGGGAGGAGGAGGAAGGATAAAGTAGGACTCCTAATTGCTATTCAAATCTAAGGGGAGAGAGGCTTGAAGATAAAGATAAAGGGACCAAATCCTTTTCAAATTCAGATTTTTAATAACTTGCTTCCCAAGTTATCCCGAATTCTCAAGATCGAGGGTAAGAATGCAGAATCCAAGAGGAGGCGCCCAGATGGACGGACGAGAAGAGGCCACACGCTCAAGCGCATGGCAGTTGGCCACGACATTGCCGCGGAAACGCGGTAAAATCTGGGTTTCCGCGGCTTATTAATAGAGATAAAGGAAGCGCGAGGGAGATCTGCTTTATTTTGAAGACATCGACCCAAATCTTCTATAAAAAGGACCTCCTGTAGTACGTACAGAGCACCTCATCCAGAGAGAAGAAGAATAAGGCTAGGGTTAAGGATTTAGGGTTTTTTTGTTAGATTAGTTTAGCCTCTTTTGAGTTCTCTTCTTTATAATTGCTGTTGGATTTGGCTTGGCTATTGTAAGGAGGAAGGAGAAGGAGCTTGTACTCAAGGATTGCATCATTAAAAGGTTATCTTTTCTTTTTTATGTTCTTATTCTTGTTCTTTTAATTTCAAGTCTACATTTTTATTTTTTTGTTCTTGGTTTGATTTTTGGTGTTGTCTTTAATCTTCCTTCCTTCTTTTTCTTTTCTTTAAAGATCTTAAAAATAAAAAGATGGATAAAGCAAAAAGAACGCTAGGCTAAAATAATTCTAGGGTAGCTAATCACTAGATCGACTAGGGTTAGATCTAGGGTTAGTTGATTAGTCTAATAGATTTGTAATCTAGGATTAGATTAGTCCTTTGAAGTTTAGTAATGATAGTCCAACTTAATGATTTAGATATTAGGGCTTGGCTTTGGATTAGAGTAGAGTTTGGCTTTAGATTAAGTTTAGGGGTAAGGTTTGGCATAGTTTAGTGATTAGGGATTGGCTTTGGCTTAGGGTAAAATTAGGGTTTGGCTTGGCGTAGTGTAGACAAGTTAAGTTGGACAACTTACTCTTCTTACTTAGGGTTAACAACTTAAATAAATCTTGCATTAGTTTAAAAGGATACAACCCCTAGATCGAGACTAGTTGTGAAGGTAGATTAGCGATCTAGACTCTCCCTCTTGATTAGATCTACTTTCTTATTTCAAACTACAACTAATCTTTCTTCTAAGTCTTGAATACAGATATACTGTGTTGTCAACGCTTCCATCGCCTCCCTCCCAGTGGAACACGACCCGCTTTGGCCCTTTCTGCAGCAGATAGGATTGAAACGAGAAGAATCTCTCCTTCTAATTCTTTGATTATTTGTTTTTATTTTTGTACATATTTATTCTCTCGTTCAAGTTTCAATCAAAATTTTGGCGTCATTGCCGGGGAGGGAATAGTATGATAATATCTAACCGTAATTTGTTATTTCTGTTCTGCAGGGACATGAAAAGGAGGTTTCTAAGGTTAGTCTACTGCACACCTAAGTTTTTAATTT
The DNA here is from genome assembly GCA_038442645.1 of Agave tequilana. Classification (NCBI taxonomy): domain Eukaryota; kingdom Viridiplantae; phylum Streptophyta; class Magnoliopsida; order Asparagales; family Asparagaceae; genus Agave; species Agave tequilana. Next base: position 137,563 of record JAVJIF010003094.1, read on the forward strand.
AACTTAGTTTTAGGTCCTAATAGAGATAGTTTAACCCTAGTTCTAATTAAAAATTAAAAATTAAAAATTATTGACACTACATGCTGACGTGATCGAAACCTAATAAAAAAAAAGTTTAGACGTTGCATCTAGGGGCATTGTCTATTTTTCTCGTCTTTTATTTTATTGTTGGTGAGTGCTGGAGACCAAAGGTACGTGTGACGCATTGCATATAGAATAGGAAACACCCTTATTTGACTTAGCTCAATATAGTGTGTTTTGATTCTTTTGTTTGCCACGTACACATTTAAAATATCTTAAGGGCATAACCCATAAATAACATAAGGTGGGGATTTCATCACCCTTTCTTGGTCCACAAACCACATTCTGTGCACGCACTATCCTAATCTTAACTAAAATTTGACTAGATATTGGCCCTAGGTTGACTTCGGACTCATTTAAGAGGTTGACCGAAGGAGGAGGTTATTTGAAACTAACTCTTGCCAAATCGGTGTTTAGGAAGGGGATTAAGGGTCGAAATCCCGAAGGTTGATGGTTACTTAATAAGGAACGGCTTTGACGGATAACCTCCCACTAACCTTGCCACCTACCTGGCCGATTAACTTGTGGTTAGGGTCGACAATAGAACTCCCAAGGATAACCTAAAGTTAGGAGTCGTCTACGTCTATGCTAACTTAGACTAGGATTGATTGCTTAGACTAGGACTTGATTGACTTGTTTGACTTGGGTGAACTTGTTTGTTAACTTTAATAACTTAACTTTGCATGTCAGCTTGGTCAAGAGACCCGGCTACATCTAGACTAACTAGAAACATTTCACGACTGAAAATTAAAGATATGGCTCAACAACCAACATTGCAAGATAGGTTCTATCCTATTAGGACCTCTCTACCTTCATGTATTAGCCTTCCTGATGTTATGGACAACCAATTTGAGTTAAAACCCCAATACATAAACACTCTTCCAAAGTTTCATGGATTTGAATCCGTGGATGCATATTTTTTCGTTCGAGAGTTCGAAGAAGTATGCCTCATAATGAAATTAGCCAACTTAGGAGTAGATGCTATTAAACTTCACTTTGTCCCATTCGCATTGAAAGACTTAGCAAAGAAATGGCTCTATAGTCTAGAAGCCGGCTCCATATCATCATGGGATAATTTTGTCAAGGCATTCTTGAAGAAATTCTATCATGTTCATAAGACTGCTCAAATTAGGAATGGCATCTTGCAGTTTAGACAATTGTCAAATGAACCTTTTTGGAAACTCTTCGAACGGTTCAAGGACCTACTTGCTCAATGCCCTCATCATGGGATAGAGAAATGGCGACTTTGCCAATCTCTCTATGATGGTCTAGATTATTCTACTAAGTGTAAGTTCAACTAGAGGGGGGGTGAATAGGTGATGGCTAATCTAATGGTCACTTAATGCCAAATAATGCGAAATTAAAACTATTAATGACCTAAACAAAACTCTTCTTACACTAAACACCACGTATAACAAAATAGTGTTGCCGAATTCCCCGTGAAGGGCTCTGGACAAACTCCTCTAGATTCCCCTAGATAAGGGTTGAGGTGCCGCGTTGGCTCTCTTGGTTAAATACAAGTGTTAGTAAACAAACCCAAGCAAGTATATCAATTTAGCACACAAGTATATCAAGCATATGAATATAAACACAATAATTGAATGCAAGATATAGACAAGGAGATAGAGAGAGTGAGCAATCGCAAACACAAGGGATTTGTTTCGAGGTTCGAGCACACTTGCTCTACATCCCCGCCTTCGACACACGAAGGATTTCCACTATAATCGATCCCACTGGATCACCCGGTGCCGCAACACCTACAACTCTCGGACTCCCTAGTCCGTACACACCGCAAGCCCACCGGCTCGCCGAGGCCGCACCTCAAACAAACAAGTTCCCACCCGAACTCGAAACAACGCGGACACACACGTCCGCCTCCTCAAAGTACAAGAAATGATCTCTTGGTGATCTAAACACTTTGATCACCAATAAAAGCTCTCACTACAACACTCCTATAGAATGAATAGCAATGGATAGCTCAAGTGTATGTGTGAGAAAACAAGGAAAGAGATGGTGGAGAAAAACTCAAAGAAAACCTCTTTTACACTCTTGATAAACTTTCCTTTTGATTGGAAATATTTGCTCTCTATTTTGTGGAGAAAAAACTCTGAAATGAGTAGGAAAAACTGGCTCTAAATGTCTCCTAAAATCTTGATCAAAACAGCCCCCAAATGCCTCTTTTTATAGGGTCTGGAAAACTAGCCGTTGGGGTTCTGTCAGACCTGTCGGTCGATCGCCCGGTCGACCGCCAACGGTCAAGAATCCGACCGTTGGAGCCTCCGGTCGACCGCCCGGTCGACCCAAAAGAACAGAGAGCACTGCTCTCAGTTCCGGTCGACCCGGTCGGTCGACAGGCCGTCTGCCAGGTCAAGGCGTGCACGCTGTGCACGTCGGTCGACCGGTCCGGTCGGCCGACTTCAGGTATAGTCGACTATACAGTCGACTTGCTGAAGCCTGAAACAGAATTTTGGGATTTAAAACATGGTCTTTTTGATTGAAATAAAATCCCATAAATACTTAGAAAATCTACAAAAATAGTTTTACCAATATACTTTGATAAACAAACATGCTTGCACAAAATCAAGGCATGTTATAAAAGATTGGACTATTTTTGTAAGTAGGAAAATATTGGCTCAAATGAAAACTTGTATTTTCCAAAATCTTATTTTTCCAAAACTCCTTTAAATACAAAAACTAGATATTTTGAACTCATTAAAGCATAGTGTATATGGATGTGATCCACTACACAAATAAGATGAAATATCTAAGTTTTTGACATTAAGCTCTAAACTTGGTTTTGGTTAAAACATGTAAACTAGAATACCAAAAACCAAAACATGTATTTTCTAAAATAGAAAATCTTTTGTCAAACAAACTTAATCAAGAGTGTGTGTGTGTATATGTACTTGAGCAATCCACCAACTACTCTATCCTTTACATTTTAACTAAAAACAAAATCTTCTAAAACAAACCTAGACACAAGTCTTCATCTTCTTGAAGTCTTCACTTGAAGCCTTCTTGACTTGGTCCAAACATCGTGCTAGCTCCAAAACTTGACTTTAAATCCTTTGTTGAAGCTATGCACCAACTAAGATCTTGATCACAAATCTGTCACTAATTAAACATAAGATCATTAGTAAACATAACTACATGAGTTGATCATCATCAAAACTAGAGTGATGGGCCTTTGGGCCAACACTAAGACCCTTCTAGAATCCATGTGCCAACGGGAATTTTTGGGTAAAAATGAAACAAAGGGATGGGCCTTATATGAGGACTTGGCCGATAAGACCATCCAATGGCAACCAAATCCAGAAAAGGTTAAGTCGTATGACTCGATCGCTTCCAAAGGAGGTGCCTATTCCATAAAGGATCATATAGCTCATGAAGCTAAATTGACAAGCATGATGCGAATAATAGAGTCTTTAGATACCAAGTTTGAGACTCTAGGAACTAGAGAGCAAGTCGTGAACTAAGTCAGCCAAGCATTCCCTACAGGCTGTACTTACTGTCAGTCCATGTCTCATCTAATAGAGGAGTGTCCAATATTTCTAATTCAACAAGGAGTCCCCAAACACTCGAATGCAGCCTTTGATAGGCTAGCCAAAAATCCATATTCACCCACTTATAATCCCGGATTGAGAAACTATTAACTTTGCTTGGGGCCTACAAAAGGATCAATTTAGGCCCAAATTCTCCAACCAAGCCCCACAACCTTGATATCATCAACAATTCCCAAACCAAAGTCCACCCACTTTTCAAAACCAACAAATAGAGTCAAGACTTGGATTTATAGAAAGAAAGATGGACTCCTTTTTGAAATCCCAAGAGACAGTGATGCAAACTTTGAGTAGGTGAGGGGACCAAATGAGTCAACTAGCTAACCCCGTTAGTGAAAGATGACAAGGAACCCTACCAAGTCAACCATTGCCAAACCCTAGGAACACTAGGCAGGCTAATGAAAGCTCAAAACACGAATCATTGTAACTTGGTCCACACATTAAGGTCGAGAAAAGTAGTTGATAACCAAGTGATGATGCCACAAGACTCGACTCAACCATCGACCCCTTCTAGTTCCACTCCTCTTAGCTCGAATGAACCCAAAAAAGATCAACCAGCTGAATCGGTGCACACACCCAAACCCCATACCCAAATAGGCTTAAGTGTAACAATAGTGCACAAATGGAGAAAATCTTATAAATATTTAACGAAGTAAAGATAAACATCCCACTTCTTGAGGCAATACAACAAGTCTCTAGTTACGCAAAGTTTCTAAAAGAATGTGCACCAAGAAGAGAAAGACTAGCATGCCCAAAAAGTTTTGTTTAGCCACTAGCATTAGTGAGCTATTATCCAACCAAATCCCAGTCAAGTATAAGGATCCCGGTTGCCCTACCCTAGCGTGCACAATAGATTAAGCCGAAATAGGTCGAGCACTTCTTGATTTAGGTGCGAGCATTAATTTGCTCTCCTTCTCCGTTTATCAACAACTTGGGATAGGCAAACTGAGCCCGACCCAAGTTACGAGCTAGCTGATAGATCAATTAAGGTTCCAAAAGGAGAAATCAATGATGTCCTAATTAGGGTTGGAGAGTTTATCTACTCAGTAGATTTCATTGTGCTAGAGACACAACCCGTGTCAAACCCTAGGTCTCAAACTCCAGTCATCTTAGGTCGACCATTCCTTACGACCGCAAATGCAATTATCAATCGGAGGAACGGATCCATGAGATTGACATTTGGAGACTTGACCAAGGAAATCAATGTCTTCAACCTAGGTAGACAATCCTATGACATCATTGACGAACCTTTTGAGGTCAACCTCATTGAGGATATGACTAGTGAGCACAAAGAGGATATCACACTAGAATCAAAGGGTGATGAAGAGTTAGAATCTAGTGATCTCAACCTTGACGAGATTGAGTGGGCAGCAAGTCCAAGTTCTATAGAGATGGAGAATCTAAGTTTAACACCTCCACCCATCGAGCCACCTCCTTCCTTGAAGTTAAAGACCTTCTCTAAGCATCTCAAGTACGCCTACCTAGGTGAACAAGAGACTCTAACAGTCATAGTTGCATCCAACTTGACTAATAGGCAAGAGGAAGACCTATTGGCAACCCTTAGGAGACATAGGAAAGCCATTGGTTGGACTATGACCGATATCAAGGGACTAAGCCAATAGTCTAGCATAAAATCCATCTAACTGAAGGGGTTAAACCGAAGAGGGACCCACAATGTAGGCTAAACCCGTTCATGCAAGAGGCTGTACAAGCCGAAATAGTGAAATTGTTGGATAATGGGATCATTTATCCCATTTCCGATAGTCAATGGGTCAGCCTAGCGCACGTGGTCCCTAAAAAGTCCAGTTTTACTGTGGTGGAAAATGACTAGCAAGAGTTAGTGCAAACACGACTACCTACCAAGATTTGAGTATGCATAGACTATTGCAAGTTGAACGCCGCTACTAGAAAAGACCATTTCCCCCTCCCATTTATCGACCAAATGCTAGAACAATTAGCGGGTCATGAGTATTACTGTTTCTTGGACGGTTACTCAGGGTATAACTAAATTCCAATAGCCCCGAAGGACTAAGAAAAGACAACGTTCACATGTCCATTTGGGACGTTTGCTTATCGCTGAATGCCTTTCGGCCTATGCAATGCCCCCACGACATTCCAACGTTGCATGTTAAGCCTTTCTCCGACATGGTTGAACGCTTCTTGGAGATCTTCATGGACGACTTCTCCGTCTATGGAGATTTGTTTGACTAATGTCTGCATCACTTAGAACTAGTGCTAAAAAGGTGCACCGAAAAGAACTTGACCCTAAATTGGGAAAAGTTCCACTTCATGGTGCAGCATGGGATTGTCCTAGGTCATGAGATATCTAGGAAAGGGATCGAAGTGGATAAGGCTAAGGTGAAGATCATAGCCAAATTCTCAATTCCACAATGCGTGAAAGACATTCGTTCTTTTTTAGGACACGCCGGGTTTTACCGTAGGTTCATTAGGGATTTTAGCAAAATTGCTAGACCCCTCACAAACCTTTTAGCCAAAGACGTGCCCTTCATCTTTGATGACAAGTGTCTTAGCGCATGGGAGAAGTTAAAATTAGAACTTATCTCTGCACCTATCATCTCACCTCCGGACTGGTTCAAACCATTTGAGATCATGTGTGATGCTTCCGATTTTAATATAGGCGCTGTCTTAGGACAACGCAAGATAACAAGCAACACGTGATCTATTATTCAAGTAGGACACTAAATGAAACCCAAGTAAACTATACTACTACTGAGAAGAAATTCTTAACTGTAGTGTTTGCTTTGGAGAAATTTCGCCCGTATCTACTTGGGACCAAGACCGCTATCTTCACCGACCATTCAGCGATTCGATACCTTATGCTCAAGAAGGATGCGAAAGCTCGACTCATCCGTTGGATCCTTCTCCTTCAAGAGTTTGATCTTGAAATTCGAGATAAGAAGGGTGTCAAAAATGTCGTCGCCGACCATCTCTCTCGTGTGCCAAACACACCTTCTGACGAATTGCCCATCAATGATAACTTCCCCGACGAACAACTTTTAGCCATCTCTACGGAATCATGGTTTGCCGACATAGTTAATTACTTAGTCACAAACTAAACCCCATCTAGTTGGTCAAAAAAGGATAGATACCGGTTCTTATCTCAAGTCTGGTATTTTATTTGGGAGGACCCTTACCTCTTCAAATATTGTAGCGACCAAATAATTAGGAGATGTGTTCCCGAAGAGGAAACTAGAAGTGTTCTAGCCTTTTGTCACAAATTTGCTTACGGTGGGTACTACATAGTGGCTTCTATTGGCCCACCTGTTTAAGGATGCTTTCGACTTTTGCAAGACGTGCACAAGATGCCAAATGATAGGTAGGATCTCCAAACGAAACATGATGCCCCTCAACCCAATTCTAAAAATAGAACTCTTTGACGTTTAGAGCATCGATTTCATAGGACCCTTTCCAAATTCATTTGGGTACCAATACATCTTGGTGGCTGTGGACTATGTGTCCAAATGGGTTGAAGTCATCCCTTGCAAGACAAACGACAACAAAATTGTTGTCAGTTCTTGAAGGAAAACATATTTTTACATTTTGGAACGCCACGCGCCATAATTAGTGATAATGGTTCACATTTCTGCAATAGAACCTTTGAGGCTCTTATGTGAAAATACTCCATAAACCATAAATTATCGACACCTTATCATCCACAAACTAGTGGACAAGTAGAAGTCTCCAATAGACAAATAAAGCTTATCGTGGAGAAAATCGTGAGTCAAAACCGCAAGGATTGGTCTACCAAATTGATGGATGCCTTATGGGCATATAGGACCGCCTTTAAAACGATTCTAGGGATGTCTCGTTATCGGCTAGTCTTTAGAAAGGCTTGCCATTTACCTGTCGAGTTAGAGCACCGACCTTATGAGCAATTAAGCAACTAAATTTTGACCTAGATAAGGCTGGTACACTTCAAAAATTACAAATTTCCAAACTTGAGGAGATAAGGAACGAGGCGTTTGAAAATGCAAAAATCACGAAAAATAGGGTTAAGATTTTTCATGTTAAGTTCATCATGAGAAAAGCTTTTGTTCCTAGACAAAAAGTCTTACCCTATGATTCGAGACTTCATCTTTTCCCCGAAAAATTGAAGACAAGATGGACAAGACCATTCGTCGTTAGGACTGTATTTCCACATGGAGCTGTAGAGATTAGTGACCCAAATAGCGGTAATGAATTTAAGGTAAATGGTCAAAAGTTGAAACCATTCTTGGAGCCAGTACCGGATGCAGACACAGCCATGGGTCTCTTTGACCCACACTATCGGTAAATTTTTGGAATCTATACTCCTTTTGTATTTATTTCATTCATGCATTTCATTCATACATTGGGGACAATGCATGAGATAAGTGTGGGGGAGGGTACTAACGCTTAACTTCTAAAAAAACAAAATAAAATAATAAAATAATAATAATAAAAATAGAATTAAAAAAATATTTATTTTAACATAGGTTATTGACTAACTGTAGGTTGCTGTTAGCATAGCTCACTAACCTTAGGTTATTAACTTAACAAAATTTTTCTTTTTATTTCAAAAAAATAAAAAAAAAATATATATTTACTAACCAGACTAATATAATGATTAACTTACTAACTTTAGGTTAATATTAACTCAACAAATATATATATATATATATATATATATATATATATATATATATATATATATATATTGAAAAAGGAAACAATATTTAGATTTATCTTTTGAAAAAAATCCAAGTTAATCTTAAGAATTAGGAAAATTATGATTAGGATTTCTAAAAACTTTATAAAAATAAAATAAATTGTTAGATTTTTAGGTATAGGAGGAAAAATTGAATAAGTAATTAGTCTTGATTTTTACCTTAATAAAATGTGCATACCTAATACACTTACGCATCTAGGATTCTAAGACAAAGACTCTTGTGCCTTATAAAAAATATATATAATAATATAAATAAAAAAAATCACTAATTAAGCTGGCTACATGTGCCTCAAGAAGTATAAGTATTCACGCCTAAAGGTGATTTTATAAATAAAGTTCTTAGTTTTGTGGCCTAGTTCACTCGAGTCCTTAAGTCCGTGGGGGTGTTTTCTCACCGGTGCCCTAAAACCGACCGGTTTGGGAGCCACCAAACTTAGGCTCGCTACATGGGTGAATTAGAAAGCCTAAGAAAACTAAAAAATATTATCTATATATATGCTAACACATCTAATAGTCAATTTGTTAGGTATGAGGGCCTCAAGAAGCCTTATACTTATACAAAAGAAAATTAGATGAGTTATACATATTAAATATATATATATATAATAATAATAAAGAGGCATGGGAGTCCAAGTTAAAAAATCCCTAGTAAAGATTCACTTTCACAAAGATGCATATGACTTAGGGTAACAAAAGAGACTATATAAAAATTTAATTTTAATCCGTACCTAAAATTGATAGCGAATTATTGTATAGAGACTAAGTTCAAGACTGAATATAAATGATAATCCTAAAACTTATAGATTGCTTAGTTTCTTCAAACATATTTCAAATATTTCTCTCCTTTTTCAAAATAAAAAAAAATTAATCACTAACATTTTCTTTTTTTTTATGGATTTTGTGGGTGCAGTCCACTGAAAACCCTCACGAGACAACACTTGTCCTCTAGGGGTGACCTAGAGGTTTAACGGCTTATTGCGTGCTAAGTGCAACCGTGATTCCTACGAAAGTGAGTTTGGATAGGTTACTTTTTATTTTATTTTATTTTTCTTTATATTTTTACTCGAGACGAGCAAAAAGATAAGTGTGGGGGTGTGATAGGTAGTCAAAAGTGCATATTTATCATCATATTTTCCTATTTATTCTTTTATAAAGCACTGCTACATAACGTTTTATTGTTTAGTGTTGTGCAGGCCATGAGTAATTAAAGAATAAATAAATGAAACCCAATTGAAGCTCAAAAGGCCACAAACCCACATGCATGATTTATTTTAGTAATTTAGAAGCTTCTATCTTACCTGACCTAATCTAAATTTGAATTTTAAATTATTAATTTAAAATCTAGGGGGGAGGAGGAAGGTAAAGTAGGACTTCTAATTGCTATTCAAATCTAAGGGGAGAAATGCTTGAAGATAAAGATAAAGGGACCAAATCCTTTTCAAATTCAGATTTTTGATAACTTGCTTCCCAAGTTATCCCGAATTCTCAAGATCGAGGGTCAGGATGCAGAATCTAAGAGGAGGCACCCAGATGGACGGACGAGAAGAGGCCACGCGCTCAAGCGCGTGGCAGTTGGCCACGAGATTGCCGCGAAAACGCGGCCTTATTGATAGAGATAAAGGGAGCGTGAAGGAGGTCTGCTTTATTTTGAAGACTTCAGCCCAAATCTTCTATAAAAAGGACCCCCTGCAGTACGTACAGAGCACCCCATCCAGAGAGAAGAAGAAGAAGGTAAGAGTTAAGGATTTAGGATTTTTTTGTTAGATTAGTTTAGCCTCTTTTGAGTTCTCTTCTTTATAATTGCTGTTGGATTTGCCTTGGCTATTGTAAGGAGGAAGGAGAAGGAGCTTGTATCCAAGGATTGCATCAATAAAGGTTATCTTTGCTTTTTTATGTTCTTATTCTTGTCCTTTTAATTTCAAGTCTACCTTTTTATTTCTTTATTCTTGGTTTGGTTTTTGGTATTGCCTTTAATTTTTCTTTCTTCGTTTTCTTTTCTTTACAGATCTTAAAAATAAAAAGATAAATAAAACAAAAAGAATGCGAGGATAGAATAATTTTAGGGTAGCTAATCACTAGATCGACTAGGGTTAGATCTAGGGTTAGTTGATTAGTCCAATGGATTTACAATTTAGGGTTAGATTAATCTTTTAAAGTTTAGTGATGATAATCCAACTTAATGATTTAGATAACTAGGGCTTGGTTTGGATTAGAGTAGGATTTGGCTTTAGATTAAGTTTAGGGGTATGGTTTGGCATAGTTTAATGATTAGGGATTTGCTTTGGCTTAGGGTAAAATTAGGTTTTGGCTTGGCGTAGTGTAGACAAGTTAAGTTGGACATATTACTCTTCTTACTTAGGGTTAACAACTTAGATGAATGTTTCATTAGTTTAAAAGGATACAACCCCTAAATCGAGACTAGTCGTGAAGGTAGATTAGCGACCTACACTCTCCCTCTTGATTAGATCTATTTCTTATTTCAAACTACAACCAACCTTTCTTCTAAGTCTTGACTACAGATATACCGTGCTGCCAACGCTTCCATCGCCTCCCTCCTAATGGAACACGACCCGCTTTGGCCCTTGCTGCAGCGGATAGGATTGAACAATGAGAAGAATCTCACCTTCTAATTCTTTGATTATTTGTTTTTATTTTTGTACATATTTATTCTCTCGTTCAAGTTTCAATCAGAGCACGTTGGGGAAGGCGAGGCAGAGTTCGAGCAGTGTGTCTCAGAGGCGGATCTTGCCACTGAGAGGGATCTCGGGTTGGATCTCGCCGCCCGAGATCTATCAGGGAATGGGGATGCCATCAGGGAATGGGGATGAAGTAACAATGTCAGATATATTAAAACAAAATATAATTAATTACAGTAGAGCAATAATGAGTCTTCCTATAAAGTTCTTACTTTAAATAAAGAGTTGCACACAGTGTCTATTTCAAGATGAACCGATCATACTAAATCACAAAGATCGAAATCAAAACATTACTAAAGAGTGAAACATCCTCGAATAACGTGAAATTTAGATTTTGTCCTTACATCTAATACTCGACATCAATAAGGGATTATTAATACTCTGACAAAACAAATCAGCAGGTAAATTCAGGAACTCTCGCTGCTAATAACCCAAAATTAGCCCCATATTACACATCGAAATTGAAGGTAGGATATTCACATATACAATCAAGATTCAGCCATTGTTAATTCTTATCTAGAAACCAATCAAGATCCCAAGTAAAATTATCAATTCCAAGTTAACCCCAACTCTAGTTAAGTCCATATACAAATCTAAACCTCAAAGTAACAAACCCATTGTCAAGAGAATCCGAGAAAACCAACCAAAAGTTCCATTGACCACTAAGTGATTCCTCACTTTTTTATCAATCTATTCTAATCCTCTCTAAGTTCATCCGTATAACTAAGTCCCATATAATGAAATACAATATTCAACTACATCTAATCTCCATTACCCAATTCGATCAAGATTGTCAGTCAATTCTCATTTCAATACAGCTCAACCGCAGATCTAAATGCTAAAGTAACAAATCCATTGTATATCAGCAAAATTAATTATTTCAAACTAACATAATCTACACTAATTTCCCAGCTCTAAGTCAAGCCCACTCCATTGAGTCCGCTAGTATATCCAAGCATTAACAGATCCAAACAAGTCAATTAATATCAAATTTGACCAAAAAAACACTCGCATCTCAGTGACAAAATACAAAGTCCATATATATTTAACATTAAGTGTATATCTGATTTATTATCTATAATTTATCTAAACTCTCCCACAATATAAAAATGTATTGCTGATATTCAATTGCACCCCTCTGAGATGAATAAGACTAAAAGATCAAATGAAGGTACTCAATAAAATGATGATCACTCACTATTTATGATTATTTAGAGGTATCTTCTAAAGATCAAATAATTAATAATTCAAATAATTAAGTCTTCAAAGTCAATAATTACATTTTAAAACATTTATAACAATTATTATAATAGCACAAACTAAATAATTCAGGATAAAAAAAAAATTAATCTCTTACCCAAAATGAATTCATAAAAGTTTACTCGTTACGTGACGCTAAAAATTTTATTGAGCAATTTAAATAGATAATTCATAAATAAATGACCAAAATTATTTCAGTAAATAATAACTAATTAAAATCATTGAAGAGACATTTTCTCTCATGACTCATATAAAAACTTTGCCCGTCTATCCATTCATTCGTCTACCGCGCATTAGAGAGAGCGCCGCGGCCACCGCCCTCTTCCCTCATCCTTCCTCCACCTCTCCCCTTTCCTCCTCCTTCCTCCTATACTCTTCTTCTTCACCGCTCCGACGATCAATTTTCATCGCTAACAATACGATATACTAATTTAAAGAGATGACAACACTCACTCAATTGAGCTCAACCCGCGCGTGAAAAAATCAACCCTTTTTGCTCTCTTCTGACAAGGATCGCCCTCTAAAAAAAAGCAGCGTCACCAAAGGTTTTTTTTTGCATGTGCGTCGGCCGTGTCAGGACAATCTATAAATTTACGGGGAAAAAAACAAAAAAAAATTAGAAGACAAACAGTCCTACCGATTCGGTTCATGTCCGTGAGCCACATAGGGGCCGTTTGTTTCGCGTAAAACTTCGTAATTCGTAAATGACTTACTACCCAGTTACAACTACGGCGTTTGTTTGGACCGTAATTCGTAAAAGACTTACTAACTCAACTAACACTCACTTGCAACCCAGTTACCACTCACTTACAGCCCAGTTACAGTTAATTTTGTGGTCATACAAATTTGTATCATTTTTATATTAATATTAAAAAAATTTAATATTTAACTTTTTTAATATTTATTTGCAGTATTAAAACTTTTAAAATCACCAAATAGTTAATTTTGTGGTCAATTTTTTCACTTACGACTTATACATTACGACAACCAAACACCGTAAAGTACAATACATTTTCCCACTTTACAATTTTATATTACCAACCAAACATCGTAAAATTTACATACATGTAACTCATTTACAATTGTAAAAGACTTTACCAATTACGACTACGAATTACGGCCATTTACGACAACCAAACAGACCCATAGGGTCAATCTCTGTGTGTGAGACCCACACACATAACTTATTATAAGAGAATCAATATACGTGTCAATGCGTGATTGGTTAAGAGAATCAATATACGTGTCAATATGTGATTGGTTCTCTTATTGTATATGTGTGTGGCTCACACACATGAACCGAACACCCAATCCTAGTGCACCCTTGGAATTGGAATCCCAGAAATTCAATTTCCGAGAACTTTCCCCTTCTGCTCGCCCCCCTTCTCTTCTCTATATTTCTTAGCACACAGGAGAACTAAAAGGGAGAGGAGACGATCAATGATGAGGGGCCTTCTCTTCTTCCTGATTCTTGTTTCCTCACTACTACTCTCTCTGCTTCCATCGCCTGCAGACTGCCTTGGTCTCCGGCTGCCTCGCACCGAGAGCAGCAAGTATCTGACCAGAGAGGAGCACTGGTTCGATCAGACCCTCGACCACTTCTCCCCAACTGTTACGTGTCCTTTTATCTCAATCTCACTTCAAATTCATGATCTTTGCAATCATCGCTCACCTTTGGGTTTGGGTTTGATTAATGCAATTGCAGGATCATCGACAGTTCAAACAGCGCTACTATGAGTTTCTTGATTATCATCAAAAGAAGGATGGACCCATTTTCTTGAAAATTTGTGGCGAATCTGCATGTCCTGGGATTGCTAATGACTACTTATCTGTGAGTTCTGTGTTAATTTCCATGTTTCCCTAAAATATTCTGATGTTCTTCTTACAAACTGTTAAATTTTAAGCTCTAATAACACTTCCTATTTTGTGACTCTATGATGAAGTGATTGCTGAGGTCATTTTGATTAATATTTGATATATTGATATGTGTATGTTTGGTATAGATATTGAGTTTGCCATGTGTATCAATGTATCCCTAAAACTCATGGACAAATATCAATTTCTATGAGCAAAGAGAGAGTCTAACTATAAGGAGGCACACGATTTATAGTGAGCAAACTCTAATTAATGTGTGTGTGTGTTTATCTCATAATGTTGGTGACATGCTTTTAATTTATTATCTTCTTTTCACAATTCACATTCTCACAAACTCCCCTTGGGTGATGCTACATCTTCCTCAACAAGAAAATGCTCTCAATTATAACTCGACTAGCATCTTAATTACTCTTGAATAATATGCAAGTGGAAGTTCTTGACATTTGGACTTACTAACTTGTAAGGAAGTTGAGAGAAATTCAAGTTCAGCTCAATAATTTCTCAGAAGTTATTATTATTCTATATAAACTTGATTACTCTTGAATAGTATGCAAGTAAAAGCTCTTGACATTTGGACTAACTAACTTGAAAGGAAGTTGAGAGGATTCAAGTTCAGCTCAATAATTTCTCAGAAGTTATTTTTATTCTATATAAACTCGATCAGCATCACAATTATTCTTGAATAGTATGCAAGTGGAAGCTCTTGACATTTGGACTCACTAACTTGAAAGAAGTTGAGAGAATTCAAGTTCCGCTCAATAATTTCTCAGAAAATTACGGTTGTTCTATATAAATGAGAAGCCTTCTAATAACAAGAGAACATGATTAGCTATTAGAGCCAAAAAAGCCAAACATCTGATGATCGGTTCGGTTGCTTGGTAGCGGGCCAGTACTTCTTATATTAGACAGATAGCCGGCTAGCCCCCTGTTGACCTTAATTGACCACAACTAGAATTTCTACCTGGTGGACCAACCTTCTTGTAAATCAAAAGAACCAGTCAACTGGTCACATACTGTTTCATAGTTCAAATCTCTCTCTTGAACATAACTTAACAGCACAAATGCTGGTCTGTATCTATCGAGTTTACTGACTGGTTAATAGTCTCAAAAATTCTAGGCACCAAATCCTTACTTAGATCACATCACAGTGATCACACTAGCTGGTCCGAGGAATGTGTGCTCTCAGAAACTCTAAACTTTGGTGTTCCTACCTTAGGTCAATGATATTGGATCATATCTAATCAGATCAAGGCTACATCTAGGCTATTTAAGAAATGTTTCTAGATATTCTGAGTTCAATTCACATTCTAGGCTGATTGGTTCCAAATATGTACTTTTTCTGATTTACATAGATTGCTTCTGATATCAACTTAGAGGTTCTGTAATTTACTGGTTGACTCCCTTTTGTCTTGTCCAACTTCGATATCGTTAGTTCATTTTCGATAATTGTCTTTAGTATGAGCCTTGATTGTGCCATGAATGATGTATCACTCTAGCACATGAACCTTGAACTCAATAGGATTAGTACCAGAGGTAACTAGTATTTGTTATTGTAGTGGTCAGTTTCTGACCTCCTCGAGATCATGCCACGTGTCCATCCTGCACCAAACAGGTGAGCAACACGCGACCGCTTCTAGAACCTCCAAGCGGGAGTCCTCGTTCAATTCAAATCCTGAGCAGTCCAGATGATTAGAAAAAAAAGATAAAGTCAATTACAAGCAACCCTATCTATAAGCCAAATCCCCATTTGAACTCGACAGTTACAACTCGGGAAGAGATCAACCGCACCAACAGCTGGACATAGATGACTAGATAAAGATGGACTCTTGCCCAATCAATTTAAACCTAGATGTTCAGCTCTAACCACCTCGGTGATAAATGGGTAGGTGTTTAAATAGAGCTATACTTCGCAGTTTCATCCAACAGACTCATCCTTTATAAATAATGGATCCCTTCCAATGAGGAGGGAGACGATCAATTAAGCCCAGAACCCTAGCACGTCAGAGAACATTATTGTAATCATCTTTATTATAGTGGAATTGCTCTCTCTCTCTCTCTGTGATTTTTTCCCATTTGAGTTTTCACGTAATTCTCTGTGTTTGCGTTTGCTATTCTGAGATTTGTTTGACCCATCTCCAGGTGTGTGAATTAATTTCTTAGGAAATTACCCATAACAATTATCAATAAAACTAGGATTCGCCCGCACATGTTAGCTGTTGACAAGGGCCTTCACAATAGGTTACCATATGTTTATTGTCTTGTAATTTCTTTTTCAGATTTCACCATTGTTGTCCAATCCCATTTTTGCCATCAGTAACAAATTTTCCACAGGCATTACAAGTCTTTTATGCCACATAAGACTTTTTTCATCATCTCAATAATCTTGTGATCTCTGATATCTCCACTACTGAGTCAGGCGATGTGAAAAAGGCCATTTTGAAGATATGCAAACGTTGGTCCAATTGAAGCTAAAATCTTTTTCACAGATAACAAGAGTACTATTCCTCTTTGTTTTTAGCTAGCCTATCTGAGAGAATTACTAAAATAAATGAAGGGACATATAATTCATTACTCATATATTCTAGAGGATTGCTACTCCTTTTACAAATCCAGGAGGGCCAGGACAATAGTGAAACAAATTGTGCAATCATAACTGTAGTGGTCAGATTTTGATTTTTATCAGGATTGTGACACGTGTCTCACTTCACCAAGATCGTCTAGAGTGAAACAGTAAGCCCGAGTACCTTCCTGAGACCACTCCAGGCAAGACCGAGGAAAAAACCCGAGTGCCTCCCTGAGATCATTTCAGCCCGATTCATTCATCCATATGAGAACTTTGACGAAAGCACTTTGCGGGTCGGGAGTCCCGATTTTCACAACGCTCACTACGAAGTCTTTCACATTCATTACTGGATATAGCTCAATAGCGGGATTCCGCGATCTGTCGAGTCAATCACACTGCTACATTTTAAATGTTATAATGACTCCAATTTAGCGCAGGTCGTTACAGATGGAGGCGGATATTTCTGCATGTCGATCACAATAATCAAGCGCGGTGATCTGAGCAGTTACAAGAGAATCACAACGTGCAAATCATGCGGTTATGGAGATCCGCACGACCCACACTATCAGTTATGACTCTCAGGGTATTTATACGCTGAGAACTAGAAGAAAAGAAAATGCAATCCAAACCAATTTAGCGAGAAAGATCGTAAATACTAGTCAGCTTTACCAATTCACTATAACCTCTACAAACTAGTGAATTTTCTCTCTCCTCCCCGTGATTTTTTTCAATTTGGGTTTTCACGTAAAACTCTTACTTTTGGTGTTGAAATCTTTATTATCATCCCATAAGCGAGATAATCCTGACTTCCTGTGGTGCGAAATTGATTGTTTGATTAGTCATATCGGAAAATCTCCACCACAAATTGGTGCTTCATTGAGATTTGAGTCCATATACTCAAAACCCTTCCCTCATAACTTACCTCATAAAGCCTCTTCCAAATCAATGATGGCCGCATGAAAGCGAGTCATCGACGGTGCGACATCCAAAGGCAAGGCCGTCACAGCCACTGGGAGCACGACCCCTTCTCTAACTAACAATCAACCACATACCAAAGACACTGGCTCATTCTCAAGACTAGAGCCTCCCGCCAATGTCCAACCATCGTAGCAACGAGAAAACCACTTCTTTAGATGCACGAGATGAGAGAGCAAATGAAGGAACAACAGTTGTGATCTGATCATGAGCGGGAGCAGTGGGTCTCGACTGTGAAAAACATCATCCGAGAACAGGAGTTGAGGCTTCTTAACCAACAGCTCCAGGTGCAAGTCGCAGCCCTTCAAAACAACTCTACATAAATTGAGGGCAACCTCGAGAGCAACAAGTCTCTCGATCTCTATACGCTTAACAAGCTGATCCAGAAGCGGATCATTGAGGCCAAACTGCCTCACCACCTAATCCCAACTACTCACATACACGATTCTTCTCTCTCCAAAGATATCTAAGAGTGTGAATTCTCGAGGAAATTCATGACTGACTTTCGACTATTCCGAGCGACTGAGCGAGTGATCCAATTCAACACATTCGACACTTCCGGGACAAGATGGTAATCTACTCCCGCAACGAATCCAGTCATGTGCCTCACCATTCCTTCCAGCCTGAAAGTTGCGGCCTTAAATTAGTTCTACTTCCTGCCACCGCGCTCTCCCCATAACTTCTCGGAGGTAACTAAGGCATTCCTCAATCAGTATGCCTCTCGTCAAGAAGCAAGCGCTCCCAATCCACTCACCAAGTCCACTCCGGAGCTACAGATCGATGGAATGTTTCACTCCACTGAAGTTCCCGATCAATGAAATCTTCAACACCATCAAAGATCAGCCATGGGTCAAACGCCCGAAATCGATCCAACACAATCATTCACTTCCCGGGTAGGAGGAATACTGCTCTTAGACGACTGTAAAGGGCACCAAACCGTTCACTGTTGGGCCCTTTGAAGGTACCTGAAAGAACTTGTCCAACATGGCTTCCTCAAAGAGTACATCCTCACTCCCCAAGCAATTTTCAGACAGCCAAACACTCATCCTCCTCGCGAGTAGAACCTGATCGCCCAGTACAAGGCAATCGACTGACTACCAAAATTCCAGACACACAGAGCGTACTTTCTTTCCATCCTAATTCTATGTATTGCATTTCTTTTAAATAAAATATTATTCTATGCTGCTAATCTTTGCGGTACATCCATCTGTCCATGCCCTGCTGATTGAATTTTTCCCACTTGGAGGCAGCCGCAAGAACCGCTCGTTGATGGGATTTCTCTCACTCGGAGGCGGTTACAACATCCATCCATTCACACGCCCGTTGATGGGATTTTCCCCACTCGGAGGTGGTCGCGAGAACCCATGCTGCTGGGATTTTTCCCACTCGGAGGTGGTTACAACATCCATCCATCCACACCCTACTGATTGGATTTCCCCCATTCGGAGGCAGCCACAAGAACCCCTGTTGATGGGATTTCTCTCACTCGGAGGCGGTTACAACATCCTTCCATCCACACACCCTGCTGATGGGATTTTTCCCACTCGGAGGTGGCAGCGGGAACCTTGCTGGTGGGATTTTTCTCCCTTGGAGGTCGTTACATCCATCCGTCCACACGCCCCGCTGATGGGATTTTCCCCACTCGGAGACGGCTATGCAATCATTCCGTTATGGGATTTCTCCTATTCGGAGGATCATGTCTGTACACTCCACTAATGGGATTTTTCTCACTCGGAAGTATCAATCCAGACTTGCTTACGAGCTTTTATCGGTCGTCTTACGGGAGCTGAAACCCTCCGTTGTGGGATTGCACCTATTCGGAGTCCCCTACTATGCTGCAGTGATTTTCTTCTCTCAGAGTCCCTCTCTGATGTTCCGTTGATGAGATTGCCCTCACTCGCAACACATACACTAGCCTACGAGCTCTCCTTATTTGAACCCACATGCGGATGAACCCCCGGTAGTTTCCCTTGTCGGGTTCCTTTCATATTTCGATGATGGAATTTTTTCCTGCTCGGAAGATAGCTCTGTTGATGGTATATCCCTCACACGAGAGGACAACTATGTTGATGGGTTTACTCTCACATTGGAGGTACCAGATTATCACACCGGATAGGGGCCTCTATCCGGAAGTGGCACATCTAATCTGTCGTTGGGTGATACCCCCACTTCAGACCGACTTTTTGCGGGTCCAACAAGACTATGATTACTCGCGACACAAGGTATATTTATGAGGGTTTTCTTGTTTGAATTATCCCCTCAACGTACCAGTCTCACATGGTTATAAGTCCAATTGCTCTCCTGAGAACGAAAAACTTCAGATGGGATTTCCCTACTTGGAGGTGGCAACACAGGCTCCTCTACAACCATTCAAGATGCCCCATTGTAGGATTCCCCTCACCCGGAGACCGGACTTTGTTACAGGAATTTCCCTTCTCAGAGTTCCGGCTTCGCAACTTCGTTGACAGGTACTGTTGAGGGACTAAACGCTCACTTGGGAACCATTCGCTAAACTAACACCTGACGTTCTAGAACATCCATATACCAGTACCAAACATCTCAGAGTTAAAGCAAACACTCCGAGGAGGCATCCAATTCCAGACGAAAATAATAGTAAAACAAACCAGACAAGATCCAAATAATATTTTCATTAACGCTTTTATTATAAATTTCTGATTACATCCATTCAAATACACACTTGGTTACATCTAACAAGAGTAATACAAGTTCCATCACCCGTTTGTGTTTACTTTTGTTTGAAAAGAAATACAGATTTCGCTCCTGCCCGTCCAAACCTACCGAGTAATTTCCTGATGCAGAATCAAACAAAAATTTGCGTGTCGGAGAATGCTTCACATGGATGCAATCCTATTGTTCACCACCTTTCATAGAACTCAGAGGGAACTCGGGGATGCTCCTGCACAAAAATAGGAGATCTTCTATATGAAGAATTTCCTTCTCTCTGACCAGAACACGCCTCCAAGGAAGGCAGATGGACCCCCAGGATATACAAGATAGTGATGATATCACACCACTGGCCTTTCATCATGAGAAAGAGGTTAGAACTTAAGAAGGAAGAATGCTTCATTGGTGATATCCTAAGGTATCCCATGCTTCCTTCCTGTGTCTTGCCTTAAGAAAAGAGTCTCTCAGGATGAGAGCAACATGATTCAGCCAGGAATGAAGATGACCGGGTATGAAAGACGACGATGGAGTCAAGTTCACCTTCGCTACTGCCTTGGATAACCCCTATTCCTACCTCATCTGCTATCAAGGAAAAGAAGATCTCGAAGCACCAAGCTAAGAGTTGATTTGGTCCGATCGGAGATCAGACGAGCAAATCAAGTCAAAGAAAGAGCCCCCTCTACCTTCTCTGACAACAGGATCTTGTCGCGAAAATTGATGTTTTGTGACAAGATCATCACGAAGACTGATGTGTTGTCACCATCTTCAATTTTTCTCCTTTTCCTTCTTCCATCGGACGAAGAACATCACTATCTACCAGAACAAGAAGTTTAGGGGCAAGAAATTCTTGAGGAGATGGGCAATTTTTTCTACAAATCCTCCCTATTTATAGATGATATTAGATCGTCTCCTATTCAAAATTTCAACCACCCTAGAGAAGTTGGTTCGTATCCCGCAATTTATGGCATATCTAATCAGTCAGATATCAACCGTCTCTGCCACATAATCTCATTTTCATGACATCAAGATCTCATTCATTAAATTGCGAGCTGTTCGCCAGCCACGATGCGTCCACTCTAATTCCTAAAGTCACATAGACTGCTCCTCCGCGAAGTACAAATAATGCCACGAATCTTAGAGAAAGATCGTGACAGAGGATAGATTAGTCTACTCCCTCCTCTATTTGTGTCAGAGAAAAGGCAAATGGGGTATCTTTAGTGGTCAGATTCTGATCTTCATCAGGATTGCGACATGGGTCTCACTTCATCAGGATAGTCCCGAGCGAATTGGCAAGCCCGAGTACCTTCCTGAGGCCACTTCTGCCAGGACCAAGGAGAAAGCCCGAGTGCCTCCCCGAGTTCATTTCAACCAGTCATTCATCCAGGTGAGAACTTTGGCAAAAGCACTTTGCGGGTTGGGAGTCCTGATTATTGAAAAACAGATATAAAGTTAAGAGTTAAAAGGATGTTATCTTGATGAAGGCGTGTCTGTCTTTCGCAATATATCCGCAGTAGCAAGGGCTCTGCGGGTCGATCCTCAGGGGAAGATGCGATGGAAGCGTTTCGGTACTATTGTTGTTTTCGTTGATTTCTTCTCTGTTTAAGAACTTAGAAAAGAAATAGAAGGAAAGGATTGTGTTTGGATATAGAGAATTGTTTTAATCTAAAAGAAAAGTTCACTGCTTACTAATAATCAACTACTATAACATGCTAATATTTAATAAATAAAATCTTCACTTTAAATCTAACATGATAATCTGCCACAAACGTCAAGTAAGATACATAAGATATAAACTAGGCTATGATTAAAACTAATATTAACCAAGATTTAACATTAAAATATCAAGATTGTTCATCAAGCATAAGATAAGAAAAATCATTAGAAAGTACTGGCAAATCTTAACCCTATTTGAAATAACACTAATTAAAGTTTAACATTAAAATATCAAGATGTTCATCAAGCATAGATTAAGAAAAATAATTTAAGAAGTGCTAACAAATAATTCACCTAGTTCCCATTCTCATTTGCCTTCAAGATTATTCTAGGGTTTAAGCATGCATATGATTCAATCGAGTTTAATTACTAAACTTAGATGTGATGGTGGTGATATATTAGCAATCAATGAGAAAAAAGATTTAGCTACTTATGATCTAAACTAAACTAAGAAAGTATGTAAAAGAAAGCAAAATAAAAAAGCAAGTAAAAAAAGCAATTAAACAATGAAAAAGAACCTGAAAAGAAGACCAATAGAGCCTTGTTTATTGAGCTGTCACCATCAAAGTACAAGAACCTCCTTTACACAGCTTGAATTAGAAGTAAACCCTAAAAATTACAATAGAAATTTGGAAGAGAAATTAAAGAAAAATCCTAAGTTATGATCTCTGATATGGAGATACTTTTTTATGAGAGATTTCAGCTCTTTAAATAGGCCTCAGAGCCAATCACAATAAGGTACAAAGTAGGAGCTTTAACTCGATACTAATTCAATATAGGAATTCAATTCTGAATTAATTTGCAGCAAGTTAGCGTGTTGATTGCTGAATATGACTCATTAGATGGCTGAATTGGACAAAGTGATCAACGTAAGAATTGTAGCCCTTTAAGTTCTCTTTTTGTAGCATTTTGAATCATCAGATTTGAATATTTGTAGCGAAAATTATGATCCGAATACTAAGAGGTGTCTAGTCTGTATCCGAGTTTGAATTGATTTTAAACTCCATTTAATTTGAATTATTCTCCTTTTTCCCAATAAGATCAGTTTTATCTCATCAATCTTCTATAAATATATCTTCTGATTTTGAATGTGAATTGTGAAGATGATGATATATCCTTACCTCCTATTGATTTCAAATTGATTTAAAGTGAAACTCAAATTTAGATAAGATTAGGGATAAAATAGAAGCTTGTTGTATCTTTATTTTCTCATTTAAGTAACTACACAGCATAATAAAAAAAGAGGGTTAAATAGCAATGTTAAATAAGAAATAATCAAGGATAAATGTGTAAATGTGATGATAATAATGCAAAATTGAGATGCAATCACACTCCCACACCTATTTTTTGATCGTCTTCGAGCAAAACTAAAAAAAGAAAAACTAATCTAACTCACTTTCGTAGGAATCACGATTGTACTTAGCACGTGCAACAAGCTGTTAAACTTCTAGGCTACCCATAGAGGATGAATTTTGTCTCATGAGAGTTTTCAGTGAATTACACCCACAAAATCCATAAAGAAAGAAAATGAAGTGTTAGATTTTTTAAAATTCATTTTGAAAGAGAAAAATATTTGAAAGATTTTTGTAAAAATCAAGTTAATCTATAAGTCTTAGGATCACCTAATTATTCATTCCTATACTTAGTCTCTGTGCAAGTATTTATTATCACTCTAGGTTAGGACTAGAACTGAATTTCTCACTTAGTCTGTTATTTCCCTAATTCATACACACATTTGTGATCGGGAATTTTGACTCGGATTCTTCAATTTCAACTTTTATGCCTTATATTAATATACATATATATAAATTTTTTAAAAAAATTTGAAGTATTACCACTTCATTACCCTTTAAGCACTTCCCTTTTTTTTAATATGTATAACTCATCTAATTTTCTTTTGTGTAAGTATCAAGGCTTCTTGAGGCCCTAATGCCTAACTAATTGGTTATTAGATGTGTTAATACATATACTATATTTATATATATATATATTTTTCTTTTTTTTCTTTTTTCAAACTTACCAATTACCTTTCGCGTAAATACCAAGGCTTTTTTAGGCTAAAACATCTAGCTAATCAATAATTAGTTATGTTTATTTATATATATATATATTTTCTAAGGCACAAGAGTCTTTATTTTGAATCTTAAGTGTTTAAGTGTATAAAGTATGCATATTTCATCAATATAAAAATCAAGACTAAGTTATTTTTCAATTTTTCTTTCTAAACCTAAAAATCAAACAAATAATCTTATTTTAACCAAGCATTAAGAAATCCTAATTATGACTTTCCTATTTCTTAAAATTAACTTAATTACGTTCAAAAATAAATCAAAAAATTGTTCTCTTTTTCAAAAAGTTTTTGTAAAAGAATTTTTTTGTTAGTAAACCTACCTATGTTAGTATGTTAGTAAACTCTTCCCCACACCTATCTCATGCATTATCCTCAATGTATGAATGAATGCATGTATGCATGAAAAAGAAGAAAAGGAAGGCAAAATGTTACCTCAAGGTGGTAGTTCCTTCCTTCGAGCTCATTTTTCATTATTTAAATGTGTCCTCTTTAGTGGTGAAATTGGAGAGGTCAATCTTTTTGTCATTTTTTTCATTCTCTCCAATTTGTCTTTTATTTTTCTTAACCTCTTCCTTATCGTCTTCCCATTTTCACTCTTTCAAATTGATCATCGTTACATATCTCAATATAAATATCAATATGATCAATTTCATCAAGCAATATGGGCTCATCATCCATAAAGAGATCCTCACAATTTTTAACACTTATCTTGGCACAAAACTTTTGAAATTCATCCTCAAATTTTGCTTGGAACTTAATTTCCTCATCATCCTCAAATTGTTCCATATGATGTGTATATATAACTATATCTTCTTGACTTATGTTTTCGCGTGATTGATCATTGGTTGGCTCCTCGAAAGTGAAGATACTCAAATCAAGGTTTCTTTCTCAAAGAGGACTCTAGACTTAAAATCTTCAACACGTGTCTTCTCACCACTATGATCGCACTCATCCTTAAATTCATCAAGAAATAGAGGCTCATCAACTATGCATACATTCTCACAATATGATTCAATTCTCCTTGGGAGTGTATATGTAACTAAATCGTCTCTAACAAGTCATCAGATATAGAGAATCATCATCAAATTTGCATACTTTATGCACATGTATAACTTCCTCAATACGTTTATCATCATTACAGTCTTCCTCGCAATATGATTCAAATTGCTCCTTACGAGATCTATGTGTAGCCAAATGATCTCTGATCACTTTATCTAGAAACCTAGGATAGTTATCCAATATGCATACTTTCTCAATAGGTTTTTCAACATTGTTGATTTTTTTTTGCTTCATCAAGACGAATGTAATTTAGAATTGACATTTTTCGCCTAGGAGCAGGTTGAGTAGAAAAGGGATCTTCCTTTTGCCTACTAACTAATTCACTAGCTTGTCTATTGAGTTGCTTGTCAAGCACTTGTGTACTTGTTTTAAAATTTTTCTCATATGTTGGTTGTGTGTCCTCCACCTCAACTTGTGAAAGTTGATAGGTCTCTTGATCTTGATCAAGAGTTAGGGTTGAAATGGGTTGATTTAGAAAAGTTTCTATTCTCTTGAGAGACTTTTTCAGGTTACTCTGATGGAATTCTAGTTCTTCTAGTTTGTCTAATCGTCAACACATTTCCTCTTGCTCATAATCAAGTCCCCAAGAAGGAGGTGTTGGTTTAGTATAGGACCAATTGGACTGCGTGTTTGTATAGGATTGGTCCCAGTCAGAATAATTGCAACCCCCTGAATTGAAATTTGAAGGATAAGGTTCGCTCGTAGGTCCTTGAAATGTATGGAATTGATTTTGACCTAGTCCTAACGGATACTCTATCGAAGGACATTGTTCCGAGGGATGGGATGGATCATGGCAATAATTGCACCAAATGGGTGGATAACATGTAAAAGATGAGTTGGTAGGTTGAGTGTTTAAGTTCGGGAAAGAGGTTGGTGAATGGAAAGGTGGGTTTTGGCTTATAGAATGACTTATAACCATATGAATTTGGATAGACCATAACCGAATTTATATATATATATATATGTATATATATGTGTGTGTGTGTGTGTGTGTGTGTGTATATATATGGTGAACCATTTCTTCTTAATCTAGATGTAATTGGGTCTCTTGACCACACTTGTATGTAAATTAATAAAAACAATATCACCAATCAAATGAATAAAAATCAACCAAGCCTATTCTAAGGTAGATAGACCTAGACGACTCTTAACTGTAGATTATCCGCGGGAGGTATATTGCCGAATCGGACCACGAGTTAATCGGCCAGTTAGGTGACAAGATTGGTAGGAGATATCCGTCCAAGACGGGTCTAATTAAGCTAAACCATCAATGTTCGAGGTTTCGCCCCTCAATCCCTTACCTAGTCACCTATTTGACAAGAGTCAAATTCGAACAATTTCCTCCTTAGGTCAATCTCCTAGCGAGTCCGAGAAGTCCTTAAGGCCATCATCTATTCAAATTTTAAATTTAGGCTTAGGTTGTGAGTGAGGAGATGGATTGTGGGCAAGGGAGGGTAATGACTTTTCCACCTTATCTTGTTAGGGGTTTTGCCCTTAAGTCAATTTAGTGCAAGTGTGCAAGACAATATAATAGTATCACTCAAAGAAATTAAATCATCACAAGTATTTCCTAATCTAGATGCTATGCAGACTTACTTTGATCTCCAACACTCTTCGACAGTAATTGAAAATTTAAAATAAAAATAGACGAATGCCTAGATGCAAGTCTATCCGGTTTTTAAATTTCAATCACAAGTTATGTTATTGTTAGAAACAGTGTCCAGATAAGTTACAGTAAAATCTAATAACTGCAGCAGAGTCAGAATTTAAATTTAATGACTACAGAAGAAAGCAGAAACCCTAACTCACTAAGATTGTCGCGTTTGCACGACTTTCTTGAAGCCTTTGGTGTTATGCCTTGTAGGGCAATGTCTATGAAGTACCTTCTAATCCTTTGGAAATGCCAACTTCCTGTAACTGCCCCTGTACACACATATAGAGAAGAATTGAGTTAGAAAACAACGTATACCAGTCCCTCTCTGGCAACGACGCCAAAATTGGATTATTGGAAAAATAGAGATAAAGTTAAGAGAAGGATGTTATCTGGATGAAGGTGTGTCCCTGTCTTTCACAATATATCCGCAGTTGCAAGGGCTATGCGGTCGATCCTCAGGGAGGGAGAGATGTGATGGAAGCGTTTCGGTACTATTATTTTCGTTGATTTCTTCTTTGTTTAAGAACTTAGAAAAGAAATAGAAGGAAATGATTGTGTTTGGATATAGAGAATTGTTTTAATATAAAAGAAAAGTTTACTGCTTACTAATAATCAACCACCATAACATGCTAATATTTAATAAATAAAATTTTCACTTTAAATCTAACATGATAATCTACCATAAATATCAAGTAAGATACATAAGATAGAAACATGACTATGATTGAACTAATATAAACCAAGATTTAACCTTAAAATATCAAGTTTGTTCATCAAGCATAAGATAAGAAAAATCATTAGAAAGTACTAACAAATCTTAACCTTATTTGAATAACACTATTAAAGTTTAACATTAAAATATCAAGATGTTTATCAAGCATAGATTAAGAATAACAATTTAAGAAGTGCTAACAAATAATTGACCTAGTTCCCATTCTCATTTGCCTTCAAGATTATTCTAGGGTTTAAGCATGCATATGATTCAATCGAGTTTAGTTACTAAACTTAGATGTGATGGTGGTGATATATTAGCAAGCAATGAGAAAAAAAATCTAGCTACTCATGATCTAAACTAAACTAAGAAAGCATGTAAAAGAAAGCAAAATAAAAAAGCAAGTAAAGAAAGCAATTAAACAATGACAAGAACTTGAAAAGAAGAACAATAGAAGCTTGTCTATTGAGCTGTCACCATCAAAGTACAAGAACCTCATCCTTCTTTACAAAACTTGAACTAGAACTAAACTCTAAAAGTTATAACAAAAATTTGAAAGAGAAACTAAAAAAAATCTTAAGTTACGATATCTGATGTGGAGATACTTTTTTATGAGAGATTCAGCTTTAAATAGACCTCAGAGCCAATCACAATAAGATGCAAAGTAAGAGGTATAACTCAATACTAATTCAATACGAGAATTCAATTCTAAATTAATTTGCAGCAAGTTGGTATGTTGATTTCTGAATATGACTCATCAGACAGCTGAATTGGACAAAGTGATTAACATAATAATTGTAGCCCTTTAAGTCCTCTTTTTGTAGCATCTTGAATCATTAGATTTGAATATCTGTAGTTGAAGTTATGATCTGAATACTAAGAGATGTTCAGTCTGAATCCGAATCTGAATTGATTTTGAACTCCATTTAATTTGAATTATCCTCTTTATACCCATTAGGATTAACTTTATTCCATCCATCTTTTAGAAATATATCTTCTGATTTTGAATTTGAATTGTGAAGATGCTGATATATATCCTTTCCTCCTCTTGATTTCAAATTGATTTAAATTGAAACCCAAATTTAGATAGGATTAGGGATAAAATAGAACCTTCTTGTATTTTTATCTTCTCATTTTAGTAACTACACACCATAATCAAAAAGAGGGTTAAATAGCAATGTTAAATAAAGAATAAATCAAGGATAAATGTGCAAATGTGATGATAATAATGCAAAATTAAGATGCAATCAAGTCCCAATCTCATAACGCAGGCCTACTACGAAGTCTTTCACCCCATTACTGGATACAGCTAAGCAACGGGATTCAACGGTATGTGGAGTCAATCACACTGCCAGATCACTCCCACATTTCAAACGCTATATTGCCTCCAATTTAGCACAAGTCGTTACTGATGAAGGCGGATATTTCTGCATGTCGATCACAACAATCAAGCGTGGTGATCTGGGCAGTTACAAGAGAATCACAACGTGCCAATCATGCGGTTTTGAAGATCCGTACGACTCGCACTATTAGTCATGACTCTCAAGGTATTTATACACTGAGAAGTAGAAGAAAAGAAAATGCAATCCAAGCCAATTTAGCAAGAAAGATTGTAAACACTATATAGCTCTACAAATTCACAATAACCTCTGCAAACTAGTGAATTTCCTCTCCTCCCTGTGGTTTTTTCCAATTTGGGTTTCCACATAAAATCTTTTGCCTTTACTTGTTTTTTGTGTTGAAATCTTTATTATCATCCTATAAGCGAGACAATCCTAACTCCCTGTGGTGCGAAATTGACCGTTCAATTAGTTGTATCAGAAAATCTCCATCACAGTAACAAAATCAGAACACCGAAAAACATCTTCTAATTAATAATTCTTACAAGATTAGAAATATCTCTAGCAGCAAGGTTCCAAAGGCAGAGATAAATCTAGATATAATTCCACATCCATCCATATCTGATTGCATGATTTGCAAGATTATTTAGTTATTATTCTCTCTGAAGTTGTGACAGTATCATCCAAAAGAGAGATGAACTTAAAGTTTCGTTTTTGTACATTCCAGAATTTCCATGGCAGATTTGGCTTGCCATTAGACACAAAAGAAAGTATTACTATTCCTCTTATTAATGGTAAATCTTGCCATCTTAAAATTTCAGCTACTTGGTTCGTGGTTGATAGATACATTGTAACATTGGCTTGCTCAAATTGCTGTCAGTTGATGAAATATGTGGTCTAAAGCGAAGTATAAAAATAGACTATGCTAGGGGCAAATGTCAACCTGATTAGAGCTGATATCTTAGTCACTCAGGAGGAATTTGTAAATCAAACCAGACAGTGACTGGAGCAAGAGAGTGCCTGCCCTACCTTTATGAGCTGACATTCACTTACTGCCAGCAGGAGGTAAAATGAAGCAACTTATGCACTTTTCTAAATTAAATCTTCACAAATGAATCAGTCAGAGTTCTTCATGGTGACATGGAAAAGCTGAAGTCTGACTATGATGCCTAGGATCGAATAGGAGTTCTGAGACCGTGAAAAGGAGGAAAATATTTAGAAATAAAGTATTTTCACCAACCCAATGTATGAAAGCAAAGCCCAAAGACATTACATACACAAACGTAACAGTACCTGGTACTAACTTACATTACTTGTCCTTCCCATTGTTGTGTACCTTAAAGTCTCGATGACACTTTAAATTAGCACCTAGTTATACAGTATGTTGATTATTATCGTGTTTTCATCTGGTTTTTCTTATATCATGCTTCAGAACTCCCTATAGTAAGTGATGTAAAACGGGAGGATCACAATCACGTTCAAACTAAAAATTGAAGAAATAGGGTTTTGAAAGAAGAAATAGAATAGAGATTAGGGTTTAGAGCAAAGAATCGGATAAATATTGGGCTACGCACCCCTTTCGCAGGCTTCACACCGTTACATCATGGGCTTCACACCTCTTACACCACG
Source organism: Agave tequilana (assembly GCA_038442645.1). Lineage (NCBI taxonomy): Eukaryota > Viridiplantae > Streptophyta > Magnoliopsida > Asparagales > Asparagaceae > Agave > Agave tequilana. The sequence goes on from JAVJIF010003094.1 coordinate 168,144, forward strand.
GGCTTTACACCCCAATACTCAAGAGTACTCTCAAGAGAATTTAACTGAAAAGTTTTTAATTATTTATTGTTCATCTTATTCATTGAGTTAAGCCTTTTTATATAGGCTTTTACAAAGTGAACTTCCCCATCACAATTGATGTGAGACTAAATTTCAATAAAAGATACAAAGTGCCCATCACAATCGATGTGAGACTAAATTTCAATAAAAGATACAAAGTGAACTTCCCCATCACAACCGATGTGGAACTAAATTTCAATAAAAGAAGCAACTAAACTCAAAGAAAATAAACTGAGACAGAGTCATCTAAAAACTGGTGATGTCCTCATCAATTCCCCCGGGGTGGGAGAATCTCAATCCTGTTGAGTGAGGTCTCCTCTTACGAAGCATCTTAATCTGGTCAAAGTGGTGATCGTGACAGCAACACTGATGCGTCATGGCTGACCCGGGGGGGTGGAGGTGAAAATGGAGATGAAAATATTGAAGGAGATATGAACCAGAAGCTCTAATACCAACTGATTTAAAACGGGAGGATCACAATCATTTTCAAACTAAAAATTGAAGAAATAAGGTTTTGAAAGAAGAAATAGAAAAGAGATTAGGTTTAGAGAAAAGAACCGGATAAATGTTGGGCTTCGCACCCATTGCGCGGGCTTCACACCCTTTACATCACGGGCTTCACACTTCGAATACAAATAAAAAAGAAAAAATTAGGGTTTTACAAGAAATAAAATGAAAAGAGAGATTAGGGTTTAGAGAAAAGAACCGAACAAATATTGGGCTTCACACCCCTTGCGCGGGCTTCACACCCCTTACACCACGGGTTTCACACCCCTTACACCACGATACTCAAGAGTACTCTCAAGAGAATTTAACTGAAAAGTTTTTAATTATTTATTGTCCATTTTATTCATTGAGTTGAGCCTCTTTATATAGGCTCTTATAAAGTGAACTTTTCCATCACAACTGATGTGGGACTAAATTTCAATAAAAGATGCAAAGTGAACTTCTCTATCACAATTGATGTGTGACTAAATTTCAATAAAAGAAACAACTAAACTCAAAGAAAATAAACTAAAATATAGAGTCACCTAAGAACTGGTGATGTTTTCATCAGTAAGCCTTGAGCATCTCCCGTTTTCTTTCGGACTTTTTCTAGACTAGGAGAATTGGAGGTTTGCTTCTGGGTTGCATGAGCTTAAAATGAAACTGTATACTTCAAGTCAGATTTTCCAGCTGCAATTGGTGCTGACAACCCCCTCTTGTTCATATTTTCCTTGCCATGACAGTAAATGTGAAGTTGATAATGCTGTTGTAAAATTTTGTTAAAATTTTCGAGGATTCTGGGGAGCTTCGCAGTTCTGGGTTGTGTTCTCTAGCCCATTTTGATGAGAGAAGGCTGAGATTGTAATGATGATCTATTGTTATGGCTCATTGTACATGGATATGATAGTTAACTATTATGTTCTTTCCTTTTCATATAGGTATTGGCAAAGAAGTTTGGGGCTGCAGTGGTTTCTCTGGAGCATCGGTATTATGGGAAAAGTTCTCCTTTTGAATCTCTGACGACAGAAAACCTGATGTTTCTGTCTTCAAAGCAGGCTCTCTTTGACTTGGCTGTTTTTCGCCAATACTATCAGGTAACTGTGCTGTTCTTTTTTGTAATATTGGATAAGGACATTTTCCTCTACCAAGTCTTCTCAATTCTGAGTGAGGTTGCTATTGTGCTTATATCCTTTAATGAGAGAAGTGAAAAAGTTATGATATTTCTGCAAGCTTGGATTTTCCTTTACTGTCAAAAGCATCATTGACTTTTCTGTCTAATTTTCTTGTTTGAATAATTATGTATATTTGCAAGGTGATATCTTCTTGAAAGATCATGTTGTCAGATAATGTAAATCACAAATTAATTAGATCATGAGCTTTCATTGTTGTCTTGTATTTAAAGGCCACAGTTCACAATCAGCCAATGCGATTAGTAGCAGAAATAATGTAGTGACTTCAAATGCAGATGCCTATCATGTTAAATTGAGAATGCAGCTCTTACTAAAAGTGCTTCCAATTTTTTCAATCAAAGGCAAACATCTGTTCCAGATGTCTTCTGTGCAATTAGAACTCCGGCTAGACATCTATGTTGGTGATGTGGTATTTCAGCTATGATTCAAGCGATAAAAGTGCAGAAAGGTTGGGACTCATCCATCACTGAGATTAAAGGATACAGGACAGTTCCTGGGATTATATAAAGCCTTTAAAGGGCCATGTAATAACAAGGAACATGTGTTGGGAACCAGAGCGGAGAGAGGAGGGAAAAGGGAGAAGAGATAGCCTATGAGATATTGTATTAGGATTCAAAGGTAAGGCAAGTGATCTCTCCTACACTCTGCTTTGTTATAGAAGTACTCTTTCAAGAGCCCATGGACTTCTCACAGGACTTTGCTGAAAAATGTTCAAAAAAATAAAACATAAAAAATAAAAAAACTCTTGTTTGTTCTTCTTTTAGTTAGTATCTTCTGTTACTTCTTTTGTGATTTGTCAATTAAAAGCTATGTACGATTGTCATCAAAGATAGTCTCTCAAGTCACTTGATGCGAGAATCTAGATTAGAGTCCTCAGGTTCTAGGTTCTAACATCATGCAATGCACGAGCTTCCATGACTTTGATCCACCTTTACCTACCTTACATGAATATCTATCATCATGCTCCATCTCTAGCAACCGAGGTTGTATGTGCGCCATCCACTCTTCAAGCAATTCACCAACTTGGAATCAGTTTTATGGTACCACATGTTACGATAACAAACCGCTTAAGGACTGGCCTTATTGAGGCAGGGAGAATAGATTGAGACCAATTTCTACCACGAATAAACCCCTTTGATCTGAGGCACGAATCACAAGCCAATCAATTATTCTTGAATGACTTTTTGTCATCAAGGATCGATTTTCAAGTCATGAAATTAGGAACTTGGTTGGGTCCTCTGGTTCTAACATCACACTATGCCTTGAGGACCCATGACTTTGTTATTCCGTTCCACATTAAATAACTGTATATCATCCTTCTCCATCTTGAACTCCCATTTACAAATTCAATGTGCCAATGAATGCCACTGTTATTTATGACTTCAATCCTAAGCGCGCACAACCTTTGTATATTATCCTAATCACATTTATATTGTACTGTGTTGTACCTGGTCCATACAGGATTAGTGGTACCTATTGAGGAGATGTCTGTTTTGCAGCTATGTGTAGACACTTTGGGTTATTGGGAGCTCTGTGAGAAATTACATTATGTCTCGGGGATTGTGGAATTTAGGTTTGATACTTGTGAGACAGAACCTTTACTCTACCATCTTTTGTTTAGTGAAATGATTTGTTTGCACCAACACATTGCGCCAAACTCCGAAAACCATTATGCACCAACCTGTGGGATCATATGCTCTGCATTACATGCTATGTAGGTAGACGACTTAGGAGTTGCTAGTAAGGCAGTGACAATAGACTGGGACCACTTTCAGCTCCAGTCGTTAGGTCTTAGGCTCTGGTCACATACTAGTTTCTCGCTCTTCCATCATCTTTCTGGTGTGGCGGCTTGCTTTCACAAATCACGTGTAAAAACATATTGATGCAGTTAACCCTGCTTCACAGAGAGCTGGTTTTTGCATTCTTGCTTGATTGCTATGGTGACAGGAATATTTGCTGCTTGGCCGACTCTTTTTTTAGGTATATTCCACAAGAAAAAAAGCTCATGACTCCTATATCATTTATGTATTTGATTAATAACTACATTGTTAAAAGTATTTTATAATGTAAAACTAGTGGTTAAACCTGTGGACTAGTGACATTTGGTCTTGGGTTCTCAACTAATTGTTGTAAGAAAGCATGATGTTGCCATGGTCTTTGATTTTGGCATGTTTTCCTTTTAAATTTTACACTGATTTGCGCTTATATTTGTGGCTCATGACCTATTCCTAATTTCTCAGCCTATTATATTACTCTCTTTATGTTTTATGCAGGGATCATTGAATGCAAAATACGATCGCTCCAAAGTTGAGAGTCCCTGGTTTGTTTTTGGTGTTTCATACTCTGGAGCACTCAGCGCCTGGTTCCGATTGAAGTTTCCCCATTTAACATGTGGGAGTCTTGCAAGCTCTGCAGTTGTTCTTGCTGTTTACAACTTCACTGAATTCGATAAGCAGGTGCCTGAATGCTAATCTGATGTATACATTGATTTTTGCATGCAAAGATGTAGACATGTTTTTTCCCACTATTTTCGTATGTTTAGCATCCACTCTAAGTTGAAATTTCTCTGCACTCTTTAATTCACTATTTTTGTATGTTTCACACCCACTGTAAGTTGAAATTTTTTTGCACTTAATTACACCACACATCATTCTTTTCCCATAGTTTTCTTCTAGAGAGAAATAAATTCTCTTGCTATCTTTTTGTTGAAGGTTGGGGAGTCTGCTGGTGCTCAATGTAAACCTGTGCTTCAAGAAATAACTGCACTCATTGAAGAGCAACTTCAGACTAATGGACAAGCAGTGAAGGAGTTGTTTGGTGCAGCTATGGTACTAGTTCATACCATTTCCGAGCACTGGTTTTCATTACCTTATAATTCGACTTGAACCTCCAAGTTGCTTGCTTCACCACAACAACCATGTTTGCAAATATCCTTCATTTGGTTTACTTTCAAAGTTTTAACGGATTATTGTGGCTTAAATAGGCTGCTTTAAGTATTTTGCAGATGAAAGCTGCTGATTGTAAGCCACAGTAACATCAATTTAGAACAAGAAGAGGACACATCTTGAAGTAGCATGTATTGAGTCAGAACTAAACCACTTAATAGATGCAAGTTATTTACAAGGATTAGGTACATTTTCTTTTAAATCATTTCCAATATTATATGGAGAAGAGCTAGTTGAATATCACGATGATCTCACCCTTTAGCCTAGTAGCTCTTTTTTTCATTATTCAGATCTTGGAACATACAGTGAAAGGGCTTTGGAATTCAAGTCTTTTAAGGCCAAGAGGCTTAATATTAGTCATATGTTTGCAGTGTTTATATCATACTCTACCCTTGACCTATACGAATGTACCTGCCTTCCTCAAACATATCTTCCAGGTCAACCAAATAGATGAATGATATTTCCAAATCTGGCTATTAGATTGGTAGTAGATTGCTTAATTTAAAGGGATCCATTGCTTGGTCAGATGCAATCTTGCTTGACATGGAAGAGGTCAATATTGAATTATTAAGTCTTTATTTGTTAATCAAGATGTGAACTTTGAACTTAGTTTCTTGCATTCTCTTTTGATAGTCATAGATAGCGCAGAAGGTATCTGGTTTCCAAGCATGCATTACTCCGGTTGTTGGTATTTTGGTGTTATATTTTGTAGACCACTCTCCAAGCTTGCATAAGACAAAAACTTATCTTTTCTGTTTTCAAGTAAATGGAAATACACAGTAGCTGATGAACATGATGCAGCCTTTTGCAGAGAGGGCAAGATAATTCAATTTCATAGTTGAAGTATGAAGTTGAACAGGCATAATAAGGACATGCATACAAAATGGATAAATTGAACCACTAGCAATCTATGTTGCACAGACACAACAACGTTGAAATGGACACGAGACATAGACACATGAAAAATTCTTAAAAATACACACGACACGTGTGTCCGACGTGGTTGTCGGACACGACACGGCTCCATAATAGAAGTATCCGTGCTACATAGCTAGCAATCCTATTGCATCTTTCATAAGAAACTGATTGTTCAACACACTACAAAAATAAGTCTCATATGCTTCAGTAATCATTAGGGTGCCATCCAAGAGGTCCTTGGTGATCAAATGATGGATTCTTTAAATGGAAAATGTGAGCCAATTTCACTCTTCAGGCATTCAAGTGATATCTAACCTTCTGAATTGCCTCTTAGATGTGTATTCAACTCTTTCCTTCTTGTTTATGCAACACTTCTTCCAGCACAATTTGCATTTTGGTAAGTTGTTTTACGTGTAGCCCCATATTTTTCCAGGCCCATTTGTTGTAGTCTTACTATACTTATTTGAATATACCTGTGTGATTGAGTTTTATTTTATTTTATTTTAACTAAGTTGGTATCTAAGAAGCATGGACGGCAACAAGGAACACGGGATGACACAAATACATGACACAATAATTCCTTCAAAAGTAGGACAAGGGACACAACAATGTGACAATAGAATATATATAGTATTGTATAAATGATAAGAGGAAGTTCATATGTACATGCATGCTTGCATAAATACATACATAAAATATGCTCAACAACTTTTTATAGAGTAGCTCAATGTATTATACTTCTTATATTATATTGAAAGATATGTAAATTTATCATAGCTTCATGCAAATTAATATTTTGACATATTTTTCCACTATGTTCTTTGATATAGATAAATTAAATAAATATATCAAACATATTACAGGAAGAAAGAAATGTGTTGAAAAATTCACGAGTATCCTAAACTAAAAAACTGTAGTATCTAATTAACAACATTTTAGAAGTGTCCACAGAAGTGTCGGTGTACAACACGACTCTCGGAGTGTCGGACACGGGTATGACTCCATGATAGAAGTGTCCGTGCTACATTAGTTGGCATCGTTTATTAGAAACAACTACTGCAAAGCCTTGACTTTATTCCAAACCTTTGGCATTGACTACATGAATCTTTTTCCTCCATTAAACTTTGTTAATGGACACCTCTAATTATAGAGTATTAAATTTTTTTTGTACTGTTCTCAGAATATTGTCTCGCATCCGGTCAAAGTGGAAACCCTAGCACAATTAGGGTGAAGTGATGAGTTTGGTAAAAAAAAAAAGGTGTGAGATTTGTCCCACACCAAGTAGGGAGGTGATTGGATATATGGCTAAATAGGATTGGGTCTAGGACTCCGTTAAGGGTGTATCCTTTAGGTCAAATTAGGCTTCAAGCTTACTAATTGGTCATCCTCAGTGCACATATCTCAAATTTGTGCCTCAACCTGGTTCCAGTAAGTGGGTATCAGGGTTCATGGTTAGTTTGGCCAGATACAAGTTAAAAATAATCTGCCTTGTTGAAGTAAGCGAAAGTGACTTCATACATGCCAGAAAATAGTCTGCCTTATTGATTGATGAAGGAAGTGAAAGAGATGATTACAAGTTGTAAAAGTTCACCTTGTTGGCTCATATAGAAAGCAAAAGAGACTTATAAGCTAATAGTCTGCCTTGCAAGATGCGAAGGAGATTACTTAGGATCGTGCGGATACAAGGTGAGGTGGGGTTTGTTGGAATTTGCGATTCGTGTAATCGATGGAGGAAGTCCTAGAAGAGTTAGAGTAAATTAATGAGTTTGGTAAAAAGAAATAGGAAAGTTAAAAGTAATTCACCTTTTTGGTCTATAAAAAAAAGAAATGAGACTTATAAGCTAATAGTCTGCCTTGCAAGAAGTGAAAGAGATTGCGTAGGCTTGATCGAATACGAGGCAAGGTGGGGTTTGTTGGAATGTGTGTTTCATGTAATTGGAGGAACTCCTAGCAGAAGCAGGGTAAATTGGTGAGTTTGGTAAAAAGAAAAGGAAAGGTGTGAGGTTAGTCCCACATTGAGCAGAGAGGTGATTGAATATATATGGTCAAAAAAGATTGGACTAAAGACAAGAGTCTCCCCTTTTGGGTTAAATTAGGTTTCAATCTTATTAACAAATTCACCTTAGTGCACGCCTCCTGAATTCGTGCCTTAAGCAAAGTCCTAACATTTACTACCACAACCAATATTCGACTAGGCTACTCATAGTCCTCATGTTTGCTTCAATTATGAATCTCACTTATCATATTTAGCACGCTAATTGATCTTTCACTCTCCCTCATTTTTCTCCTTAGTTGGGGTTACCTCTAATTACTTGTGTATGCATTCATCTTATCTATGTTTTAACATATTGCCACTCATCTATCTAGAAAGATTCTTATTTTAGCTACAGTCATTTTCCTAACACTTCTTTTAATTATGCAACATTTTAAATCTAGGTTGCACGGGTACAGGTACGAAAAATCTTGAAAATCTACAATAGTTATACAATAGAACTATTCTGTATGCAAGTTAATGCTATTTATTTATATAACATGGATTTGTAAGCTATAATGCTTAAAACACACAATAACTCAAAAGCTATAAAAGTTTTTACAAATTATATAAATTGATAGTTTTCAAAGTAAATCATAATCCCTCATTAAGAAAGTGGCCAAATTATATAAATGCGTCTTGTTGAAGTTTGGATTCGGGTGTTGATGTACCTGATTCAGATTGGGACCTGAAGGGGTTCAGATCTGGGCAGATGTGAGAAAGATGAAGTAAAAGAAAGAGAAGGAGGAGTGTACGGGTGGGCTGGGAGGGTGGCGTAGTCGGTGGCAGAAGCTGTTGGGTGGTGCGAGAGAGGGGCGAGGCTTGGAAGGGATCGGAGGTGGGGAGGGGTGGCGTAGATGATTGTGGGGACTGGATGTGCTAAAAGAGGAGAGGGGGAAGAAGAGAACATGATCAGAGGTGGAGGGGGATCAAAGAAGCCAGATGGGTTCGGGGGTACATGAGGATCTGAGTGACATCTATGGGAGGTGGATGTCTGGGTGGCTAATGGATGAGGAGAAGAAAAGAAGATGGGTGGGTCCAGGTGGGTTAAGGGAAGGTGGGGTCTGGCTGGCCGATGGGTGGGGGCACTGAGTAGAAAAGAAGGAAAGAAAAGGAAAAAAAAAGAAGACGTGAAAGGGAAAAAATTATTTGCAAGAAGGAATTTCTTGTTCAATGGCTAGAAGTAGTGCTCTGTTATCATGTTGAGATAAAGAGAAGCCTATCTATCATCAACTATGGGTTACTCTTATTATATAACATAGAAACAATACATAACTTGGTAGACATAGGAAGGTACAAAATAATAGAAAAATCCTACTTTTACTAAATTATATAATTAGCCCCGTGCAACTCTAATTCAGGTATAAGTCATATGGAATTATGAAACTTTCATTTAGTCATTAACTCATTAGTCTCTGATACATCTCTTACGTTTCTTTGATATGCCGGTCATAGGAAGTATTTGGCAAGTATCCATCAAGTATCCAAGGTTTTGATAAGCATTAGGCATTGGTACTCCTTTATCGAAGAATCTGTGTAAAATAGTTCTGAACCATAAAGCATGGCTTTTAATTTTGCAATAATCTGACCACATTCTGATCATATATCTTTAATATTAACCTGTTTGGTGTCAAGGTGCTGGTTATCAAGTTTCTAAGTGAAAGTAGGTGTTACTGATTTTTTTCTTTCTTTCTTTTTTGGATTGTGGGGTTAGGGTGTGATAGTTACCGATTTTATACTTGAAATGTGTGAGTATTGAGAACAAATAACTCAAGCTTGGTGGAGTTATTTGTGCAAAAAGAAAAACTGTCGTTTCGTGGGTGGCTTCAAGGTAACAGCCGCGTAACCTCAAAACAAACTCCAGTCCATTTTTTGTTGGTTGGCTGGGGTGGCTGGAGTTAGACAATTACTCTAGCTTTGCATCTGTTGCGAAGCACAGCCAAAAGTTTCCTTTTTATACTATCACATAGTACTCGAGAATCCCTCTCTTGAACGTTCAATCATAATAAATAATTAATCTGGGAGTAGTTTAAATGATCACTCCCATGTATTTCTTGGTCATCAATATGAACTATATCCGCAACCCTCATTTCTTATATCAATTTTGTTAAGTTATATTGTATTCTGCTTTTATCACGCTAATTTTAACTCTTTTCTCCAAAGTTCCTCTCCATCTTTACTTTAGAAATTATTCTATTCTCATCAATATTACATCACCAGCAACAATACGCTCCATGGGAACTGATCTAGAATAAGCCTAATGAATTTGTACATAGTCCATGTATAGTGATAAGGATTTGATGTTTATCAGTGCCGCTTGCCAACTGTTTAATGTAAGACTTGATTTGGGACCAACTATTTAATGTAAGACTCGATTTAGGGTCGACTATTTAATGTAATACTCGATTGAAGCTGACTATTTAATGTAAGACTCAATTTAGGGCCGATACTAAAGATTAAGACACTAAGCACGAAAATGGTGGGATTATCCTTAATCCTATTAGTAGAGGAAAGGATGTACAATTATAGTATTTCTTTATTTGCTTATCAAACTTATGAAAGAAATAGATGTAGTTTCATTTAAACACTAACTCATGCATGGAGTAGTTATAAACCTACCATTCTAATTACGTACTTTATTAGGGAGAAATATAGTAATTTGGCTAACTGATTATTTCATAACACTTAAATTCCTTTTACTATAGTTTGAAGTTGGGACTTCTCCAAAATTACGCCACAAAGATCCTTACTTGCATGATGTCTAGTTTCTAGCTTAAGGGATCAAGATTTGGGGCACTCCGAACATTAGGGAGAGGCTATATCACCCCTCTGCTTTTGTATTAATTAATTAATGTCAATTTTCTATAAAATCCCCTACAATACTTATATATTATGCCTAACACTCCCTCTAAATAGGGGACACACATGTTTGCTTGAAGCTTGTTACAAATGTATTTACCTTGTATCCTTCAAGTGACTATAAATAAATTTGCTAGCTGATCGACCTCACATGGATTGTTTGAATAATCTCCTCTGAGACCATCTCGAACGACAGTGAATCTCGATGTGATTCGTTTTGTTATCAAAAACTAGATTATTAGCAATGTAGATGGCAACTTGATTATTACACTTCAAGTTAATATGATTTGGATGAGAAAGCCAAGTTCTTTCCATAAATACTTCAACACTCCAACTTATACATAGCAGTTGTCATTGTTCTGTATTTAGCTTTTGCACTATATCTAGCTACAGCGTTCGGCTTCTTGTTTTTCCAAGACACTAAATTAACACAAACAAATACACAATACTTGGTAGATACCATCAAATGAACCATCCTAGCTGTCTGTATAATCTTCAATATATATATGTCTATGATTTTAGTATAGCAACTATGTCTTGGAGCACCTTTAAGATATCTCAAAACACTAATTATAACATCTCAATGACTAATATGTTAAGCGTCAAGATATTAACTAACAGTATTAACTATGAGATATTGGTCTCATAATTGTAAGATAGTTCCACTTTCGAACTGACTTCCTGCATTGACTGGGAAAATCAAGTAGGTCTTCTTTATCTGCTTCGAGCTTTGTATTAAACTCCATTAGAGTGTCAACGTGCATACATCACAATATTCCTGTTTCACTCAACGAATCAAGCATATATATTTTTTGAGATAAAGAAATATCATACAGAGACTGTGCAGCTTCAATTCTCAAGAAATATTTTAATTGTCTCAAATTCTTGGTCTGAAATTTTATTTGTAGAAAGTTTTTCATCTAGTGAATCCTCAACCCATTATCTCATGAATCACTACATCATTCTCATGAGCAACCAACAAAGTTCTATTTGATACGTTATGCTAATAAAAAAAACTGAATGGTCCATCACGCACCTTCACAGCCCAAACTCCGTCATCACAGTGCTAAATCAGCTGCACCAACCCTTTGGAGATTGTAATCCACATAAGGATTTTCAGAGACAACGTAATCAGAGCAACATACCCAGGAGGTTGCTTCATATAAATGCTTCATATAAATTTCTTTTGAAGATCACCATGAAGTGCATTTTTTATATCCAACTGATGCAAGTCTCTGAGATATATAATAGGAGCTAATAATAAGATAAGAACTCTGGCATATGAAACTTTAGCAAGAGGGGAGAGAGTCTTTAAGTAATCAAGACCGTACTATTTATTGTACCCTTTGCAATTGGTCAAGCTTTCAGCTTATCAAGTGACCTGTCTCGATGTACTTTAACTGCATAAACCTGACGGCATCCGACCACTGACTTCCGAGGAGGAAGAGAAACACATTCCCATGTTGTTGTAAAACAAGCATTTCCTCATCGATTGCAGCCTTCCATCCAAATTTAGACAATGTTTTTTAAACAGTCTTACATATGGAAATGGCGTCCAAAGAGGTGATGAAAGAGCAGCAGGAGGCAGAAGATTGTTGTCATAAGAACAAAGCAGAAATGAGATTAGAAGTATAAGCTTGTTTACCTTTTCAAAGTGCAATAGGAAGCTCTATATATATTCTTGGATAACATGATTGGGATATATAAAATTGATTGGCAAATTATGTGAATCCATGGTCTGCATTGTTATCTGTGATACCATGAAGATTTGGGGCACACTGAACCTTAGAGAGAGTGAGCGATGAAGACATGAAGACCTACTTGGGGAGAGTTCTTTTAGTAGTTTTTTAATTTTCTTTTATTAGTCATTTATTTTTTTATTTGATGCACGAGTAGTGCACGTACCCTCCTTTCTATATATACTCTTGTAGGATTTTGCTTGGAAATCAATGGATGATTGAGTTACTGAGAGATTGAAATTCTAATTGGGTTCCTATGTGCGATGCATGAAGTGGTGAGTAATTCACCTGGGTGAGAAGCCTAAATTTTTATCGTGAGTGTGAAGCCCTAAATCTTATTCTTCTCTAGTTCCCACAAACCAGATATTAGTTTATCCTCAATTCCACCACAAACGTAGTTTTCCCCTTCCATCTTGCGTCAGAGAGACTATAACAACCCTTTCCTTGTATATTAACTATTCGTTCAATTTTACATAGGAGCCCCTACAATGCTTGTCCATCATGTTTAACAAGGGAAGTAGCAAACTGAAAACCATTGCTCAGTGGAGATACTTGTCTCTGCTTACTTAACAAATGGTTATTTTTTTAAATTTGAAAGACAGTTTTGACCTGGACAGGTATGTGTTTCAACTTAAATAGGTATGTTTTGTTTGCTTGAAATTTATAAGGAGTCACTTTGATTCGTAAATAATCATTTTGGTTGTGATTTTAGATTATTACACATTTTCTGGAAGAACTATATCTTAATGTATATTAACATAAATATAAAGTAATTAATAAAGACAATTTCTCACTTCTCAGTTACCGTATGTTTCTCTATGGATGCAAATTATACTGGTCAAAGGATTCTCATCTTTTTTTCCCTTTAAAAAGTAAATGGTTTAATTTTGTCACTTATTTGTTTCATTCATAAATGATGTGTAATATTCTGGTATTAAAATGTTTTTTTTCTCGATCTAATTGTTAGCATTGACCAATTTCAATGGTGGTCTTATTGCCCTGATTATTTATAAATTTTGTCCTTGAAAAGAGATTTTGTTTTAGCTAAGCACAACTTGTTTGTGATTTCTGAGGTATTTGTATGAAGAAGCCTCATAGACTGGCTTTCAGAATGGGCATGGCACTATAGACTCCTTCAATACGTTTTTAATGGGCTATTTTTATTTGGACATGAAATATCAATTATTCAGACCTGAAGTTCTAATAGTTATCATATTTTCAGCTCTAAACTGTTATTCCTATACTTTTATCTAGGATGAGAATCAACATAAAGTATGGTGATATTATTGTTTTCCATGAACTGTTTTGCTTCTTATTTTCTTTTTCTGCCATTGCAGATTGCGAATGATGACTTTTTATACTTGTTGGCTGATGCTGCTGCCATAGCGGTATGTGTAATTTTGCTAAATGTCAATAAAGTCTGTTATGTTTGTGGAAGCTTATTTTGTTGTTTCTAAGTTCAGTTTCAGTATGGAAATCCGGATGTGTTGTGCTCCCCACTTATTGATGCCAAGAAGGTCGGAAAGAACTTGGTGGTAGGTTTCTCCCTCATCTTGGTCAGCTAATATTTCATAATCCTTGCTGCAATTTTCTTTTCTCTGCATGTGTTATTGTTCTCGAAATATATCCCGCTTTGTTTACTTTAATAGTCTTTATTTATTATTAGATGCCTTGTATTTAGCTTTAGGTACAAAAGAGGAATCCAGGTACTGGATCAACTGAGTTGACCCTACCAAACGCGAGAGCAAGGGATCAGAGGATGGGGCTGCAGGGCGTTGACACCATGGGGTTTATGGCTATTGACTGACTTAGACCATGGGAAGTCAGCATGTCTTTAGAAACTACACCTTGTACCACGAGGATTAGGTTTCTTCTAAGGTTACGATTAAGTGATTGTGATTTTGCCTTGTTTTTAAGAGGAGATGATAGTCAAAGAACATCCCAATCAAGTTGGAGAAGAAAAAGAATTTTGAAAAGAAGCAGATCAAAGAAAACACCCAGAATCGGATTCAGATTTTCTTTTCGAGCGTGTTCAGGATTCCTTTCGGTGGACTCCGAATCAAACTTAAATTATATTCATTGAAGGATTTGTTTCTAAAAATTGAAGAATGTAGAATTGTTCTAGATAAAGAAAATTAACTCCTATAAGGATTGATCATGTTCTTCAAGCATCCGATGACCAAGATCATCTCATAATTCGAATAGGGTTTGTATTATAAAACTCTATAAATAATAGTTGTAATCTAGTATATTGTAACACAAGGAGAATATAAGAAGCTAATGCAAAGAGAGAGGTAAAGTTAATGCAAAGAGAGAGGTAAGTGATAATATACAGAGAGCTCTTATAATGTTGAGGGATTAAAGAGGAAGGTGAATACTCTTGTGGGAATCAAGGAGAATGTTAGATCTCTTGTACCAAGCATATTAATAGAACTTTCACAAGTTTTCTTCTTGTAGACGTAGGCTGGGTTTGGCCGAACCTGTAACTCCTTGGTTACTAAACTTTGGATTAGTATGTTAATATTGGGTTAATGAGATTTTTCAGAAATTCTTATGGTTATTAAATTAATTGTTTTGGTGTGAACTGAATTTTAGTAATTCATTTGGAGAAATTTGGAGTGGAATTTAATTTTTATAAATTGTACCAGATCAATTGGTAAGAGAAATATTGAAATATTGATATCTATATATTATTGTACACTTGTATTAGCATCTATGTGTAACATTCGAAGTAGCTAAACCTCGATTAAATTTGTGATTTCTTAATTTTCGTGTAATACCGATGAGGAGGATCGATAATCTTTATATTGCTGGAAAATTATTCCAGAATTATTCATTATAAATTATATCAGAAATTTGTTGATTCTCTTTCTTTAAAGAGAATTTTGATTAATCCCAAGTTTGTGTGGTCACTTAAGTAATTAACAGGAGAATGCTGGTATATATGGATATTTATTTAATTGGTAATTTTGAAATATACCCGTTTATGTTTGATATTGTAATTAAATACAAAATTTCAAGTTAATGATGGATTAGACTGGGGAGATTTAATTAAGGAGATTGGTGAGATGGAGTTGGTGGAGTGATGAGTCATGGGAGTGGTCGAGGGAAATGAGGAAGAAGAAATGTGTAGAGTTTTCTACACAATTTTTTTGGGAGTGATTATCTCTTTCATCCTCACCCTCTGTCTCACTCTCCCTCACGCATCCCCTTCTCGTCAGCGGCATGTTTCGGCCGTCGATCCACGCCGGTGAAGCCAACACCACCACCATCAATAACAACATCAACATCATCATCATCATCACCATCTTATTCTCTCTTCTCTCTCTTATTTCCCAACTTACTTTTCCTCTCTCCTGGGTCTCGACTGGCCAGTATGAGCCAGCGGCGCGCGGCCGGGGGAGGAGCAACGACATCTCTCTCCCCCATCTCTTTTCTTTCTTACCTCTCCCTCTCTCTTTCTCCCTCATCTGGTTGGCGACCTGGAGAGGTGCCGGAGGCGGCGCCGACACTAGAGGGATGGCCGTGGGTGCTGGCGACGGCCGCGTGGCCGAGCGGCACGTGGGAGCAGCGACAGCCACTACTGTTGCTGTTGTTGCTTTAAGGAAGAATAAGATAGGGGATTGGGTTTTGGGTTCAATAAAAACCCGACCCGTTATGAAACCGACCCGACCCAATAATCTTATATAAGGTAAAATTTTATTTAACCCTTGGAGAATATAAATTATTGCATTTTGAGCCCTTTATAATTTATAGTACTGACCCGTGAATTATTGGTATTGGTTTCCGTGCGTTATCTCGGCCACTCAGACTCTAATTCGCTTGATGCTGGAGCCGTTGAATTCGTGGAGACGAGAGCCATGTGCCTACAGTAATGGTTATACAATATTGGGTGTTTAGAGAATTGGCACGACCAAGAGGTGTGAAATTTATCCTTGGTTTATTTAAACTATAAATTTCATGTTTATTTCCGATAATAGTGATAATCATAATAAAAAAGAATTATTGATAAATATCGTTGCACAAGGAATTGGTTGTGTGAGCTAGAAGCTCGTATAAATAGAAAGTAGTTGAAATTGGGAAATTGTTGGTTAACACTGGTTATAATTGGTAATTAAATTAATTGGATCTAGAACATGAAATTGATAATTGATGGCAGATATTAACCAATTAATATGAAACCAATGATGTTCGGCTAAGATAAAAGAGTATTTAAAGAATTAATAGCTGGAGATCACTAATTGTAGCAATCAGTGTTGTAGAACCGATAGTGTAGGACTGGTATTGGTAGAACCCAAAGTTAGTATTAAAGTTGAATCAAAATAATGAAACTGAAGCCAATCTTTGGTTAAATTAAAGATAATTGTGATATATACATCTTCTTTTGAACCGAGCGCATTAAACAAATATAGTGTGAAATGATCGGGTGTTAAGTACTATCGATAAATAACTGTTTGACTTTCTAAACCTTAATGAAATTGAGACTGGTTCTATTAATTGGTGAAAAATAATATACTCAGTCAAGAATTTTGATACAATAATACTGATAACTGATAGGAGACCTGGTGAAGTTATTAGAATGAATATCAATCTGGCTCCGACTACTGGTACATACAATTTAAAGTTTTCTCCAATTATAATTGTAACCCCCCTGATCATTGATGTACGTATCACAGTATTAGTACTCGATACAACATATAAAATTGATTTGATCTTTCTGATAGTCAGATTGAGCCTATTTCAGTTTCAAACATCATTTTTTAGTATTTTAGATTTTTTTAGAATTTTCTGAAAATTTTTTAGATTATTTTGAAAAAAACTAAGACTTCCTGACTGCTGAGATCAAGACTAGCCCGCTAGAATGAAACAAGTAATAGGAAACGGGAGCTCATCGAGCTATAACAGACGGTAGCCAGCACTACCACGTCCTTTGCAGTGGGACAATAATGGATTCATACATCCACCGGATAAGATCTAGTCAACCGTCAAGCCTCCCCATCTCATGTTATTATTATTATATTTAAACTGTCCAGTATATCAGGAATAATAACAGTGCATGATACATGTAACACGATAACTAGATATGAGCTATGTTGATATCATTAAACAGGATATCGAGAACTAAGAAACATGAGATGCGGGATTTAAGAGGTAACCCTCACCACACATCGGATATTAATAGCTAACATGTTCAGTAACAATATGTATCAATATCAGTAACGGGGAAATATTCATGTAACAGGAACACATAAATATCCATGTAATAATATTTTCATATTTATCCTTATTCTCATATCTATTATGATTGCTGACCCCTATTGCTCTTGAGCAGATTAATGCTGGAATTATTGTGTATATTGAGTTTATTTCCTATACTGAGGCTTAGCGTACACACGTGAGGGTATTTTCGCCTTGCGTATGTACGTCGCCGTAGCGTCCCCGTACCTGCGAGATCGGGGCGTTACAATAATCAAGTCTTATACTTAAATTTATGTGGATTTTGTTAATGATGAGTAAACCAAATTTGTATATATATAATGAAATAGTATAATTAAATATTTTTGCATGTAACCAAATCGATGATGAGTGGTGAAACTGATAGCCACTGGCAAGTTTAGTAAATTAATGAGATAAATTTTGTGGTAATAGCTTAAATGGTGATTAATAATAAACCATGAATTGAAAGTAGATGAAATAAGAAACAACAATCAAAATCATAATATTGTCCTTGGAATTAATCAAAACATGATAAAATGATATGACTAAAGAAGACTATTATTAGTAGCTTAACTAAGAATTCGACCTACGTATAATGATAAGTTGCTCTTTGTAGTGATAACTTGAAATAAATGATGTTAGCTAAATAAGTATTAATTCATGGAATTGATAGATAGAAATCAATGACTGTAAAGACTGGTTAAACAACATAAAGAATGTGAGTTTCTCCGAAATCGGAGGAAAACGACAACCAAGCAGTGAGTAGAATCTTTCTCGGTATCGTTTAAAACCAAAATGGCATGTGTTGATTCTAATGATAGAAATTTTAAATAAATTCACGTGATATTAGAAATTGTTGTACAAGCTAGTAGCTGTGATTAATAAATGGATACTGTTAATTAATACCAGTTATAACCGACAGTCAATTTTTTGGTGATTATGTATTTTGTGTGTTTGATATTTTTTGGATACTATAAGAATTCTTAGAAACTACGATGACGAACTAAGTGAAATCATATGAACTTGACTGTGTGTGACATATCGGGATGGATATGAATGTGTTTGTGATAATGAATGTGCATACGAAAGATATGATAATTGTGCACGTAGTAATTGTTTATGCATACTTGTGTGTAACTGCATGCATGTCATTTATTGCATGTTGTTTATGTATATTGGAGGAAGGGATCGAGTTGAACCGGTGGTGATCAAAGGGGAGTATTATTATTTAATATACTGGAGAAAGGGACCGGGTTAGCCGGAAGTGATCGAAGGGGAGTATTGTTATTATTTAATATACTGGAGGAAGGGACCATGCTGAATCAAAAATGATCAAAGGAGAGTATTGTTATTATTTAATATATATCAGAGGAAGGGACCGAGTTGAACTGGAGATGATCAAAGTGGAGTATTGTTATTATTTTTATTGAAATATGTTGAACATAAAATTTGATGTCTTGATTTTACTTAGTCAATTAACAACATGCATAAATATATATTTTACGATATTCGCTATATGAATGTGGTTGTTTATGATATCCGCTATATGGATGTGGTTGTTTGGGATATCCGATATATGAATGCGGTTGTTGTGTGTTTCATCATATATAAACGTACGGTTATATTTGGATACTATCGTGAGTGGTATGTGATGTCCACATGTATTGCATTTTATGTGTATATTGGAAGAACAAAAATGAACTATATAAACCAATATAAAAGTAAGTAAAATCTTATGCTGCGCGAGATGTGATTTGGATAATTACATATCGACAAGATTGTTGGTTGGTATATAGTAATATGTTTATGTGATCGGTATATCACCAGTTGTTGATTTATATCTAGTAATGTAGTTAGGTAATCAGTATATCACTAGATGATTTTTTTCTAGTAATATGATTTGATGATTAGTGTATCACTAGATGTTTGAATTTATATCTGGTCATGTGAATATGATTGTGTACCACCACGTGTGGTACGTAATAATCAAGAATGTAATATGGTGTGTATATACAAAATAAACTCAGTAATAAACTGAAAGCAATATGAAGTAATTGAAATACATATAATATTCGAGAATATGTGGATAAGTATTATATGTAGATGAAAGAGATAAATAATTGAAAGGACTAAACTGTTGTAACAATGACCTGTGTGTCATCACGAGTGGTGAATGATATATACTATATAATCGTGTGTCATATGTAACACAATTATATTTTGTGAATTGAATATTTATATATATGGTATGTGAATTTGTTATATGATATTGTATCACTAAATCTATAAGTGATATACCATAATGTATGTGATCAGTGAATCATCAGGTGAATATAAGAGATGTACAATCAGATTTGGTATTGTATATCACAATATAAAATACTGAAATATAGGATACATGTGTCCAGGAGAGTGAAAAATAAGTATCAGATAATGGATAGAATTGGTGACATATTAGGTTGGACTACCTGTCACGATACAAAAAGATAAATTGAGATTTTTTCCCTAAATTGTTTAGCTGTATCATCCTTGATTTATAATAATATTAAAATGTAATCTTGATTTGAATGATTTTACTCACTGAGCTGTTAAGCTCACGCCCCTACAGATTTATGAATTTCAGGTGAAGACTAAAGTAAGGCACGACTTAAGGCAAAGGCATAATACTAGAAGAACTCGGAGTAACTTTAGTGTGGTTCACCAAGCCGATTGATTTTATTTGAGTGTCTTGTTATTATGTACATGTGTTGTTGATGCTATTGAATAGATCAAATAATCACTTATGTATAAGATGTTTCGAAGATATATGTGTGTGTACACACACACGTGTTCTAGTTTTAAATGAAGACGGATTATAGTTGGTTTTGTGTTAGCATGTTATATCGAGGGGAGTACTTTCGTGTATATATTTACTTGATTACTTTGGGATGAAATTATATGATAAAATTGCGACTAAGTGGGCGAGATCAAACCGAAATAGTATTTTATATTGCGTGAGATATTGTATATTGATAAGTAGGCTGATGTTAGCCGAAATCTGAATTATTGTATTGGGGTAGACTCTGTATTCAGAGATGTCGAAATTTTCAGAGATTATTTGAATAATTAAGTGTAAAGATTTATAATTATGAAATTGAGGTGACAAAAAAATGGGGACCATTAAAGAACCACATTAAATTCTCGTGTTATTTCTCTTTGTCTTGGTATTGCTACTTTACTTTACTAGTTTTCTTTGCAAGTATTACATATTGCCATAGTTTCACAACGTCGATCAAGGTCTTGGGCGCACAACAGTTGGTTTCATTTGTTGTATAGTCTCAAAATTGGTATCAGAGCTTAAGGTTGATAATAAAGTGATAGAATTTCTACGAATAAGTTCGAGGTCGATAAATTCAATGACAAAAGAAATTTCGGTATATATGACAAGAGGGTGAATGTGTTGTTGGTGCAATAGGGTCTTCATAAAACCCTGCAGGGAACAAAACCTGCGAGTATGTCAAATGAGGATTAGGATGAGTTGAATCTGAAAACGGCAAGTACAATTCAATTATATCTCTCAGACGAGGTCATGTACAACATGATGAATGAAGAAACAACTACGTGTTTATGGTCAAGATTAGAGACATTGTATACGGTAAAGAGCCTCTCCAACAAGCTGTACTTGAAGAAACAACTATATGTACTATGCATGAAGGAAGGGACAGCTGCGTTAAGCATCTGAACTTCTTCAACAAGATCATCAGCGAGTTACTGGCTGTTACTGTGAAGATCGACGAGGAGGACAAGACGTTAATACTTCTCAGTTCGCTTCTGAAGTCATACGATCTTATCATAACCACCATACTCTATAAAAATGAAACTCTCATCTTGGAGGAGGTCACGACAACTTGTTATCAAATGAGATTAGAAAAAGATCAAATCAAGATGAGAAGAAAGGTTTAGTTTGGTGGTCATGAGAAGGAAGAGGAGGAAAGAAAAGTCCGAGTTTGTCGAAGGCATGTCACGTTTGTCACCAAGAAGATATTGGAAGAAGGACTGAAAGTATCGATAAGAGTGGTTGAAGAAGAAAAGACAAACTGCAGAGGCAGGCGTAGCAGAAGGTGTATCAGACACTTATGTGTTAACGGTTTTCATAGATAACACTTCTACAGCTAAGGGTTGGATATTAGAGTTTGGTAGTACGGTTCATGTATGTTCACAGAAGGAGATGTTCAACTCTTTGGTTGCAAAGGAGGAAGGGACTGTCAAGATGGCAGATGACTCGGCTTGCAAAGTCATCGACATTGGGACAATTAATGTTACATGTAGAAATGAGACGATGTATGCTCTGGAGGCGGTCTGATATGTCCCGGAGGCATGATACAATCTAATATCCACAGGGTGTTTGACGCAGAGGGATGCGGGATTTAAGTGCAACACGGAGTCGTCATGGTTAATAAGAAGATAGGGTAATCCTAGAAGGAGAGAAGTGTGGAGGGATATACTAGCTGAAGGAAAGAAACTCAGTTCAAAATAGAGTTTTAATGACAAGCTTGGAAGGGAGCTCATCACGAGGTAGATTTTCAAAAGAAAAACTGCGACGGGACGTGAACCAGGTCAAAATATTGCAAGAAAGAAGAATGGCACATTCGGGCAAAACCCGAGATTGCCCAAGGCATGACGGTGAATCAGCCGAAGGCCCCAGAGAGAGGGGGCAAGAACAAAGGCTTCACGAAACAGTTACAATCAAGGACAGAATCAAGGTAAAATTCTAAAATTTTCATTGTATTTTGCTAAAAGCTTATAAAAAGCAAGTGAACGTGGAGATTGTTGTGAAATTGACTTGCTTTCAAGAGGAGATGATGGTTAAAGAAAAACCAATCAAGTTGGAGAAGAAAAAGAACTTTGAAAAGAAGCAGATCAAAGAAAACACGTAGAATCAGATTCATGATTTCTTTTCAGACGCGTTCAGGTTTTCTTCTTGGTAGACTCTGAATAGAGCTCAAATTCTATTCATTGAAAGATTTGTTTTTAAAGATTGAAGGGTCTAGAATTGTTTTAGATCAAGAAAATCAATTCCTACGAGGATTGATCAAGTTTTTCAAGCATTCAATGGTCTAAATCATCTCATAGTTTGAATAGGGTTTGTATTGTAAGACTCTATAAATAAAAGTTGTAACCTAGTATATTGTAACACAAGAAAAAAATAGGAAGCCAATGCAAAAAGAGAGGCAGGTGACGGTGTAAAGAGAGAAGGAATACTGTTATGATCCTGAGGAATTCAAGAGGAAGGTGAATATTCTTGTGAGAATCAAGAGGAATGTTAGATCTCTTGTACCAAGTATATTAATAAAACTCTCTCAAGTTTTCTCTCCCGTAGACGTAGGCCGGTTTGGCCGAACCACGTTAAATCCTCGTGTTATTCTCTTTTGTCTTGGTATTGCTATTTTGTTTTACTAGTTTTATTTTGCAAGTATTATATATTGCCCCGGTTCCGCAACATCGATCACGATTTTAGGCGCAGAACAGTTGGTGTCGTAGTTGTAAGTATGCACTGGAAGGGATTTATTAGAGTTGGGTATAAAGAGAACTCCTGTAAGGGAAGGAGGAACACTAGAGTTTCTCATATGAGTTAGAGAGAGGATTCCTGGTGGCATAGAAATTGAGGCTTTATAACCTAGAGATCAAGAGTGGGGTGAGGGTTTTTCACGCTAAAAAGTCTTGTGTTGGAGACCTAAAGGAACATAAAGTGTCGGGGCCTCTCATATGCATAATGTTACAGCAGAAAGGAGTGAAAGCCCATCAAGCACACAAGAAACATTGACGAAACATATGGAGGAGAAGAATTCTAAGTTTACAGGGTTTGACATTTGCCTACATTTCCTAGAGAGAGCCAGAGAGAACCCGTGATGATAATATTAGGGGGGGGGGGGTCCACTATTGTTATAGCAAGTGTTGCATCCACAGGGAGAGCTTGACAATGTTATATGTTCCCTCTGGATTACAGATGCATGCGCTTATAATGACACTATCATTCAACCCTTTGCTTGATCTGTAGAGGAGAGTCTCTTGTCCTCTCTCTCAAGAAAACCATATCAGTTAATACTATCACATATGAGAATCTCCTTCAACCTTGTGGAAACTTCTCATCATCTTTGTTCTTCCTCAACCTGATGGGAGACTCCCTATTAAGGATCACTACTCAGGAGAATCCCATATGAGAAAGAATCCTGGTCCTTAACCGTTTGATATATCAACCCTTAGTGCAACTTAATCATAACCATTAAAAGAGAAGCAAAATAACCTAGACACCCATTACTGGTTTAGACTGAAATCACTACACCATGTCGGCTCGATGTTACATCTGAAACCAGAATTCATAGATCACTTGTCACACTAAGGGCCTTTAGTTCATAATTCATTAATCAATAGTCCAGACCATTGTTTTCTGCCTTCAACAACTTTCAGCATGAATTCGAGAAATTTGCATCCCCCCCCCCCCCCCCCCCAAAAAAAAAAAAAGAAAAAGAAAAAAAAAGGAAAAAAAGAAAACACCCACCCACCTTGATGTAGGCAATTGCTGGGTCACATAAATTTGGAGCCTTTCTTTGTAGTTCTGTAATTTTTTTGCATGTTTGGTGGATTAAATCATATTGGCAATGCTTCAGCATGATTTCTCTGCTGTTTATATTAGACATTTTCTTGTCAATGACTCAATGATGATTATTTTATCTAATTACTACGCTTTTGTTTTGTGTATTCTTCTTTCACATGTACTCATTAATTCACAAGCATGACAACTTTTGCCATCTGCCAAGTCAATCTACTAACTCTAGAACCATACTACAAGCAAGTGTACTTGCACCTTTCCTGTCCTTGTAGGGATAGACCATCAAATCTCTTTTGAATTCTGATAGTGCTTGTCCCAAATTCAATCCTCTAAATTGGTAACTTCTTTATAAGGAACTCCTGCCTATGCTTACCATTTTATTCCACAAGATTGTACAATTCATACTAAAAGTATGGATCCATTTTCCAAAAGCTTGGCTGATATTCTGCTAATATTCTGATATATAAATAAAATATATCTATAGAGAGAGAGAAATTGACTAGGATCCTATTGATAAGATCTAAGTATAGATCCTATCACTTGGAAAATATACATTATGTGAAATAGAAAGCCCAAGCCGCTTCAACGCTTCTAAACTATATAAAATGCAGTGTATATCTGTGGTTTCTTAAATGTGCATCAAGAAGTCTAAAGATGGACACCTAAGAGTAAAGAGTTTTGTTGATCTATGATCTGGGAAAAACAAATTGAGAATCCAACCTCTGGATCATAATCTAAACACTTTAAAACCCTTAAGACTGATTTTTGTTGGGTTTGAAACATTCTAGACCATAAAACTTAGAAAACTCACTACTTTCCGCCATCCGTTTTTTGGCTACTTGATGGATAGGTAGGAAAACTTGAGATGGTCTAAAATTTTGGTTTTTAGGCACCTCAAATATTATAGATTAATTTCAATGGGGTGGATCTTCATATTTGATGCCCTATCATGTAATTTCAATAGGTAAGATTTGGCCCTAAATCCTCTTGAATGGAGCTTTGTCAAACTACTCTCTCTCTCTCTCTCATGAATTGGTTCTCAACAGCAGTTCTCCAGATTGTAATGTGAAAGTGTTTTTTCAAGATATTGTTCACAGGCAAGATATGTCTTATACTCGTGCAGGAAGCCTATGCAAACTATGTGAAAAATTACTACCTTGGAAGTTTTGGCGCATCAGTTCGATCTTATGATCAGCAACACTTGAAGAACACATCTGTAGGTGAAGAAGATGGTAATATGTTGCCTGCACTTCTGAGATGAAATGCATCTGGGTGGAAAAGAATTAGTTGTCAGTCATAAGTATTTTTTCAATCTTTAATTTTTTACATTTCTTGATTATATGTTGAAATATTAGGTGATCGCTTATGGTGGTTTCAAGTTTGCACTGAGTTTGCATATTTCCAAGTGGCACCAAAAGATGACAGTGTCCGCTCTTCGAAGATCAATACCAGGTACCATTACATTTATATGAATTTTGTCCTTCATGGGTTTGTTGAGCTTGTTCATTTGTTATGAAAAGAATCCTAAATCACATTCTAATATATAAAGCTACGTCTGAGAATGGTGTCATTTTGCTCATATTTTTCACCTCTTTGACATAACTGAAAAGATAGGAAATATGATTTGCTTATTTTGTCACCTGGATGCATTGGGAACATTTGATGAACATGCACACAGGTACACACAGTTATCCTTGGGAAGGATTTAGAAGCAAATCCTTCCAAATTTAAATTCAATGATAGAAATGCAAATTGAAAGTTTGCTCTGTTTAAGTGGATGTGGTTCTACATCACTAGAGCCCTAATTCACCCCCCTCCCCCACCCACCCACCCAAAATACACACACACACACAGATGGAAAATCCTAAAAGAGTAGGATAGTGGGACACGACATCACGAGTATATATGTTGGTTGGTGTGTTCTCATGCCCATACGTATAAATACGCATCAAAAACCTAAGTGATTAGGACATCTCTTATTAAAAGCAGAAGAAAATCAAAATAATTTTTTTTATTGTTTTAACTCCATAACTTTCTAATTGACTAAATCAATAAAGAAATTTGAAAGTCTAATCTAATACCTGACCTAACACAATCCATAATACTCTTGACATATTTAGAAGGCATTTTGTTTATATTGAAATATTATTCCTCGTGTCAAAGCTCTCTTCATGTTTGTTTTAAAGCAGATGAAACTTTGTCACATTTTTTTCTTTTTAATTGTAAATCCAACACGCCTATAGTCTACCTGTTATGTGTTGGGTAACTGTCGTGCAAGTCCGTATCTGATGTGCAAGAAATGTGAAAAATACCTGCATGATACTTGTATCAAAATGTCTATGCTTCCTAGGCTATGGATGGACAGTTGAAAGTAGCAAGTTGATTAGATCTATGGTTCAGGGTTTGATCACGATTTAGAATATTTAAAACCCTCGCAAACCATTTGTTGGTATTGGAAGATCCTAGGTTATAGAGTAGATCAATCGAGATTGCTACTTGACTATTGAAAAACTTTGATAACATAACAATTCCAATTACTGAGTATGATCCAAATTAATAAATTTATTCTTCTCAATAAATATAATCATCATTGAATGGTACAAAAAGTTTAAATTAAATTCTAGTAAAAAATATTTTCTTACATTTCCAATAATGTAATCATAAATCCATTTGTGCAAATCATAAAGACTTAGTCACAATGAAAGCCTAAACAATTCCATCGATCAAAACTTGTTAGCTTTGTTCCATCAAAAGTGTAAAGGGTTACCTACCACACTCAGGGAATAGATGGAAATATACCAAATAGCTTGCATTAACAAAACTATATAAGGAGATTAGAAAATTATTAGAGAATATTATATTAAATAAAACTTATGAAGTATATAATAGAATAGTTATGTAGAGATAACCTCTCTAATTCCCTCAAATATCTAACTATATCAGAAATAATGAAGATAATTCGTTTAGATCAACTTTCTTATAATTATGAATTTGCAAATAATAAATAAGTGAACTAAAAATGATTCTTTTTAAAAAAAGAAATTCAAGCATATGGAAAATAAGCACCCCATATTTTAATGCGTCAGCCCTTCATAGTGCATTTGGCTTAGTTATGCCACAAGGCCCACAACTATTAATCCTGTGGTTGGAACTTGAGATCCACAAATAGGACTAATATGTAGAGAAAAAATAGCTCTCATGGAAGGAACACATTGAGCCTTAGATTGACTTAATTTCTAAAATATACTGCTTTATTGGTATGAGACGCATACGCACAAAAGGAGAAATTTCAATATTTTATTAATGTTAATACACAAAATTCATAATTGCCATCACGAGCAAGTTTTATGTGTGATTTTCCATAGCTACATGAAAACCATGAATTGTTTTGAAAAGTAAGAAATGCCGTAATTTTCATAATAACGAAATACTTGCAACACAATGACAATATGCTATTTCACATTTTGATATCCATAACAAAATATGTATAAATCAAGGGTCACTAATTTTATAGATAAATAATACAACCAAATCATATTCATGTGCCAAGATAATAATTTGTTTGTATTTAAAAGATATGGATAATTACAAACCATAAGGCATATGGAGAACTACAAATCATAAGGCATATGTTGACTACTTACAGTAGGCTGCAACAAGTAGTCTTTGTGTCGCTCACCCCTTCAATCATTAGTCAAGTCCCCTCAATGATTCCTCCATCTTTTGTTTTAGGGCGTATTTGTTTCCCGTAATTGGCTCATAAGTGATAAAATGCAATTACAGTAAAATCACTTACGGTATTTGTTTGGGGCCATAAGTCGTAAAATACACTTGCAGTTTAAACAGTTAATTTTATGGTCAGATAAATCTCACTTACAACCCACTTGCAGCACAAACAGTTAATTTGTGGTCATACAAATCTGTATTGCAGACAGTTAATCGTAATTAGATTAATATTTTTTATTAGATTAATCTTTTTAAATTATGAAAAATCTTTTTTATATATTAGATTAAATATAATTATCAGATTAAAGTTTTTATTAATTATTCTAATAATTTTTATTATTAGAAACTTTTTTATTACTAGATTAGTAATATTTTATATAAAATTAATAACTTTTATTATAAATTAATTTTTTAATTTTGGAATCTAATATTTTAATTATTGAATTGAATAATTTTTAACATTAGATTGCAATATTAAATATTTATTGATAATTAATATTAGATTACCATTAATATTTTAGTGATCTAATATTTTTTATTTTTAATATTAATATTTTAGTATTTTTAATATTTACTATTTTTATTATTTATTTTAAATATTTAATATTTTTAATATTTACATTTTTAATATTTATAGTTTTTATTATTTTACTTTTATTAATATTTAATATGTTTAAATTACCAAACAGTTAGTTTCATGGTCAACTTTTTCACTTACGACCTACACATTAACAACCAAATACTGTAAATCACAATATATTTTTTCACTTACAATTTCACATTACCAACCTAATACCGTAAAACTTAGTTACGTAAAACTCACTTACAACTGTAAAAGAGTTTACCACTTACGACTTACAGACACTTACAACAGCCAAACATGCCCTTATTGGATCACAGATCTTAAATACTGTGATGAAAGTCTTCAAGCAAAATCATGCATTGATATATTTAGTTGAAATCCAATACCAAAACAATTATAAATTTGAAATCTTGCAAAAAACTCATGAATTAAGATGATCTATCTAAAGCATCTACAAGAAACATAAGTGCATCTTATTTCTTACCTTTAAATATGACCTGATCTTCTCTCTCCCTTGGCTTTCCCCCTTTTTATCTGAAAAAAGTCACGCTTGTATCGGATCTGAACATGTTTTTTATCTTTCTTCTTATCGGATATGATTTTTTAAATTGGATCCTTATTCAATTACCCAATAATTCATTAACTTGTATTCTGTCACTTTACAAATAAACTCCTCATGTGATAACAATTAACTCATAAGTCCAAAATTTCCACCATATTTCACTTTGTTTTTCCAAATGTTTAATTATTGATATCAGGGATATTACACTTTATATGTCATGTGGCTCTTGTCTAGGTTTTCTGATGCAATGTATGTTGAATAGATTGCTTGAAATAGGTTCGAGGTTCCCATGAGAAGAAGTTAGGCTTCTCAGTAGAGGGAATTAGGTTTCCTCCAAATGTAAACTTTATCTACCACAAAATCTGCAGATTAGATCTGTTTCACAAAGAAATTCGAAAATAATACTTTTAAGTAATGAGTGAAATGATCAATAATGTATTGCATAAGTATGGTATTCAAAATATTGGAAGATTTTCTATATTTTTCATAAAGGTCAAGAATTTTAAATTCTAACAACCAGAATTCAGTAATAAAATAGTGGCAAAATGTTGCATGTTATAAAATCATGATTTGATTTTATATTTTCTAGCTGATGCTTCAAGTCCTAATATCTTAGCTTTTTTTTTTAAAATATTTTACAGGTACCATTTGGATCTTTGTAGAAATATTTTTGGAGGAGCAGTCTATCCTGATGTTTATATGACAAACATATACTACGGAGGCACGAGAATTGCTGGTCTGCTTCTCATTCTTTTCATGCTTTAATTGATTGTATTCTATTGACTCAATGTGCCCTAAACTGTTATACATATATGATGTTCTTAAAAACACTTTGACGTTTACATCTTTTCTTAGGCCCTTTTTATCAGTTGGAAAACTTCATTGAGTTGCATCTTTTTTTTTTCTTCCCTTGGCATGTGATTATTTTGTTTTGCATTATAATTTCTGTTCCCAAATTAAAGGGATATGGCCTCTTGTTATAATCAATTCTTTCATCAACACCAAAATATAAATGATTTGTATATGTGCTGTTGCCAAGTATAGATAATTTGATATGTGAACAAGAGGTTTACAATAATATTTGATACGTGATCATCCAAAGAAGATTTTAATATGCTTTAGTTGTAAAGGTCAACCTCCAGTTGAAGGATTTGTGTTTTGGATCCAATCCCAAGATGATTTCATATGTGGCAAGGTAATTTTGAACCCATTGCCATCTCATTCTCTAAATAAATTCTCTTTTAGAAAATTTCTATGTAATTATTTTTCTTAGGATGCTGTTAATATTAGGTGAAGCTCTTCTCTAGTGATATAGAATCCATGATCTGGATATCCAATTTATATTGATTGCTTACACTCATTTAAAATTAAAATTTTCCTTACATTTGAAGAAAATTTATGTTAAGATATAGGGTTTTTTAAGATAATAGTTCCTAAAATCTTTCGTATTTTGATATTAGTCTCTCAAATCTTTCAAATTGCTATTTAATCCTCCAAATCGTATAAGTCACACCAAATTAGTCCCTCTAGTTAGTTTCCATCCAAATTGATAGAATATTGCGTAACTTTAACAATTTTATATATTTTGACCATTATATCATTGCCATGTAAAATTAAGTGAATTCATCCTTCTTTTTTTACTTGAATTAAAACCTAACCCAGCCCATCCTAGACTTAGACCAACCTACATCACTCATCTACTTGAACCCATCTTCTCCATCAATCAAAACCCAATGCTCATCTCTTCTTCTTTTTAAATCCATAAGGCCAAAACCTCAACTCTTCTCCCGTTTTAAAAACCTAATAAATCCACAACTTCATTCCTCCTGCTCTCTTTAAAGGAGAGAAAATCTTAACCCAATCTTCTTCCTCTTTGTAAAACCTAGCAAACCCACATACTTCATTTCTCCTCTTTAAAGTAGAACAAATCTCAACCCCAATCCTCTTCTTCTTTGTAAAACCCAGAAATATTACGGGTAGTTAAGTAATTGACTATTCTTAATTAAGCCCACATCAAGCTATGATTACTCAGTTGGATGAAAAAAATTGACAGAAGGACCAATTTGGTGTAACTTATAAGATTTGAGGGACTAAATAGAAATTCAAAAAAATTGTGGGACTAATATCTGAATATAAAAGATTTGAGAGACTAATATCTAAAAAAACCATAAGATATATGGTATTTCAGACAATGTTAATCATTTAGCATGGCCCATAGTTGCTATCTCAACTCTAAATATGTTTTTTTTCTTTTTTCTGAATGTATGAAGATTGAGGGCTAATGGTCTACATCCATACAAATTGCAGGTTCCAAAATAGTTTTCACTAATGGTTCACAAGATCCATGGCGCCGTGCATCCAAACAAAAATCATCTACAGATAGTGAGTTTCACAAACTTTGGTGGGCAATATAATAATGTGGTTATGATTGAGCTGGGATCTTATAACTGGTTCTTATACGAATGTTTGTTAATAGATGTATGCTATTCTATATTAGATCTCCTATTTGGTTTATTAAATTAAGTTTTTGGATATGCTTGCATGCGTATTTCGCTATTATCCAGTCATGTAAAAAATGTTTAACTATTTACTATGATTTTCTTTCCATGCATTTGGTTTTCATTTTGTAATCAAGTAGTCAATAATTGTTCCATTAGTTGGTGTTGTATAACATGGATATCACTTGATCTGCTTTTTTTTACTTCTCTCTTGGTGAAATAATTCCAAATGTTATATAGGGTTGCAGAGCACATGACAAGACATTATTAGAAAGATCCAAGAGCATAAGATTGTATGTGGGCTTGTTAGCAAAAGCTTTTAATGAAACATTAAAAGTACATATGTACTGTACAAGTATTCTAGCCCGTACAAAAAGAGACCTTGGTTCTGGCATAAAACTTATACTCTTAAATACACTCAAAATAACATACTATAGCCTCGCACACAAAAGAATGAGTTCACGTCCTTTCATTTGTGTTCTTACAATCAGTCTGCTTTCACTCGTAACTTTTGTGATGACAAATTGGCCCATTGAGGAGACAAACCAATCTGGGCACAATATAAGTTGAGACCTGTTCTAACCGAAAAACTTTGACGGGTAGAGGCAACTTTTCCTTTATGTCCTTCACTTTTACTCAACTGTTTTATGTGGGATTATTCTTCATCGCACATGACTTAACAAATCGCCCCCTTCATATGTGAGGTAAAAATTACAGAGACAACTCAAATGACACATGAGCAGCATATGAGTCAACAGAGACAGACGACATCTGACACTTGTGGCTATAGACATCAGATTAAAACTCCCCCTTGGGTCACAACTAGGCTTTGATACCAATTTGTTATGACAAAATAGCTCATTGCAGAGACACAAGTGAAGGCACAATATGGGTTCAGACATATTTGACTTGACCCAACTTTTATTTATGCCTTCCAATTTTGCTCAACTTTTCGCTGTGGGACAATGTTTAATTTCTTTATTCCCTTTATAAAGAGGATAGAGGAGGACTATGGTTTCATTCCTATCTTGCATGCCTTGACATAACTCTTAATGTTTTCACCAATCTCATAGATAAATCACCTGACATTCCATTAATCCATTCAAACGTGTATCTTTGGTTCGTGCTATTTTGGCCCTGGTCTGCAAGCTTATCCGCAGTTTTGTTGCATGGATGTCTGCTTACCTAAATGTATTGGATATCTTCCCCAAATTTTGTTTCTTTTCTCGTATTATTTATAAATTTTAAATGATCACTTTTCTTTAAAATCACTCTTATCTTTCAACTTGTCCAAATGACTCCAGCAATCAAAGTAAACCATGATCGTATTAGCTTTAACTATTCAATGGAGACAGCCTCAGTCCTCCAGTTTCTTATATCTCTTAGCATGCCATGCCTCGATCATCGAAATATGTTAAGCCTCCTTGTCATATGCCGGGTCAAATGCCAAAAAGGCATATATGACAGAGCAGGAAGGTTTCTTGTAGGACCCATTTGCCCACACTTTGATGGCTTTTAGTCATGGTTTCTTCTCTTTAACATGTTAAAGCTTTTTCTACCACCAACCTCTGTATCATGTATAATTTGAAGAAAGAACTTTTAGAAAGAAAAATGGGTAACTTGAAAGTTAAAAAAGGCCTTTTTTTAAAGCATCCTTTTTTTAAAGTAAAGTCAAAAGTGAAAAAAGGGCTTTTCCAACTATCTTAAGGTTGCCCCATTTTTTTTGTAAAGTTAAAAGAGTTTTTTTTTTTTTTTTTTTTCACTTTCAGGTTTTCTAATTCTCTCTAAAATCTCTATATTCAAATTTTTGATTAAGTGGATATGGCATTTAGAAAAGATTCAACATGTCAAAGAGAAGAAACCATGATTAAAGGTGGTGGAAGTGTGGGCTTATGGATCCCACAAGACAGGGAGAAACCTTCTCGTTCCAGGTGGACATTGCCATTCAACCCAACGTATGACAAGGAGCTCGATCCTAATCCGGCGTTCCTTATGATTACCTCTGGTTTCAGAGATGGTATCAGAGTGTGATAAAGCATATTAAGGGATATAAGTAATTGAAGATTGTGGTTCTCCGTATTTGTTGGGAATCAAAGCAGCGGGCAAAGAAAGAGCTAATACAATTATGGTTTACACTGATTGTCAGAGTCTTCTAGACAAGTTAAGGGATATGAGTGAATACTTGTGGGGAAAAAATCATCTATAGATAATATGAGGAAAAATGAAGAGTTGGGAAAAATTATCCAATACTTTTGGGTAAGCCGACATCCATACAACAAATCTACTGGTGGGGCCCAAAAGAGCATGAACCTGAGATACAAATTCAAATGAATTAATGGAGCATTAGCTGATTTACCTAACGGGGTGGAAGTAAGTATCAAGAATGATGTCAAGGCATGCAAGATGGGAACAGAAATGTAGTCCTCACTATCTTAGTTGTAAAGGGGATAGGGAATTGATGAGTGAAAATAGACTAATTATAGTAGAACAAGTGAACATGCTAGAACTCGTTCTTTTATGCACACTGCGACATTTGTTATTTTGGGGATATTATGGTAATTTTATGATGCGGACATAAGACACCAAGGACATGGAGCATTTATCATCGTTGGAGGAGACGTGTCAACTCAATGTGGATCAAGTAGTATTAGGATTAGTAGTTTCTATTTCTTGTAATTTTGGTTTCTTTTAGGTTTTTGATTTCTTTTAGGATTTTAATTTCTACTTCGATTGTAATTAGTAAACTTCTATTTTGCTTGGTTATTTAAAGCCCCATATATTCACTTTTTCAAGAAATAATCAATGAAATTTTTTCTCTCAATTGAGTTTAATACGGATTTCTCAATCTTCTTCTATATTAGTGGTGGGATGTCCTATTAGATTCAATTAGTGGTGGGATGCTCTAATTGTTTATCTCCCCTTTTATTTAGAAGCTCTAGTTTCTAAATAACCCCACTCTCTCACATATTTCTCTCCCCACAAATTTCTCCCTCTTAAACTTTCAAAATTCCCTCTTCCTTAATTGATCAACAGCCGACCAACCACATCACGCCCTCCTCCTTAGTCGTCAACAACCACACTCAACTACGTTGACTCTTCAGTCTTCTGCACAAGGCCCAGTTTGAAATCTCGGCCGTCCAGTTCCGAGTCGGCCAAGTCGGAATCGGAACAGCCATCACTGGTCCAAAATCGGGCCACGAGTCAGTGTTTTCTCATATTTTTCGGTGACTCGGGTAGGAATAGGAGTTGACTCGGCCATATCGGCCGAGTCGGCCATAGACTCGGCTTGACTTGGCCGATATGGCCGAGTCAACTCCGAGTCATATATGAGTTGAAGCATGTCGCCGCTGAGTCAAACAAAAAAAATACCTGAGTCAAGAAAAAAAGAAGCAGACTTACCTCGTCGCCGCCGTTCGCCCGCCTCCAGCCAGATCTCTTCGATCTCTGTCTCTTTCCCTCCGCTCTCTGAGAGAGATCGAAAGGAGGGGGAGAGAGAGGAGAGAGATCAGAGGGGGAGAGCGAGAGAGAGGGGAGAGAGATCTGACCCGATCTCTCTCCCTCTTTCTCTTATATTTGTTTTTATTTTTTTATTTTTTGGGTTTTTCTCTATTTACCCCTCAAATATTTCATATTTATAAATTTACCCCCCAAATCACCATATTTTTAAATTTACCTTCCAAATTATCATATTTCCCCAATTACTCCTTAAAACAAACTTATTTTGGACATGTGATGCATAAAAAATGATGTATACATTTTTTTTAAGATTTAGTGATTTTTAAGAATTTTTTTAGCTTTATTTGTAGCGTTTTACGTGTATCGCCCCAGTCCGTTCTGTGACACCGAGTTATCTCTGGAACGGTGCCCGCCGAGTCGGCGGCCGAGATCGCGACTTTGAACCATGGCACAAGGACAACCAGCAAAATACAGACCCATGCGCGAGCATAATTTCTGCACCAGCAATCTCCATTGTTCGGCTTGTAACTTTCTTATCCGGAGTCAAAATTACACGATTTTGAGGCATCAGATTCATGACGAACAGAGCTACACATCTACAGGAAAAACCAGGTTTATTCACAATCATCTGAGGTACAATTCTGATCTACAACTATTATTCACAAGTTTGACAAAATAAATCTCTGATTTATTATCAATTTTGATCTATTGTCTACTTAAACTGCGAGCGTGGTTGCGTGTGAATCTGCCTTTCTTTGTAGTTGCTCTAGCTTCTTTATTTATAGTGAAATCTAGTTACTTGCATAACATTATTTAATTAGTAATTTGATATTTGAAATTGATCAAGCTAGTGCATATTAAAGAAACATAGTTAATATTAACTGTTTAATTTATTCCTATCGATGATCGTTCTTGTTGTGTGAATGTTTCAATTGAGTTATTTTATTTATTACTTTCACACACATACACATTTTACATCAGTGTAGTACCAGAGCAAGATTAGGTAGTATTTGCATATTAGTCACTTTTATTTTATTGCAGCTAGTTAAATTTTATTCAAAACCCAAAAAAATTAGTTTAATTTAGGAATCATTGAAGGTTAAATCTTTCTCTGAAATTTTGTATGATTGGCGTATAACTAACAAAGGGTTCTCAACGTGATTTTGTAATTAAAGAACGGCAAGAGCGGAAAACCTCTTACTTGAGTATGCTGATCTGGCCAACTGGACTGATAAGATTAAGGGTTTAATTAATTCGATAATTTAAAAAATATTTAGTTTAGAATCGTGGCTGCTCATTATGATCTCAACTCAGGAGAGCCTAGTCAATCCCCCATCACTCTGTGGATCCGGTCACAGAAATTCAAATTACCGGAGCATATGTTGCCATGTCAGTTATGCTTGATAACATGATCCAAACCACGAGTACTTCGAATCAAAGATTGAATTGGGTTGCTTTTCGTGTGACCCCGACAACTAGAGAAGTGATGGAAGAGAACGGTAGCATACCCAACCCCATAGATTTAGTATCCTTTCACTTGAATTAAGACTAATGTTAAAGATAAAAACACAATTTAAAATAGAGATATTAAAAGAGACTTTTTCAAAATTAGCCTCACGATTAAGTGCTACAAATGTTAAGGTTATGAGCATGTTGCTGCCAACTGTCCAAGCTCATTTAAGATTGTCATCAATGACGGAGTTCCCATTGAAGCACCTAATCCAGATAATATTATTTCTTCGAAAGTTACTCATGTGATTGAGGAGTTTAGTGTTTTCCCCTCGTCTGCTAGGGTTATTCTCTTTTGCTGCCAAAATTGTCACTCGTCCTTTCCCTTCCTCGGCTCTATTGCCAACACCTTCTCCGTCTTTTCTAATATCGATCCCTACTGTCGTTACATGTTTTGGTCAGCAACCCCTTCCTCTTCTACTGTCTACGCCATTCCCTTTTCTCTTGTAGCATATGTTAAGTACTAAATCAAAATTCTCCATAGACTTGGCTAAATATGAGAGGTCAAGTGAGTTTGCATCATCTTTTGCATCAACTGAGTCTGCATCATCATTTTCATCACATGTACATGAATCATACGAGAAAATCAGGAATAAAGTTGCACAAAACAACACCAACATGAGATGCGAGAGTTGCTAATAGGAACAGATTAAATTTTTTTAATATTGGTGATATTATTTTACATGTTTGTTGTACTGATCCGTTTCAAATTTTGAAGATGCTTATGTTATAAATCTTCTTAAAGATTTTAGTATGAGTTCTATTTTTCATATTGAGGATCTAGTAGATTATAATAGTCTTGATTTTAACTTTAGCAACTTTTTTATTGATGAGACTTCCTTTGAGCCTATTTTTGAAAGCCTCTTTTTCACCAATTTTAAATATTTTACCCAATACAGTGGTTCAGATTGATAAAATTTTGGATGATGAAGTTATCACGACTAGTAAATATTTGGTTCGATGTAAAGGAAGAGCACCGACTGATGACTAATAGAAAGACTAAAGTACACTACAACAAATTGATCCTAACATGTTAGAGCAAGATAGATCACTTTTATTGCTGACTCGATGGAGTCGAACTCTCTCCAACTTGGGAAGTATGATGCGGTCATCAAAATATCAAGGACATGGAGCATCTATTATCGTTGGAGAAGACGTGTCAACTCAATGTTGATCCACTAGTTCTAGTAGATTAGGATTAGTAGTTTTTATTTTTTGTAATTTTTGTTTTTTATTTTGATTTATTTTAGGATTCTAATTTCTACTTCGATTGTAACTAAGAGTATTTTTTTGCTTCACTATATAAAGGCCCCAATATGTTCATTTTTATGAAATAATCAATTAAAGTTTTTTCTCTCAATTGAGTTTAATACAAATTTCTTAATCCTCTTCTATATTAGTGGCGAGATGCCCTATTAGATCCAATTAGTCGTGTGATGCCCTAATTATTTTTTTTCTTTTTTTATTTAGAAACTCTAGTTTCTAAATAACCTTACTCTCTCTTTCTCTCTCTCTCACATAATTCTCTCCACAAATTTCTCCCTCTCAAACTCTTAAAATTCCCTCTTCTTTAATTGATCAACAGCCGACTAACCACCTTCATCACGCCCTCCTCAGCCGTCGACAATCGCACCCAACCAGGTTGACTCTTCAGCCTTTTGTACAAGGACAACCAGCAAAATCCAGCCCCATGCGTAAACATAATTTTCGCACCAGCAACCTCCATTGTTCGGCCTGTAACTTTCTCATCTGGAGTTCAAATCGCATGATTTGCAAGGCATCAGATTCGTCATGAATAGAGCTACACATCTACAAGCACAACCAAGTTTATTCACAATCATCTGAGGTACAATTATGATATACAATTATTATTTTCAAGTTTGATAAAATACATCTCTGATTTATTATCTCTTTTGATCTACTGTCCACTTAAACTGCGAGCGTGTGAATCTGCCTTCCATTCTAGTTGCTCTAGCTTTGTAATTAATAGTGGAATCTAGTTACCTACTGTGGCGGAGATTTTCTGTCGCGACCGTTCGGACGGTCGATCCACACCACAAGCAAGAGTAGGAAAGTGAGGAGTGTGTAAGTAAAAATAATGCATAACACCGAAAAAGGAGAGGCACATGATTTTTACGTGAAAACCCAAATCGAAAAAAACTACGGGGAGAAAAAATCCACTATAATTATCAAGTTATAAGAATTACAGAGAATGACGTGTTCTTGAGAGGATCTATTGGAGGGACCAGATCAGATCCCCTTTCTCGCTAAAAGAGAAGGTCTATTTGTACTGAGTTGTTGGCATGGAGGCGGACGGTGTAGGTGTGATCGCTGTAACTGCACGATCTTCACAAGCAGATTTGCTATAATGACCGTGATTACTGGCGCTGGATTGTTAGGAATGCATGCAAGAAATCTCGTTACTGTCCATAACTGCCCACGTTAGGGAGTGTTACACATTATGAACATGGACAAGGAAGAAGAGGCGTAACCGCGGGCAGACATCTTAGTGGTCGTTGTTGGGAACTTGTGGAGCGGAATCAGGAGGATGTGGACTGTAGATGGCTCCGAAAGAATATAGTCTTTGGGGCTGGAGGTTACTCCAGGATACTTGAGACTACGGAGCTTTCGAGGTGAAGGTTGACTTAGGCACGGTCTGGAGTGATTGCAGGAGGATATGGAGTGGCGGAGGCATTGGGACAGACTGGGAGCTGAGGACGTCTCAGTGGGAGGATTTCAGTTGTATGGACATGTGTCAACATCTTGATGAGGCTCAATTTTTGACCACTACAGATTCCCCCGCTCTTTCGCTTGCGGACTGACTTTTCGGAGATTAGATATTTGAATTGGAGATGTTTCGGTTCCTTCATTTATAAATATGGCAAAGTCTTCAGGGTGGAAGTCACATTTGTTTTCTTCTCAAGAAAATTAATTCTTCAAAATTACTCACGTTCGTTGCTATGTCTTCCTTCTTCGTCAAGTAGAGGAAAGAAAGGGAGAGGATAGAGAGTGAGAATGGATGGCGCAACATGTCAGTCGTTATGATGAGTCTGTCACAATATTTCAGTTGTTGTGATAGGGCTCCGCTATCAGGATTGACATGGAGGGTTTTGCTTCAAGTCGATTTGACCGACTGGTCTCCCGGTCTAGGTTCAGTCTTGAGGCTTGGAGTCTTTCTTTCCTGATGACGTGTTCAAGGTAGGAGTAGGGCTGTCCTGGGTGATTACGGAGGAGGATGTGACTCCACGATAATTTTACTTATCTTGGAGTCTTCATTCTGATCACCGCTGCCTTGCGCTTGGAGACTCTTCTTGCGGTGAGGAACATGAGGGGAGTATGGACATCGCCGATAAAGCACTCCATCCAGAGCTCTGACCTCATCCTCAGAACAAAGGTGAGTGATGTGATATCATCACTGGCTTGTGTTTTGGAGGCTCCATCCTGGTCGGCCATCGTTGCCTCGCATGTCTTGCTGGAGTTCGTCTGGCTTCCTTGGAGGCGTGTTCCATGCTGAGAGGAGAAGGTCCTTCATCTGAAGAATCTCTTATTTTTATGAAGAAATTTCCCAGAGCTTCTTCTAGGATCTTTTGGGCACAGGTGTAAGCAATGTGATTGCTTCTTCTGACGGTTGTTCTCCGTAGGACATGCTTTCGGAGCTCGGAGGTGAAGCTAGACGTAGCGGCAAGATGGAAGGGTCGAATCATCTGTATTTTTAAAAAAAAAAGAAACACAGAATTGTAATGGAGTTTTGCATTGCTCTTGTTAGATGTAATCAAATATGTATTTGAAGGAATGAATCCGGAATGGATTGACTTGAAATAAATATGTATGTATTTCTTTGGGAATGAAAATGATTGTTGGTCTTGCCTGGTTTGTTTTACTATTGGTTTTTTGGGATGGACATGGTCATGCCTCTTTGGAGTGCCAATCTCCATCACTAGTGTAATTGGTTTGATTTGGGAGGGAATTGGTGAGCCCGCCGGTGTTGTTTTCGATTGGAGGTTATCCCATCAGAGGTACCTGCAAACGTTTAGGACTTCGAATAGTGAAATTCTCAGCACCGGAGTGGGATTCACGTACGCTTCCGAGTGGAGGTTTGGCCTATCAGCAGAGCTGTGAGCTTGGGACTCTGAGAAAGGGGAATCTCTGCAACAGAGTCGGGGCTCTGAGTGGGGGTGGAACCCACAACGGAGAGAGTTTTCGGGCTGGCATTTGCGTTTCGCATACGATAGAGAGAAACTACCGGGGGTACAGACGTCTGAGGGGAGCCAGCAGTATGACGTTTGTGTTTCGCATCTGGTAGAGGGAAACTACCATGGGGACAAACACTGTCGAATGAGGGGAGGAAGGATTATGCCACACAAGCATGCAATGAAACGAGTTAAATTAAAGGTTAGATGCAGTATAATAAGAGTAATGAAAAAATCAATATAACCAGCAAAAATTAAATAGGTTGGGGTAACAAAACTATGTATACTCAGCTTCTAATCACTCGAGGGGATAATTTAAACAATAAAACACTCATGTATATATCATATATCTCGTGCAATTATGGGTTAAATATACATAACCAGTGTTATCCTGTAATGAGCAATTCGTGCAAACATACGCAAAGGAGGTGTTCAGACAATACCGAGATGATTATGCCTCTCCGAAACGTTCGATTTCTTCAGCATTTAACCACACAAAACTAGTATGTCGAGGGGATAATCCAAACAAGAAAATTCTCATGTATATAGCATATGTTTCGTGTATCTATAGGCTCTCCGGAACATTTACCTGCAAGTTAGGAAGGGACCTGAAGTGGGGGTGCGACCCAACGACAGATTGGATGCGTCTACTTCGAGTAGGGGTAAGACCCACAACAAGAGTGACGATCCGGGCCTCTGAGTGGTGGGAATCCCAGCTGTAGTGTTAGGCCTCAGAATGGGGAAATCCTAGCATCAGAGTTGGGCTCGTGATTGCTTTTGAGTGGGGATTTTGCCCCATCAGTGGAGCTGTGAACTTGGTAAGGAACTTAAGTGGGGGTGCGACCCATCGAGAGATTGGATGTATCTACTCTGAACAGGGGTAGGAACCTGCAGCAGAGTGATGATCCGGTTTAAATCTCATCCGCCTGTGGGGCCAAAGTTTGAGTTTCGCTCCCGGCAGAGGGAAATTATCAGGGGTACAAACGTTCGCAAGAGGAGTGGAGCCTGTAGGCTGGCATCTGTGTTCTGCGCTTGGTAGAGAGAAACTACCAAGGGTACATTCGCCTGAGCATTCGCCCGTAGGTTCGGATGAAAGGAGCCTGTAGGCCGATGTCTGTGTTCTGCACTTGATTGAGGGAAACTAACAAGAGTACATTCGCCTGAGGGGAGCCCAGAGGCTGGCGTCTGTGTTCTGCGCTTGGTAGAGGAAAACTATCAAGGGTTCATTCGCTTGTGCATCCGTCTGTAGGTGCAGATGAAGGGAGCCCTTTTGTGGTTGCTTGCGTTGCCGTCTCTGAGTAGGGGTGGAACTCACAACGGAGCGTGCAAGCTCTGAACTCCGAGTGGAGTAGGCTGAAAGTGGTTTGGAGCAAAACATAATTATATTTGACAATGTAATTGAAGTAAAAGTATAGAAGTCAAGGACAAGGGTGCTGCCCTGCTTACAGAGGTGCGAGTTGATCAGTCGGTTGTCCTGTATTGGGTGACTGCATGATGTGGTTGGATGGGAGAAGCGCTTGGTTGTCCAGACCCGGAGATTGCTTCGGGTGTGAGGACGTACTCCTTGAGAAAGCCTTGACAGATGAGCTCTTGCAGGTACCTCCGGAGGATTCAGCAATGGATAGTCTTGTGTCCTTTGCCATCGTGGTGGGAATAATACTCTTCTGCTTCGGGATGTAAGAAGTCGTACTGGATGGGTCTCAGACGCCTGACCCATGGCTGATCCTTGATGGTGTTGAAGGCCTCGTTGATTGGGAGCCTCAATGAAGTGAACTGCTTTATCGACTGGTAGGCTCGGAGCGGGCTCGGTGAGAGGATTGGAAGCGCTTGCCTTTTGTAGGCAGGTTGCCCCCGGTTCTGATCTTGGGCATGGGTAGAGTATTCGCCTGAGAGTTTGGCTTTTCTCTGTGATCACCAGGCTTTGTGGAGTGATTGGAGGAAGTATTCATTGTCTCCTCCAACTGGATGTAGGGCTAAGTTCGGGACAAGACTTTGCTTATCCGAGTGAAATTATGCGACAGAAGGTGCTTGTATAAGGGTGGGAGACTTGCATCCCGCTGATGAAATCGAGTGCGGAGACATCCTCACTGCAGTTGGGGACCTTGACCAATTGGCTTTGGAAGTAGACAGTGTAAGATTTAAGGTTGTCGCTCTGCCTCATCTTGATAATGAGAATATGGTGGTTGTTCCTCGTAGTCTCCCTACAAGATGCGTAATGGGTGAGGAACACTTGGGACACCTTGAAATTGTGGAGAGATTGCAGAGGCAGGGAATAGAACCAATCTGAGGCAGCTCCTTTCAGACTGGAAGGAAAGGTGAGTTACATGAGTGGGTCGTTGCGCGAGTAGATCATCTTATCCCTCAAAATGCCATATATGCTGGACGGATCACTCACTCTAGAGTAATAGTCGAAAATCAGAGTCGAGAATTTCTTTGGGAACTCGCACTCCAGAATCTCCTTGGAGATAGAGGAGTCAGAGACCTTGACAGTTGAAAGAGTCGATCGGCTATCGAGCTGCAACTTTGCCTCCCTGATCCTTCTTTGGATTAATTCGTCGATAGACTGGATGTCGGGAGATTCCCTGGTTTCAAGCTCACTTTCTGATTACGTCAGCGTCAGGGGTTCAGGAGGACAACGATCTGAGCCTGAAGTCGGTTGTTAAGCTGCCTCAATGCCTCCTGCTTACGAATGTCATTCTCACGGTCGAAAGCTGCTTGCTCCCGATCGCGATCAGATTGGGCTTGTTGTTCCTTCATCTGCTCTTTCATGTCAGCGAGCATTTGAAGGAGTTGATTTTCGTGCTACTGCGGTGGTTGGACACTGGTGGCTGGTTCCTGAGGTGAGGAGGAACCAGTGTCCTCGGTAGTACGCTGCTGATCGTCGGTAGGCGGGGAGCTGTGCTCTTAGTGGTGCTGATGGTTTGGCTTTAGACGTGGCGCCGTTGAGGGTGATAACTTGCTTTCTTGGGGCCATTGACGCTATGGAAGAGGCTTTTTTAGATAGGTTTTTGGGTTTTTAGGGGAGAAATTGAGTGTAGAGACTCAAATCTCAATGGAAACACCAGTTTACGGCGGATATTTTTCGTCGCGACCGATCGGACGGTCGATCCACATTACAAGTGAGAGTACGGAAGTGGAGAGTGTATAAAGTAAAATTAATGCACAACATCGAAAAAGGGGAGACACAAGATTTTTACGTGGAAACTCAAATTGAGAAAAAACCACGAGGAGAAGAATCCACTATAATTCTCAAGTTACAAGAACAACAGAAAATGATGTGTCCTTGAGTTAGGATCTATGGGAAGGGACTAGATCAGATCCCCTTTCTTGCTGGAAGAGGTATATTTGTACTGAGCTGTTGGCATAGAGGCGGACAGTGTGGGTGTGACCGCTGTAACTGCATGATCTTCACTAGCGAATTTGTAGTAATAGCTGTGATTACGGGTGCCGGACTGTTAGGATTACATGCAGGAAATCTTGTCAGTGTTTATAACTGCCTGTCTTGTGGAGCGTTACACATTATGAAGGTGGATGAGGAAGAAGAACGTAACCACAAGCAGACATCTCGGTATGGTGGAGTGGAATCGGGAGGATGTGGACTGCAGATGACTTCGGAGAGATATAGTTTT
This sequence comes from Agave tequilana, assembly GCA_038442645.1. NCBI lineage: Eukaryota > Viridiplantae > Streptophyta > Magnoliopsida > Asparagales > Asparagaceae > Agave > Agave tequilana. Next base: position 212,332 of record JAVJIF010003094.1, read on the forward strand.
CGGGGTTGGAGGTCCGGATGACTTGAGACAATAAAGCTTCCGTGGTGAAAGTTGACTTAGGTGCGGCCTGGAGTGATTCTAAGAGGATGTTGGAGTGGCGGAGTCATCGGGACGGACTGGGAGTTGTGGACGTCTCAGTGGGAGGCTTTCAGTTGTATTAACATGTGTTAACATCTTGATGAGGGTCAACTTTTGACCCCTGCACCTACATAACAACATCATCTAATTAGTACTTTGATATTTGAAATTGATCAAGCTATTGCATGTTAAAAAAACATAGCTAATATTAACTGATTAATTTATTCCTACTGACGATCGTTCTTGTTGGTGAAACGTTTCAATTGATTTTCTATTGCTTCTGCACACATACACGTTTCACATCATTTTATGTCCTGAATCGGGGTCTCTTTTCATATAGGCTTGGATACATTTGTCATATTCATGTATTTTCTTTTGTGTCGTTAGAAGTTCTTTAATTAAATGGGGGGTGCTTGCCAACCATTTTCTTTTAAAAAAAAAATGAGCATCTTACTATATGGTTTCTCACATGCGTGATTCGTTGAAATGGCTATATGTCTTATCACACGTATAAACATAATGGCACCCCCACAAAGCAAGAAACAAATTGTTTTGAAATGGGAAAAGAAGGGGCAACCTTTGTGCACAAATTCGTTACATGTGTTAATTCAGTTGAAGAAACTGAATTTTGTATATTATTGATGAGGGCACTGTTATATATATATATAGGCATACACTTGCATAATAAAAAAAAAACTCCTACTTCTAGTGCAATTAGTATTATAATTATAATTATAATTCTATTCTTAACACTCCCTTGCAAACTCATGATGGATGGAAAATTGTGAGCTTGAATAAAGGAATAAATCAAAAGAATATCTACTAAAAAAAAAAAAATCTGAAAGTTGATTTTGATCCCACATGGTGCTCTTCGAAAGGTGTTGAACTAGGAGAACTTGTATTCTTTAACAACATGCGTCAATCTGGCCCTCAAGATTTATCGATTCATTATCCATCTTATGAAGATTACATGGATTTAGTGTGAATATTGAAAAAAAAATAAGTGAAGAAAACATTCATGAGCCAAATTAAAGAATTTTTAATATCTCATGTATATTATCGATTGTTGAAGAACGATCTGGGAAAATTCTACTAGGAAACCTGAAGTGCATTGAGGTATTCATATTCTTCACGCAAAACTTTTCTAAGTCAAGTCACACAATTAAGATACAGTTTCCATTCATCATTAGTCAATTTAGATACTGTTTCCTTCCATCATTACTCAATTTAGATACAGTTTTAGTATTCTTCATTTTTTTTTTTCTGTTTTACATAAAAATTTAATTTCTCAGGGGGCTTGAAAAATCTCAATGACAATGTTTCATAGATTTTTTCTTACTAATTTTTTTTTTTTGAAATTGTCCAGTGCCTTCTTACATCATTGATTGTCATAATTGTGGGCATGGCAGCGATCTGAGAGGATGCCCCCAATCTCCTTTCAACATTGAAGGTATGCTCAGTTTCTGATTTATGCTGATACCATTCATGGCCTTCAGATAATATTTTCTTTTACGGAAAGGGAACTGAGAAAAGAAAAACTTAAGCCTGTTTCAGGTTGCTTTGTCATCCACATTTCTTTAAATCAATTGGCTTCTATCTGGACTAGTTTTAGTATTGTTTTAATATTCTTTTTGGATGCTAAATAGCCGGGAAATGTTTGTTCTGTAGGATAGATCATTTTTTTTTAAGTAGAAATGATTAACATCTACTATTTTATTCATGTTTTATTATTTGATTCAGATTTTATTATCTTATGCATGGCAATTTTATTAGGTGATGCAACAAACTGCACATCTGCTGAAGCAGTACAGAAAGTGAGACAGAAGATCATAGAGCATATTGACTTGTGGCTTTCAGAATGCCAATCAGGTAGGAGTAACATAGATATTTGTGCACACATTCTTAGTTCATTGTGTTACTTACAATTTCATCAGATGCATTATTCCATACTGTTCAATACGTTATTATCATGGGCCAATACATCATAGAATTGGTCTATCGTTTTTTTTCCCTTTGTTTGAGTTAACTTGAATCATCCATCTTGCTGTAGTGGAAAAGGCCAATTTCTTTGTTGGTATTTGGCTAAAAGGCTTGGGACCGGTGTAAGCTAAATTGGTAGTGTCTTGGGTTTAATTGTATTTAGCCTTCTATCAACCTTTTCTCCTAGCCCACGTGGGATTAATCCTTTCTTCTTCGTCTTTGTATCTATGTTTCCCTTATAATATTCTTTTAATTTGGATTTGAGCCAAAAACTCGATAGTCTCCACTGTGGCTCCTATCCGGAGACGATGCTATAGAAGGAACCCATCACTTTGAACATTTGATGATCAACTGTCACAGTTTCTACTTGGGTTATTTGGATTGTGTCTCGACTAACTATAGCACCCAACTGATTGCATGTGGAGTACAGCTCCATATTGTGCCAAGGGCCCAGCATAACATTAAGTTGTATCCTTGCATTATCAGCATGTGGCTCAACATTATCAGCCTATTCTATGCTCAAACTAGGCTAAAAAATCTTCATCATGGTCTCTGATACTGTTTTTAGTGATAAAGGCCCATTTACTATATTTGGTTAAAAGGCTGGAACCCGTATGGCTCAAAAGGGAAATTTTCTCTTGGAGTCTCGGGTCCAATGGACCAGTCATATTTAATGGTTTTAACCATTTATCCTTCTCTTCTGGGAGGAATCCTTTTTCTTCGTGTGTCTGTCTCTTCTTTTGCCTTTCTTATCATATAATAAGTGTCTTCAACCTGGATTTGAGCCAGAATCTTAACACCTGGAAAGTATTTGTTGGCCCAAAGCCCATTACTTTATTTTTGATGATGATTAACTCATATAATTATTGTACTAATGATCTTGTGTTTTCTAAGTCTCAGATATATGTCAAGATCTTAGCCGGTATTTAGCTTCAACAAAAAATTTGAAGTCAAGTTTTGGAGCTAGCACGTGTTGATTTAAGAGCTCGCGCATCAAGATCACATCAAGTACTCAAAGATGGAATCATCGCTCTTTGGATCAAGTTTGGCTCAAGTCAAGATGAAGAAATAGAAGATTTGAGTCAGGAGTTTGTAAGTTTAAGATTTTTGTTTTAAGATAAAATATAAAGGATAGATTAGTTATGGATTACTCATGCTCATATACACACAAAATTTATATAGTGTTTTCATAAGAAAAGTTTTCGGTTTTAGTTTTAACCTTTTTGGGTTTAAGCTTTAACTTTGATGCCTCAAAAATAGTTCACATGTTTGTAAAATGTGTTGATTTTTGATCACACATTTGTATTTCAAAGTATTGATAAGAACTTATTTTTGTGGATTCTATGGAGATTTTATGAAATTTAAGATGTATTTTAAAAAATTATTAAAACTGTTTTTGTGCTACTAGCGGTAGACCGACCGGTCGACCGAAGCAAGGCTCAGTCGACCGACGTGCACTAGACGTGCACAAGCCCATGTGACTTGAGCTCGGTTGACCACTGTAGAGATCGGCTGACTGACCGGTCGATCGACTGAGTCTGCAAGGCTCTCAGGTTTTCTCGGTCGTCCGGGCGGCCGATTATTCTACTGATTTGCTCGATACCATTGTAGTTTTCTGACCATAGTTTTTTATTTTTATATTCAATCAATATGATTTAAATTGCATTTCAAAGATAATTTTCAGTGCTACATTTATTATTCATTGGTCATTTTCTGATTTAAATGTTAAAGATGTCAAATATTGGGTTAAAATCTGTTCTTGTTCTGAAAACAGTTTACAGTTTCTGGTTGACACCTTTCAGTGTTTTGTTGCTAACTTTCTACTCTGATAAGATATTGATTTGATTTAAGTTGCATTATAAAGAAGAATTAAAGATTTACAAATTCTTCATATATACTTATTTCCAAATTCTGACGTTTTAGGCCTCAAAACTGTGTTCAAATTTGACATATTGCATAATCTGGGTCTGTGGTCTGACCGCCAGACTCCAACTGTCCGAAATTTGACTGTTGGTCGGTCGACCGAGCAGTCGACCGACAGGCCATTCTGGCCAGATTCTGAGCCATAACGACTAGTTTTTGATCTCCTATAAATAAGGGAACTTTTGGCTTGTTTTATATAAGATTTTTATAGAGTTTTCAAGAGCCATTTTCTCATCTTCAACAAAAGTTTTTAACAAGTTTTTAGGCTAAACTTTCATATCAAAAGAGTTTATCAAGAGTGATTCTCTTGAGTTTTTCAAAAGTTTTTCTTTGAGTTTTTCACTTTCAAATCTCTTGTTTTTTCTCACACAAGTTTGAACTTTTCATAGCCATATCTATCTTATAGGAGCTTTGTTTGTGAGGGTGTTTGAGGGTGATCAAGTGTTAAGATCACCAAGTGTTCCACCTTCTATTTTGAGGTGTTGTAGAGGTGCGGCCTCGGCGAACTTGTGGGTTCGTGTTGTGTTGTTCTTACGGGAACAAGAGAGGGACTTGTGAGTTCAAGAGTTTTAGTGTGAACTCATTGTAGGTGTTGCGACACCGAGTAATCTTACGGAATCGATTCTAGTAAAAATCCTTCATAGTGGTGAAGGCAGGAACGTAGAGCAAGTGTGCTCGAACTTTGAAACAAATCTCCCGTGTTTGCGATTGCTCATCTCGCTCTCACTTGTGTTTATATATCTTGCATACTTTTATTGTTCATCTTATATGCTTGATATACTTGTGCTTAATTGATATATGCTTGGATTGTTTAATTTCTTACGTGCTATTATTTCTTGTATATTTATTGCATGCTTGGTATTGTGCTCACACTTGTATTCAACTAAGAGAGCTATAATATCACCTCAACTCTTAATTTAGAGGAATCTTGAGGAGATAGTTCAGTGCCTTTCACCGGGTATTCGGCTTCACTCTTTGGTTATACATCGTGTGTTAGTTTTTAGTTTGCATAATAGTTTTAATTCCGCATTAGTTGACATAGATTAGTTAATCACCTATTCACCCTCTCTAGGTGATCTACAATTGGTATCAGAGTTTGGTGTTCTTGATTTGAGTTTAACAACTTAGAGTTAAAGATTCTTATTTTGCTAATCACATTATTTGTTTACACACATAAATTTGCTTGCATCTCTTATATTTAATATTCTTAACTTTCAATGTTGGAAAGTTAAGATGTCTATGTATCTCAAAGCCCTTGGTGTTCATGTTTATTTTGTCACTATTAAAGATTCTTATTTTCTAAATGGCAAAAACTTTGAGGCTAATGTAAAAGCCATCCATGCTTTAAAGAGTACCCTAAATGATGAATATTTATCTAAGATGTCTAACATTGAATCAGGTTTTGTAGTATGAAATACTCTTGTCTCCCTTAATGAACAAAAGCAATATCACAAAGGGAGTGACTCGGATGATGGAAGTACCATTTTCAATATGTGCTACATGGTCTAAGGAGATGACCCCATTGAGATAAATTCTGACTCCGAGCTTGATGAAAATATCGACATACCATATGATGAGCTTGCATTATTTTGTCAACTTCTTAAAAAATATGAATTGTTAAAGAAAGAAAAAATTCTTTTAAAAATAAATTTGAAATTATTTCAAAAGAAAACAAATCTTTGAAAAAGAAAATTATTTTGATTGAAAAAGAAAAAGAAATTGTTTTGAAAGAAAATGACTCCTTGAAAAAGAAAATAGTTTTGAAAGAAAAGTTTCTTTTTCTAACTTGAAAAAGAATGTTGTTTCTCATGCTACTATTTCATCACCTCCTATTGATAAAAATAAGATTCATGTTTTGAAAAATAGAATTGATTGTTTGGGCTCTATTTTGAGCCAATGTACATTTAAACATAATAAATTGGATCTATGTTTCGGAAGAAACAAATTTCACATATGCATGCACATCCTACACGGCATACATCTCATGTACACCATGATCACACCCATTCTTATATGTATGTTAGAGTGTACACATGTACACATTGTGGCTGGAAAAGCCATCTTGTAAATTTTTATTTTGATAGATTAAATTCTTTAAATTTTGCAAATAATAATGTTTGGGTTCCCAATATTTCTAACCCTCATGGATCCAAAAAGAAATGGGTACAAAAATCCCCACCTCCTGTGTCTGATGTAGGTGTGGGTTCTCACAAGACGTAAGAGGTTTGGTGCCTTGGTGGTGGATGCATTTGGAGCTTAAGGACAAACACATTTGATGCATCGCTATCAAGAAAGTATGGTGGGAGGACCATCTCTTGTTTTAGAGAAATGAATTGGCTACATCAGTTTTGGTAACCATTTTTTCCTCCTCTTTAAAAATATTTTAAATGTTTATATGCTAGTGTAAGTAACTTAAACTTTATCATATGATGTTTTGTCCTCAATAGCTGAGTTGATTGGTTGCCTAAGCTTTGCATGTATTTTTAAAAAACTTTTCAATGGATTTACATGCCTATTTCTTTTGGTTGATTCATGTTTTTATATGCTTTAGTTAAAGCATATATTGATTTAAATGTCTTTATCATATGTTCATATGCATATTTTATTAAAACTTGTATTATACATGTACAATTTTGAGATACATGCTTTACATGCTCCATTCCTTTTATATACTCAATTATTTGTTTGATTGTACATTGTATGTCCAAGTTTTGATGATTCATGCATAACTATATGATATATCATGTTGTTGAGAAAAAGAATTTCATACAAGTTGTGTTTTGAGCCTTAGTGTATATTTTTATGAATATGTCATTTACATGATTCTTGTGCGCTTACATTTTTATATTTACTCATGACTTTATTTTCATGAGCATTTATGAGCTTTATAGATTTCGAATGTCAACTCTTGTGTATTTAACATGTTTCATGGGATATATGATTTGTTTTCATGTTTGAAGAATCTTTAATTAGTTTTTTAAAAATTACTTTAAACTAGTTATTTATTCTTCATTTGGTAGTGTTTTCAATCTACAACTATTTTCAAATCTTATTTTGAAAACTTCTATCCTTGAAGGGCGGTTGGTTGGGCGACAATGCCTTATGTACCTTATTTAATAGCTTTTTATCATGTGCATGATAAGGGTAAATTCTTATGAGTTATACATATAATTTTCATGATCTATTCATTTTGTGTACTCATACTTGTTTACTATATATGTATGATTCAAAATCTCAAGTGATATTTTCATACATACATATATATGATTTTGATTGTGCTTGTTTTACATTGACCACACATTTTTTAAAGCACAAACTATTTATGCTAAGCTTGATTTTAATTCTAAATGATAATTGGTATTTTCACAAGCTTATATATTGATTTCAATTGGTATTTTTTTGGTATCAGAATGTACTTCATATTTCACCTTCAATTGGTATCAAAATTTACTATTGGTATCTTAAAAATTTTGTTTATTTATGAGTGGTACCAACATTTATTTTGTCGATTACTATTTGATTTCATTGGTATCATAATTCATTTTGTTGACTTCTAGAAATTTCAGAATTTGTTTTAAAAGTGATTTCAAAATTTTTAAAATTTATTTGATATGTATTGCTTATACAAAAGATGAGCTTAACATCTCCTCTATATATAGATTCATATTGAGTGTATTTTACTTATTGAGGAGCTTGACCTCTCTTCTTTAAGTGGTAGACATGTGTAGGGGGAGCTTAACATCTCCGTCTACACATTGTATATTATGGTTATATGGGTTAGGGTTTAGTCATCCCTTCTCCATGTAATGCATGTATGCAGGGGGAGTTAACGTCTCTCCTCTTCATGAATGTATATCGCATATACATTTTTCTTGTCTATCTTTACTCCTTTGTTGATGAATTGACAAAAAAGGGGAGAAGAATTTAGAGTTTATATATGCATGTTAGATTTTTGATTATGCATATATGTTTGTTTATGTTTGTTTATGCGTTTACATTGATATCTATTTGTTTTATGCTATGCATGAGTTAAGGGGGAGCATCTATGAAGCTTATCTTTAATCCATGCATATATGAGTTTTGTCATCATCAAAAAGTGAGATATTGTTGGCCCAAAGCCCATTATCCTAATTTTGATGATGATTAACTTAAGTGATTATTGTACTAATGATCTTGTTTTTCTAAATCTCAGATATATGTCAAGATCTTAGTCGGTATTTAGCTTCGACAAAAGATTCGAAGTCAAGTTTTGGAGTTAGCACATGTTGATTCAAGAGCTCGTGCATCAAGATCGCACCAAGAACTTAAAGATGGAGTCGTCGCTCTTTGGATCAAGTTTGGTTCAAGTCAAGATGAAGAGAAAATTTTCAATAGAAGATTTGAGTCAAGAGTTTGTAAATTTAAGATTTTTGTTTTAAGATAAAATATAAAAGATAGATTAGTTATAGATTACTCAAGCTCATATACACACACACAAAATTTATGTAGCGTTTTCATAAGAAAAGTTTTCGGTTTTAGTTTTAACTGTTTTGGTTTTAAGCTTTAACTTTGATGCTTCAAAAATAGTTCACATGTTTTTAATATGTGTTGATTTCTTATCACTCTATTTATATTTCAAAGTATTGATAAGAACTTATTTTTGTGAATTTTATGGAGAAATTATGGAATTTAAGATGTATTTTAAAAAGTTATTAAAACTGTTTTTTGGGCTGCTGGCGGTTGACCGACCAGTCTACCGAAGTAAGGCTCAGTCGACCGACTGGTTGACCGACGTGCACAAGCCCATGTGATTTAAGCTCTGTTGACCGACCGTTCTGCTGATTTGCTCGACACCCTTGTAGTTTTCTGGCCATAACTTTTTATTCTTATATTCAATCAATATGATTTAAATTGCATTTCAAAGATAACTTTCAAAGCTACATTTATTATTCAATGGTCATTTTTTGATTTAAATGTTAAAGATGTCAAATATTAGGTTGAAATCTGTTCTTGTTCTGAAAATAGTTTACAGTTTCTGGTTTGACACCTTTCAGTATTTTGTTGCTAACTTTCTACTCTGATAAGATATTGATTTGATTTAAGTTGCATTATAAAGAAGAATTAAAGATTCTGAGTCTAACGACTAGTTTTTGATCCCCTATAAATAAGAGATCTTTTGGCCTGTTTTATGTAAGATATTTGGAGAGTTTTCAAAGCCATTTTCTCATCTTAAACAAAAGTTTTTAACAAGTTTTTGGGCTAAACTTTCATATGAAAAGAGTGTTTATCAAGAGTGATTCTCTTTAGTTTTTCAAAAAATTTTCTTTGAGTTTTTCACTTTCAAATCTATCTTGTTTTTTCTCACACAAGTTTGAGCTTTTCATAGCCATATCTATCTTATAGGAGCTTTGTTTGTGAGGGTGTTTGAGGGCGATCATGTGTTAAGATCACCAAGTGTTCCACCTTCTATTTTGAGGAGTTATAGAGGTGCGGCTTCGGTGAACTTGTGGGTTCGTGTTGTGTTGTTCTTGCAGGAACAAGAGAGGGACTTGTGAGTTCAAGAGTTCTAATGTGAACTCATTGTAGGTGTTGCAATACCGAGTGATCTTGCGGGATCGATTCTAGTGAAAATCCTTCATAGTGGTGAAGGCGGAGACGTAGAGCAAGTGTGCTCGAATTTCGAAACAAATTTCCCGTGTTTGCAATTGCTCATCTCTCTCTCACTTGTGTTTATATATCTTGTATACTTTTATTGTTCATCCTTATGTGCTTGATATACTTGTGCTTAATTGATATATACTTGGGATTGTTTAATTTCTTGCATGCTATTATTTCTTGTATATCTATTGCATGTTTGGTATTGTGCTCACACTTATATTCAACTAAGAGAGCTATAATTAGCACCTCAACTCTTAATTTAGAGGTATTTTGAGGAGATAGTCCAGAGCCTCACTGGGTATTTGGCTTCATCTTTGGTTATACATCGTGTGTTAGTTTTTAGTTTGCATAATAGTTTTAATTCCTCATTAATTGGCATTAGATTGGCTAGTCACCTATTCACCCTTTCTCTAGGTGATCTACAATATTGATTCCTTATTTTACAAGTGCCTCGGATTGCCTCTACTTACTATGTTTCTCTCTTACAATTGGAGATGAAGCTTGGGAGTTTTGAAGGATGATGAATGCAGGATTGGAAATCTCGGCCGATTCTGGTATGAATCGGCCGATTCGTATTGGAATCGGCTAAGACTGATATAGAATCGACCTCACATAATGGGTTTCAGGGAGATCAGAGAGGAATTGCTGGTAGAAAATGAGGATCAGCCGGTATCGACCAATATCGACCGAAACGGCCCGATTCCATGCCGATTATGGGCCGTGAAAACAGAGCAATAGTAGAGATCTGAGGGATTTGTGGCCTAATTTCAAATAGAAAGAGAGATTTCTAAAAAAATTACAAACCTTGGATCGGAGAAGATTTGCCTGAGAAGGGGAGAGGGTTCGTGAGATTGGGGAAGAGGTAGAGCGATCGAAGACAGAGATTGATAGTTGTGAGATCGAGTTCAGAGAGAGAGGGAGTTCCTCTCTCTCTTTCTCTCTCTCTCTCTCTACACACACACACACACACACGCATACACACACACACACACACACGTGCGCGCGCGCACACACACATGTATGCATTTAATACAAGATTATTTTGGATTAGGAAACACATATATTAATTTTAATAGAAATTCTTAATTAATCATATTTAATTATTAAATTAGCAACTTTAGCACTTAAAAACATAAAGGTTAAAATTGTTGCTGATTAATTTAATAAACTAATAAAATTAGCTTTTAGACACTTTTTACATCTTTATTAGTTCTTTTGAAAAAAATGTATTAAATTTTAATTTATTTTGATATTGAAATGTACTTAGTATTTTCAAAATCTGATTCAAATTTCATCAATGATTCTCAAAAAGTACGTCAAAATCTTACTAATTATATGAACAAATTTTAAAACATTTTCTATTATTTTTAAAATTTGTTTTTACCCAAGACGGAAATCTCCAAGATGATATGGCCGATTCCGATGAAAATTGTTGACTGATTCTGACTCCGAGATTTCAAACGATGGATGAATGGTTTGTTTATGCGAATAATATGGCCGCTTTCTGAAATTCCTGTAATATAAATCCTCACAACTTAATGGAAAGATTTTGGCCTGAAAAAGCTGCATCATGAAAGATTGGCTATATGAACATAAGAAACATAATAAAATCTCTCTGTATTTCTTATAAAGTTATAATACATGCTTTTTTAGATAAGAAAGCAATGAAAATCCTCAAAAAAGAATCTAAATTGACAAAAACGCTACGTCCCATTTCAAACTTGATTCACTATAATAAGTACATGGACTCAACAAAACCCTTGAGTGGCTATAATCTAGCTATCTAGTCATGATTTGTGCACTGAAACCCTTGAGCAACTAAAATATTGGTCCAAAATTGTAAAAGAATAATAATAAAAAGATAAAGAACAATAAATCTCAAAGTAGTTTCAATGCAGTAATGACTGGAAGGCAAAAGAATAAGCATTAATCAAATTCTTGGTATAATTTTAATTGTGGAACAATGTCATATTATGCTTTCTCCATCATCCTAGAATAATTTTTAATGCTCTGGCATATCACACGTGGTTAGATTGGAAGAGTTTACGGTTTCACTATAGCTGATAGCTTAATGACGTCATGCCCTAAAATGATACCAACCTACTACTAGTAACCTTCTGTAAAAGATTCACATGAATAATCTCATCACATTATAATTTCCAGAAATATTTATTCACTGTGCAGGTCCTTCAAGTTAAACCTGAGTTGATTCATTTTCTGGGTTTACTAAAGGTCCTTTCTATGCCTAGTATAAGAAAATTCTTCTAAGAAATAATGGCTGTCTGGATTTTTCTATTATAGTCCCACAAATAATATGAATGTAAAACATTGCATAGCTTAAGTTTTTGTAATCATGATAACAATTAGTGTTATTTTAGGTATCTAATAGAGTATGTAACAGTAGGCGGCTTCTCTCATCTTTTAGGCCCTCCTGATGATGAACCTGATTTATTCTTCACATCGAAAAGGATGACTTCCACTGCGTAGACATGACTCCATCTTTCAATCTTGAGAAGAGAATTTGAGATGCTGCGTCAGAGACATTTGCTGGTAATATTGTAATGAACTTCTCTCAAACCATATTTAATCCATGTATATCCTATCCATTTTTAAGGTATAGCACTTTCAATGTTGAGAAGAGAATATGATGAGAAACTGGAGTATGCTACGCCGGAAACATTTGCTGGTAATATTGTATTAAACTTCTCAAATTTTTTTTAATAAACTTGTAGAGGTTGTAAATGATGCATATCTATCCATTTTTAAGTGGCAGTTGTCTGGTAGAAAGAAGTCCTCTCTCCCATGAGAAAGGCATTTGTGATTGGCATGTAATGGGAGTAGGCCAGCTTGATAACTGTTGGTTACACTGTCCTTATAGCCGGACGACACTGCCCATTTATATTAATGCATAATTTAAAGAAATCGTAGATTTGTATGTCTTTTGTGTTTTAAGCTAAGATGAAGAAAAACATTTAGAATTCAAGTTGTCCCAAGTTATGTAAACTTTGAACAGCAATTAAACAAAACGAAAAACCTGTTTCTTTTATGGCGACATCTAAAAGGCGCGACAAGGAAATCTCTGGATAGAAACGTTAATGAATTTGGAAAGTGGATTGTGTGATTATTCATCGAAGACAAAGTATAAAGTTTCATGGTTAAACAAAAGATATTAGTTTAATGTGGAAAAGTTGATGCAGAAGAGAGAACAGATGAGAAGGAACAGCTCCCATTTCAACTTTTCCATTGGGATCAATTATGCTTGGAGATGATTGCAACCATATGACGTAAAAAACAAGGATTAAAGATTTGATTTTTACAAGATGGTTTAATTGTGAGCTCAAATGGAGACAAGATGCAACATCTACAATCTCTCTCCTCTCTGGATAAAGATGACATTAACAATCGAACCACAAATATAATAAGATGTAACAACCAAAGCTCATTCTAAACAAAGTAGAATGCAGAACTGTATCTCAAAATTAATAGCCCTTTAGCTTCTCCAGATTAAAAGCTTAGGCTACAGAATGACTCATTCTTCAATGGATGACGCTAGTAACACAATAGACTGCTACACATGAATAGCAAGAAATTGAGCAAGTAGAGTACACCAAAAATAACCTTCTCGGTGTCTGCTAATGCAGTATGGGACAGTGTGTGTGAGAGACGGTTCAGAGCTTAGTAAACATAGCCCTTGACAAGCATGCCTTTCTTGGACTCCTCAGACTCGCCCTCACCAGTGTACTTGCCGAGCTGAGCCAGGGAGTTGGCCTTGGCACGAACAAGGAGCACTTCTTGAGCTGTCTTGATACATTCTCAGGGCGCCCTCCCCATGTCTTCATGCAAGTGCTCTGGCGTTGGAGAATGACACGTGCCACAGGTTCAGGCTCTGGTTAATGGCATTCAGCTTCAGTTTGGCTTCCACCTCTGATTGCCCTCCTGATAGGACTGGATGGGGGTAAAGGATGAACTTTGGTACACCTAGAAAGGAAAGGGATCGAGGAAAACACTTGCCATGGATCCCTGGCATAGCCGGGGAAATTCTCTGGTGAAGGAGCCTGAGAGTGTACTCGTGCGACCTGCTCAGGGGTGGCCTTCTCCTTGCTGGGCTTGAGGAGGATCCCCTCAAATTTGCATCACATTATTCGCCACGAGATAGAAGACGACCTCTGCCCGCACCTTCTGAGCCATCTCGAAACTCCTGTCAAATTCCATGCTCTCTGTCGAGCAAGATCTCAGGCTGGGACGAGGCCGTTGGTCCTGCAGACAACAAATTTGTTACATCTGCATCTACACTCTCTGCTGAAAATCTTATTCAGCGTGTGTATGTATTTACGCATGTACCTGGGATTTGGCAAGCGAGACCCCGAGCTGCTTCCTTCACTGTGAGTGCTGATGGACCGTTGGGGATGCTTACAACGGTTCGCCTATCAATCAAATTGTATTTTGTTATAAGCAAGGATGCATTTGTAGTTGAGCAGATCATAGCCAACAAAGATTTCATCGTTCAGAAGTAATTCAATCAAGTCTTCGAATTGGGATTGAAGAGGAATGTTGGGTGAAGAGAGTGGTCAAGTTATTGGTACCGTTTGGTGAAGCGAGTGCCTTGCTAATAGTATGCAGCAGAGCACGAGGCAAGCCATCGAGGCCTTGGCACCAGGGCTCATCGTTAGAGCCAGCGAGTGTCACCAAACCCTATACTCAATTGATTCCATCATCAGTATACAACACCTCAAGTATTTTTCTAGATATAGAGGATGTATCTATGGGCTGATCAGTGCATACCCCAGATGCCAGGCACAATGTTCTGCTCAACAAGAACATCAACCATCTTCTTTCCATCGGTTGTAGAATCTCCTCAAGAGAATGGCGCGGAGACGTAGTTGCCGAGGCCTGGGCTGAACCAGCAGGGTCAGGTAGGCCTGGCGGTTGGCCTCGGTGTTCTCCAGCTCAATGGAGGCCAGCCGCTACACGCAGGTTGCGTTGGACTCGTCTATCGCCAAGAATCCCACGGCCAGGTGATGCAACTGGTTTCTATTTTCATCAACAACAATCAGTATATAGTAGGCTCTCTTTAATGTTCACTTGATCATGATCATGATTGAAAACTAGAGCTCATCGATGTGGGAAGTGGAAGCACGGAAGGTGAGGGCGGCTGTCGGGTGCGATTGGACGGTGAGGGAGGCCAAAGGATGGGAAAGGGACTGGCCCTTGACCCATTCGGACTCATCGAGGACCGGAGAGGGCTTGAGGAGAGATGCTGATGCCATTGAAATTTGTCTAAGAGAGATGAGATGAGAGAAGAGGCGGCCTTTGTTGAGTTATGTTGTAGGAAGTGAGGTGTGTGTGTGAGAGAGTTGAGAATTGAGCTGACCTCTTACCTTATTTATTTCATTTCTTTATATGCTATGGAGATGAATATCACATGCTAATGACGGTCAGGAGAGTGCCCGATGAGCGTGCATGTCAGTGACTGGAATGCCAAGTTGGATTCTCTCTCATTCATTCTTTTCTGATGAATCAAATCTGATCAAAGAATTTGAAATGGCACTGAGTGTTGATGCACGCCCATAGAGATCTGCGGAACTCCTAGCTTGAAAAGGTCTTGCACCACTCTGTTGATAAAATATTATCTTCTTTCTTTCAAGAACAAAGGCCTTGAACTTGAATCTGCACAAATCAACCCGGCTCCTTTTACCATGAGTAATTGGTAGTACTGTAGCAAGAGAAGCCCGAATTTGTATGGAATGTAGCTCTTGTAGTAGTCGACAATGACAATATTAGGAATTCTCTTAATTCATAATCATCAATCATCCGCTTAAGATCGATCTAAACCTCACCTATTTGGCTACATATATTAGAATAGAAGAGAGGTACTAGAAAATCTCTCCACGCTTCAAGGATTTCCTCATCATAGGAGACCATTGGATGAGGATGGTTCTCATCTTACCATATATTCTTTTTCTGTATCATACTAGTGTCCCACTGTGCACAATTATCACCCGAGGAGATCAAACTAGCCAGCTTCCTTGAACACAAAGCCACGGAGAACAATTTCTGATTGATTATGCACATGCTACTGTTTCTTATGCTCTTTGGACCTTGTTCTTGTGAACTTTACGGAGATGAAACCACTAAACAATGACACATAATCTCTCAATAATCCAATCTCAAGTAAATGATTCCAACAACAACAGTAGCCACATCATAATCATTTTAATCATTTTAACCTGTATGTTACAGTGTTACTGTTCTTCTCATTATCAACTGCTTAAACAATAAAAGCCCGCTGTAAATGATCGTGTGGTAGAAGAGATTCTAATTAAAAATATCCTGCAAACTTAATATCGCGGTACAAAAATATCCATAGCACTACATGCTCGAGGTACACTGCACAAAGAACTAGAAGTCTCAAAGGAATATATTAATAGTCCAAAATCTGAACAAAACTATACCAGCTTCAGATTAAGTAAACAAATATCAGAATTGCTTTAGACATGGAATGTTCATTTGGGTCAAAAGCGATTGCCAATGATGTGGTCCTGTTAGAATATATACTTTTAATCCTCTGAATTTAGGAAACTAAACTACATTCAAACAAATTGTTTTAAAAAAAAGCTTTAAAATTCTCTCTTCCTCAAGTAGACTTGTTTTTGTAGTAAATGAAAGGTTCTCTGTTCCAGTTCAAGTTTGCATGTCGCCTTTTTCATGCAAATCCAGTGTTCATCTGACTGATTCTTTTGATTATCTTTAGTTAAGGCGTGCAGAAGTATTGCTTTTTACCAGAATAATAAAAATGTACAACAAAAAGAAAGAAAAGGATAGAGAGATTTATAGGTTTGCGGTTTCTCTATGCAGTGCAGATGACAAATCTTATCTCAATGGAAACCAATTGGCAAATACTAAGGGAAGTCAACATCCAGCGAAAACAAAATTGTTTGTGTCATAAATAAACACTCGAGACACTATAAAACCGGGATGGTCCTTCGCGCGCGCTAGACCGTCCGATCGCTGTGCATTGTGATTCGCGTGGAATTTGAAGAGACTATCACATAATTGATAATACGTTTCTTTCTCCGTTGCGCTCAGAAAACGTTCTCAGCAACTTCTTTCTCTCAGTACGAGACCCCAAGTCCTCCTGCACGCCGTCGTCGAGCACGAGAGGCACATCGTTTGCTGAGCACGAGTCCTCCTGCACGTCCACGAGAGGCACGTCGTTGCCGAGCACGAGTCCTCTTGCACGTCATCGCTGAGCTCGCGCCGATCGACGAGTCTTGCACGTCCTCGCCGAGCACAAGAGGCACCAAGCACGAGAGGCACATCGTCGCCAATCAACGAGTCCTCCTGCACGTCATCGTCGAGCACGAGATGCACGTCCTCGCCGATCGACGTGTCCTCCTGCACGTCGTCGCCGAGAACGAGAGACACGTCGTCGCTGAGTCCTCCTGCACGTCGTCGTTCTCCCTCGTTCTCCCACGCTCCTTCTCCCACATGGATTCCTATTTCAAGCTTCACCCTGGAGAGCTAGGATGAAGATGATGAGGGTGACCCTAACAATAATAATAGATTGTTGACTAGTACATAAAATTATTTGCAAATACACCAGAGCTACAGTTGTGGTTGTTTAAATTTGCCACATCATCAACATCATCATTATCAACATCCATAGGTGGCAGGAGTATAGTTTCGAGTGATGCTTGAGTTGCAGCAACTCATATTGTGGTATTCTTGCACCCATCACTTACACACATTTTTGTTCTTATAAAATCAAGAATCCAGGTTATGAAACTCGTGCTCAGTTGGCAAGTTGTCTTTATACTAATAATAGTTAATTGCATAGAGTACGTTGTGCATGAAACAATATGAAGAAAAAAGCCTTCTTTTTATTTGCCTTTATGTGAACGGTGGCAATCAATTTTTCTCCTCTCCTATAAATTGAGGCCCATGTCATGCATGTTTCCCCACAAATTCAAATTTCAATTTCAGCTACAAAGTCTCTTGCTTAGCTAGTGTCACTCTCATGGCAAGCAACAAGAATTGGGAGCTGTTGGGCTCCAAGAACTGGGAGGGACTCCTGAACCCCTCGACGACTCCCTCTGCCATTTCATCCTTCGCTGCGGTGATCTTGCCGGCTCCGCCAACGACGCTTTGAATGACGACCCTACCCACCCCTAATGCGGCGACAGCCAGTACAGCCCCCGCGACCTCCTCGCCAAAATCTTTGTCTTCTTCGCTGTCGACTACACCGTCACCCACCTCCTCGACGCCAGATCCAACCCCTGGGCCCGCCCCACCGCCGACATTGTCGACCCATATTTCATCACATGGAGCAATGTGCCCAACTTCATGGGCTACGTCGCTGTGTCCTCCGACGACTACCTGCGCGCCACCGGCCGCCGTGGCACACAGACAGGCAATGAGCGGGTCAACAACATGTTCAATTGGGGCCAGACGCGGGTCGACCTGTGGAGGCAGACGAAAGCCGGGGTGACCAAGAACACCACTGGATTTCTGTGGCATGCCGAGGATCCGATGGGGGCCACCGCCTGGATGATCACTTACACGATCACAGTTGCTCACTCCAACAAGCCCAGCGCCCAAGACTAGCTACAGTCCCGATCCAGGAATTTGTCCAACAAGAAAAATCCTTTACATATGCTGAGCTCGGATGGAAAAATCCTTTACATGTCCTGAGCTTGGATCCGCAAAGTGCAGCGTTGTACGGCTATCGGAATCCTCCATGGAGATTGTCCTCGACGGCGGTGACGTTGGAGAACGTGGGCTCGTCAGAGAACGTTGGAGAACGTGGAGATCAGAGCAGTCGACGGCGACGTGGGAGAAGCAGCAGTCATCGTGGGAGGAGGAGCAGTGGGAGGAGGAAGAACGACGACATGCAGGAGGACTCCGCGACGACGTGGAGGAGAACTCGGCGCTCGGCACTGGACGACGTGTAGGAGGACTCGGGGTCTCGTACTGGGAGAAAGAAATTGATGTGATAACTGTTTTAGTGTATGATGTTCGTGAAGGACCCGGGGCTCCATCCCAAAGACTAGTCTATCGATGTGGGACTATTTGTTCGAACAAAGAGTAAATTGATGTGATAACTGTTTTCTGAGTGTATGATGGTCCTGAAGGACCCGGCTCCATCCCAAAATACTTATAAGCTCAAGACCTCCATCCCAAAATACATGTTCCACCCAAACATGTCATTTTTCGCCTGTGGGTGGGTAGGTAGGCCTAATGCGTCTTTGCGTCATTGGGGTATCTATTATACCGTCGAACATCACCCACTCACACGACTAATTTCGGAGCATGGCTCTGATACCACATGAAGGACTCGGGGCTCCATCCCAAAAGACTAGTCTATTGAGTGGAGTTGCCCAGCCCAAGACCATCCCCACGTCTAGCCGATGTGGGACTATTTGTTCGACTCAAACCCAACAATTTTAAATTTCATGTGAATCCTGATGCATCGCGATCGGACGGTCAAGCACGCGCAAGAAGGACCATTCCGGCGAAGGAGCTAACCCGAGCCCTCGAGGAGGCATGGTACGCAATGCAATGGGACTCACCCGAAAATAACAATTTCAACCACAAATAGTGGAGTTTTAATTCTCAATGTCACTTGATCCAATCAAACAGATCTGCGCAGGGCCCCCAGCTCTAGTTTGCTAGCTAGGCTAGCTACCACTTCCCACGAGAGGCAACTAATTAAAGCTGTAATTAATTAAGATAATTAAACTACGGGCCTCAATAAACTAATCAATCTTAGTGTTCCAAATTCTTTGCTAAAGTGACAAAAGGAATTTCAATGGACCCAGTACAAAGCTGAAACTTGAGGGTTCCGGTTCATGTGTGTAAATTAAATTATAAACAATGCAACTTAGCGCTGTCCGAGATTGTACCTAAACAGCACGTTTATCATGTAGGGGGCTAGTTAAGGTTAAGGTTAAAGGTTGCCCAAAACTTTGAAGTCCAGGAGAAAATATGTATATACATTGAGAGAGTAGAAAAAAGAGGTCAGTGGCTACAGGGAAAAAAAAATTCACCATATGAACCACCTCAATCAAACTCAATCTTCTTATTATTTTTTCATGTTCTGATCTTAATTATGATAGCCATTGCCTATATGTAGGTATGTTAAACATTACAATATGGTTTAGACATTGTCTACTCTTTGCACTTGTTCTATTCCGTTAATTTTGTGACGACTTAATGCTTGATTTTTATCTATATGCATTTTAAAGCATGAAGATCACTTTCAACAATGTATATGCGTTTGATATGAGAAAATAGTATTTCAGAAACCCCGTTGGAGGAATTCTCTTGCTATTGGACAAGTTTTGACAAGCAAAATTAGCATTAATATTTAATACTAAAATACGTAATAACTATCAAAAAATTAAAATAATAATTAGCTGGTGAGATTTGATCCATATTGTTTCTATACGTTTATTCTATATATATATATATATATATATTTTCTCTACACAAAAACAATAAATTTGGATTCTTATTAATGTCATTCAAAATATCAACTGGTGTTAATTTTATATAGGAAAATACGCAAATTCTAAGCGTGTAGAGTTTTTTTTTATATGTATAAGTTGTTCCAAGAAAAAAGTGGACAATCCCAATCTCTACTTGTTTTGGTGACAGTAGTTAAGCAAAAAAGTCTCACATCTTGAAGATATTAATTTTTTTCAGCAAAAGCTATCGCTGTCATCCTTTTCTCCTCACTTATTTAATAAATTGAGCGTGTGTCCCGTCTACCTAGTGAAGAGAAAGAGAAAAATGAATGCCTATAATCTGAACTTAGATGTGAAACTTTTGACAAAATTCGATTTATCTTTTAACCGCAGATTGAGTCAAATCTAGCGTGTCAAAATATACAAAAACAATTGGACCGCCCAAAATCAAGTCTTCAAGCTAAGACTCCAAACTGGTACCAGTTTGTTGGCGCCTCTCTCTCTCTCTCTCTCTCTCTCTCTCTCTCTCTCCTCTCTATAAATACAGCATCCCCATCACCCAACAACAAAGAAAGAAGAATCTTTTAATCAGAAGAAGAGAAGAAGAAGAAGTAGTAGCAGCCTTATTAATGGGTTTGGTTGAAGATCAAACACCCATGCAATCCTTTCTCATCTTCTTCATCCCCTTCATCACCCTCTTCTTCATTCTCTCCACCCGCAGTCATCGCCGCAGCAAGCTCCCTTTCCCTCCGGGACCCCGCCCCCTCCCCATCGTCGGCAACATGAACATGATGGACCAGCTCACCCACCGCGGCCTCGCCAACCTCGGCCAGCAGTACGGCGGCCTCTGCTACCTCCGCCTTGGCTTCCTCCACGCATTCGTCGTCTCCACCCCCGACGTGGCCCGGCAAGTCCTCCAGGTCCAGGACAACGTCTTCTCCAACCGCCCCGCCACCATCGCCATCACCTACCTCACCTACGACCGCGCCGACATGGCCTTCGCTCACTACGGCCCCTTCTGGCGCCAAATGCGCAAGCTCTGCGTCATCAAGCTCTTCAGCCGCAAGAGGGCCGAGTGTCCTGGGCCTCCGTGCGCAACGAGGTGGATTGCGCCCTCCGCTCCGCCGCCTCGTCCGTGGGCTCCCCGGTCAACATCGGGGAGCTGGTGTTCAGCCTCACCAAGAACATCATTTTTTGCGCGGCCTTTGGCACAACTTCGAACGAGGGGCAGAATGACTTCATAGGAATTCTGCAGGAGTTCTCCAAGCTCTTTGGTGCGTTCAACATCGGAGATTTCATCCCTTGGCTCAAGTGGGTTGATCTCAACGGCATCAACAAGAGATGAGAGTGGCGAGGAAGGCGCTCGATCGGTTCATCGACAAGATCATCGACGAGCACATGGTGAACCCTAAGGAGGTGGATGCAGCGGATGCCGACATGGTCGACGACATGCTCGCCTTCCTTGGGGAGGCCAAGGCCATTGGTGGAGACTCTGATGTGCTCAAGCTCACCAGAGATAACATCAAGGCCATTATCATGGTATGCAGCTGTTTTGGTTCTCCCTTATATATTTATTTAATTCTTTTAAACAAAAGCTATATTCAGTACTTGAAGCTGAAAACTAATTCTCCGATGTTACCTTCTTATTTTTTTTACTGCGGAACTGGACCTCAATTGACACTTCATTAAGTCGTACTTGTTAAAATATTTTCTTTCTTTCAGACTTATATATGATATCAATGTTAAATTATTATTACATGATGATGATGGAAGGAGAGTAACTCTCCCTCTCTTGATTACACCATCTTTGTCGGCAGAATTCAAGCAGAGATATCTTCACTCAGCGAATTTTCTCTTTGAACTTTCATCTAATCTAAAAAAAACTTCACTGAAAATGATATTAATAGGCATTTCCTTTCACTTTACTACCACTTTGTCTGACTCTTTTTCTTGTGTCATTGGTCGATGCAGTTGAAAAACTCTAAGTTAATTGATTAATTATTCTTTCTAAAAACAAACGGCCGATCCGTGTCCCAAGTGCCTTCTTTCTTATACTCCAACAATCTTTTTCCTTGCCGCCTTTTGTTTTCCTCTGGGATCAATTGCTATAAAATACATATACATATTTAATTATATACGCATATATTCATACACATTACTTTTTTATTTTTTATTTTTTTTTTCCCTTTTCGCTTTAGAAAACTAAATACACATGTAGAGACAAGTATCTTGATTGCTAACACGTTGTATATCTTGATTTTAGTTTTAGAAGAAAGAAAAATGTAAGAATTATTAATTAACAAAGTGCAGGATGTGATGTTTGGTGGGACCGAGACGGTGGCGTCTGCAATCGAGTGGGCCATGGCGGAGCTCATGAGGAGCCCAGACGATCTGAAACGGGTGCAGGAAGAGCTAGCCCAAGTGGTTGGGCTCGAACGCAAGGTCAGCGAGTCCGACATGGGCAAGCTGCCCTACCTCAAGTGCGTCCTCAAAGAGACACTACGCCTCCACCCGCCCATTCCCCTTCTCCTCCACGAGACGGCGGAGGACTGCGAGATCGCTGGCTATTCTGTCCCAAAAGGATCGCGAGTCATGATCAACGCCTTTGCAATCGGCCGCGACAAGAGGGCGTGGAAAGACGGACACGTTCCGGCCGTCTAGGTTCGCCCCCGGTGGTGACGCTGCCAATGTCGACTTCAAGGGTAATTTCTTCGAGCTCATCCCGTTTGGGTCCGGCCGACGATCTTGCCCCGGGATGCAGCTCGGATTGTACGCACTGGAGCTCGCGGTTGCTCAGCTTGCACACTGCTTCGATTGGGAGCTGCCAGATGGGATGAAACCCAGCGAGCTCGACATGGGGGACGTGTTCGGCCTGACTGCGCCCAGGGCTGTCAGACTCGTCGCCGTCCCGACACCGCGCCTGAACTGCCAGATTTGATTAATTGATCATCAGTAATGAGTCAGTCAATAAGTAGTTGGAGTTAAAACATGCACAAAAGAACAAAGGATTGGTGGTAGTTGGTTGTCAATTTGAATGAAAGAAAGTATTTTTCTTTCTCGACGGAGCAAATGTATGCAGATATGTACAACCACAAGTAATATTCTAAATGTCATAAATAAATAAATAATAATATATATATATATATATTGTTTACGGAAAAATTGCTTCAAGTGGCTCAATAATTGTTTGAAGTGTCAAAAAATGTTTGAAGTTTGCAAGCGTGCTAATAAGGACTTTGATCAAGAATTTTTTGCATCTAGGAGCTTGTCCCCACCACATGACAATACGAGCTACATTGTAATTGCTTAATGCCCGCGTTGTCTTTTGTTTTGTCCTTTTACCTTTTTATCCTTTTGTCTTTTGTCCTTGTATCTTTTTTATGGTAGCAGCTGCTTATCAATTTTGATTTTTGAATTGGACAAAGAAAAACAATTGCTCCATAAAAAGATTGCCCACTTCAAAATTTATTGACAAAAATATTTATAAAATATTTTAAATATTTAAAAAATA
The DNA here is from genome assembly GCA_038442645.1 of Agave tequilana. Lineage (NCBI taxonomy): Eukaryota > Viridiplantae > Streptophyta > Magnoliopsida > Asparagales > Asparagaceae > Agave > Agave tequilana. Next base: position 235,927 of record JAVJIF010003094.1, read on the forward strand.
AATTAAATGAAAACAAAAAAAAGTAATAAATGACTTGTTTTATAAAATCATTTAACCTCTATTGTTTATAAAACAAAATTATTTAATATATGAATATTTAGTTATTTATTTCTCACTAATTTGTTTGTTTATTTTTTATTTTATTAATTTAAAATTGTATATATTATACTAAAAATAAATATAATTTGTCTAGCTCGTAGACGGAAGCTCGTAAAAATTACAAAATTAGAAAAATAGAAACTTAAATTTCTGTTTACTTTTGTTTATTTCACTTATTGAAAAAATTGTCCACTATATTCAATTATGTCCACAAAACTATGAATTTGTCTATAAATAGAGTAAAAATTCATGACAAATTACAAATTCATCACAAATTTATCACTCATTCTAAAAAAATCATCAAAAATTACCTCAAAAATCACAAATTATCTAAAAAATCATGAGCAAAATCACATCAAAATCATCAAATTACCTCAAAATCAACAAATTACCTCAAATAAATTTTTATCCAATTTCTGAATTTTCCATCCAGTTTTGACTATTTTTGTATAGATATTGTAGAATTTGTTCAACTGCTTAAATTTCTGTCTAACTGCTTAATTTTTTGTAAAATTTGTTCACTATATTCAATTTCTATATACCAAACTGTAATTTATTTACAAATAAAATAAATTCATCACAAATCACAATTTATCAATCATCCTAAAAAATCATTAGCAATATTACATCAAAATCACAAATTACCTAAAAAATCATGAGCTAAAATACATCAAATCATCAAATTACCTCAAAATCAGATTTTTTTCAATTTCTGAATTTCCTGTCCACTTTTGACTGTTCCTGTCTACATATTTCAAAATTGTCCAACTGCTTAAATTCCTATCAACTTTTGTCATTTTCTATTCGCTTATTGAAATTTTTTGTCACTATATTAAATTTCTATCCACCAAACTGTGAATTTGTCTACAAATAGAGTAAAATTCATGACAAATCATAAATTTATCACTCATCCTAAACATCATGAGCAAAATTACCTCAAAATCACAAACTACCTAAAAATTTATTAACAAAATTATATCAAAATCATCAAATAACCACAAAATCATCAATTACAAAATCATCACAAAATCTATATCAAATTAAATCAAATTGCTTTAAATTTCAAAATTACATCAAATCACAAAATTACAAAAAAGAAATCTGTCCGCATAAATTTCTGTCCCAAAAATCCTAGAATTACATAAAAAAAAACTGTATTATTAAAATTGCACAAAAATCCCAGAATTAAATAAATATCCAAAAATTTAAAAAAAAACTTTGTTCCAAAAATCATGCAACTGAGCATCCAGAATCTTTGTCCCAAAAATCTCAAAATTCTCAAATCAATTTCAACGACAAATTCCTTAAAATCCCAAAACTAAAATCTCAAATCAAAATCTCAAAATCTCAAAACCTCAAAAATCCCTCACCGCCTTTGTGGCCTTCGAATTTGGCGTTAGATTGGCGAGCTCAGAGATCGGCTGGCCAGGCGATCTCAGAGGTCGGCGAGCTCGGAGATCAGTGAGCTCACTTAGAGCTCGTTGCAGAGCTCGGAGCTCAATGGCTTTGGCGAACGCCGCCGAAAGTGGATCACAGAGGCATATCTCGCCGCCAATGGGATCTCGAGCTGTATCTCGACGCCGAGAGAAGAGCGGCCGGGATCCTTCTGGCCGAGATATCCCTTCTTCTTCTTCCTCAGTTTTTCCTCCTCTTCTTTCTTTCTCTCTCTATAAAATTATGCACCGATAGGACAACAAGGGCAGTTTTGACAGCTTATTTTTGACAGCAAGGACATTTTAGACATTCAATTTCCCACTGTATACAACTGGCGTACACTTGCACTCCAAAGCACAAATACTGGTATGGATCTTTTTTAGCACACTCGCAAACTTCAAGACTATTTTGGCACTTCAAATAATAGTTGAGCCCCTGGAAGCAATTTTCTCTTTGTTTATTGTGCACGCGTATATGTATGTAAATATAATACAGCAAGAAGAGAGTGATAATAATAATATATATAAGTTTGATGATCCATCAATCAGCCTTTATGCATTAATTTTAGTTTCGAAGAAAGCTATTGAGATATTGACGGAAATAAGTAACTTAATTTCATGTTTGTACTTGTGTTTGTCCATGAACCAGCGAGGGATGGAGATCAAGATACCAGAAGGATTCGTGCTCGAATCCTTCTCAGTCAAATACCAAACATTCTAATACAAGATCCACTCTGTTGAAGTTGATCTATATTATTTCAAGTACCTATAAATCAAAAATCAAGTGTTTTGAATACTTTTTGCCCATGAATCAAATAGGAAAAATATAAACAGCCTAAATAGTGAATTAATTAGTTTAATGGTGTAGAACATTTGAAACTTAATAAAATTGGTTTGTAAGGATTTTTAAATGTTTAGATCATGATCTATGGCCGGATCGAGAATTTGTATGTCTAAAAATATAGATCTAACATACTCACTACTTTCGACCGTCCATTTTATGCCGCTCGTAGGATGCACATAAAATATTCAAATGCTTGATTCAGCCTCGAATGCTTCTGAAATGACACAAGTGTATCTCTCCCTCTAGAGAGAGAGAGAGAGAGAGAGAGAGAGAGAGAGAGCTTGTGGCATATGCACGATGATATATATTGGCTAGTGAAACAAAAAAGGCTATATATGGTTGTGGGTTAGTAGAATATATATTTTCAGTTATATATTATTAAACAGCAAAATGATAGTAAAATATGTAGATGATCGTGAGTGGGTTGTTGATAGATAGTTGTGGAAGTACTGTTGCTCAGCTCTCTGCTGGCTGTGGCCAAGCAAGGAAGGGATGGTGTAATTAATTAATTAATTAGTGTGCTCAAAACACGGTCTCGAGAAAGAATAAGAAAATAAAAAAGTGAGCACGTACAAGAGCCTACATGATTAATGAATTAATATTGGGATTAGTGGATATTTTTGGACAATAAGCATGACCATCATGCTACATTAAGGAACATAACGAATTTTCTACGGAACTTATAACACTACTAGTTGCCTCTCCTCCATTGATTTTCACATGCACGTTAACAGGGTTATTGCATGATCCAATGCACGTAATTGGCAAAAAACACCTCCATTGATTTTCACATGCAGGTTAACAGGGTTATTGCATGATCCAATGCACGTAATTGGCAAAAAGCGCCAAACACACACTCCCCCCCACCCCCCACCCCCCCCCCCCCCCCCCCCCCTGGGGGGGGGGGGGCGGCGACTGGTCCAAAAATTGCTTTCTTTTTTTTTTTTTTTCCTTCTTTTTTTCTTCTTTTCGTTTGCTATTGGATTCGTTCTTGAGCGGCTAGATCCGGCCAACGGGTGACTAGATTCGGCCTTGGCACTTCAAATCTGTCAGATCCGGCCTTTTACCTTCAGATCTGACCCGCCGCTGATGAGAATGACGCCATAGGAGGCGAGATCGAGGTGTTTGCCCCATCATCGAGCACCTCGACAACAGAGTCGATGTGGCAGGTGGCAAGTAGGGTTTTCAGAGCTCGACCTTGAGATGTCGTGCGATATGCGCGTTGGGGATGACTTGATCGTTCGGTGCACGCTTCGGTGCGACCTCTTCAAGATGCCAGAAGACGTCGCGACGCAATTGGCCGTGTCCAGACTGAAGAATAAGGCATTGAGGACTTGTCCGATGGCTGTTTACAGGGCTGAGGAGGCGATTATTTCGGTAGCCGCCACGGAGTGTCCGACTTGCTTTGACGGCGAGGAGGAGGAGGATGACGCACAACAGAGGTAGAGGGGGTTGGACCGCAACAATGATAGTGGGGGAGATCCGTCATTGGATGCGACTTGGACCTCGTCGATCCGTCTGAAAGGGGGTTGGGCCGCGACGATGGTAATGGGAGATTCGGACATGAATACATGAAAGGGGCTTGCACCGCGATGGTGGTTGTGTGAGACTGGATCTCATCGATCCTACTGAAAAGGCGGTTGATGGAGAGCCGACTGTAATGGAGTTGGACCACGAAGACGGTAGTTGGAGTTCGAAGCTCGCCGATCCAACCGAAAGGGGGTTGGACCACAACTACGATGATGGGAAAATGCCATGCTCGTTGATGAGGGAAGCCAGTAACGGGACGACTGAATTCGACCTACAGATGCTGCAATGCGGGAGGAGCTTCGACGCTGTTTCAGTGGCCTTTTCTTTTCTTTTCTTTTTCTTTTTGAAGATTCAAATTGTGTATGTGTTACATATTTATACACTTCTTACTTGTTCATTAAGTTCTCATTAATGTAACGCGGAGAGCTTTTGCCTCATGGTTTTATCTCAAAAAAATATATGCAATTGGCAAGTGTTAGCGCCCCCCCCCCCCCCCCCCCCCCCCCAAACAAAAAAAAAACCCCATAGACTGTCGATTCTAGGGAGGAGCCCCCCCCCCCCCCCCCCCCGCCAACACACACACACAACAAAAAAACCCATAGACTGTCGATTCCAGGGAGGTCCCCCCCCACCCCACCCCTCAACACACACACATACACAAAAAAAAAAAAAAAAAACCCCATAGACTGTCGATTCCAGGGAGGAACCCCCCCCCCCCCCCCCCCCGGCGACTGGTCCAAAAGTTGCTTTCTTTTTTTTTTTTTCCCTTCTTCTTTTCTTCTTCTTTTCATTTACTATTGGATTCGATCTTGAGCGGCTAGATCCCCCAACGGGTGACTAGATTCAGCCTTGGCACTTCAAATCTGTCAGATTCGGCCTTCTACATTCAGATCCGACCCGCCGCTGATGAGGATGACGCCATAGGAGGCGAGATCGAGGTGTTTGCCCCATCATCGGCACCTCGACAACAGAGTCGATGTGGCAGATGGCAAGTAGGGTTTTCAAAGCTCGACCTCGAGATGTCGTGCGATATGCGCGTTGGGGATGAACTTGATCGTTCGGTGCACGCTTTGGTGCGACCTCTTCAAGATGCCAGAGGAGGCCGCGACGCAATTTGCCGTGTCCGGACTGAAGAAGAAGGCATTGATGACTTGTCCGGTGGCTGTCTACAGGGCTGAGGAGGCGATTATTCGGTGGCCGTCACGGAGTGTCTAACTTGCTTTGATGGCGAGGAGGAGGAGGATGACGCACAACAGAGGTAGTGGGGGTTGGACTGCAACAACGATAGTGGGGGAGATTCGTCCTTGGATGCGACTTGGACCTCGTCGATCTGTCCGAAAAGGGGTTGGGCCGCGACGATGGTAATGAGAGATTCGGACATGAATACATGAAAGGGGGTTGGACCACGATGGTGGTTGTGTGAGACTGGATCTCATCGATCCTACTGAAAAGGCGGTTGATGGAGAGCCGACTGTAATGGAGTTGGACCACGAAGACGGTAGTTGGAGTTCGAAGCTCGCCGATCCAACCGAAAGGGGGTTGGACCACAACTACGATGATGGGAAAATGCCATGCTCGTTGATGAGGAAGCCAGTAACGGGACGACTGAATTCGACCTACAGATGCTGCAATGTGGGAGGAGCTTCGACGCCGTTTCAGTGGCCTTTTCTTTTCTTTTCTTTTTCTTTTGAAGATTCAAATTGTGTATGTGTTACATATTTATACTCTTCTTACTTGTTCATTAAGTTCTCATTAATGTAACGCCGGAGAGCTTTTGCCTCATGGTTTTATCGCAAAAAAAATATATGCAATTGGCAAGTGTTAGAGCTATATACATAGCTCAAGTATGATAGATGGCCCATGACTAATATTAGCTGAGAATCGAGCTGATTACTAAAATCTGTGGGCTACTTTGGATGAATCTATTTGGTGTATGCCCTAAATGTAAATTGGAGAAAGAAAATTTCTGTATATTGATTCAGCACGCAATTATATCAATATATACAAGTGTGGAGAGGAAAATAGAAAAACTATACACGTCTAGATATAATGTATCGCATGCCTATATACAGGTATTCCAGATACAATGTATCATATGCCTATTTACAAGTTAGCAGTAACAGAGTATGGGTGATGTTAATGAGTAGAGTTACAGTTAACACAACTTCTGCCCAATAATACTTGGAACCAGACGCAGAAAGCAATAGTGATTGTGTTATCTCAAGAAAATATCTATGTTTTCGCTCAACAACCCCATTATGTTGATTTGTGTGAGGACAAGATTTGTGAAAAATAGTACCATGTTATTTAATACATTATTCAAAGAGGAAAAAAGGTATTCTCTGCCTCTATTAGATCGAAAGACTTTTATGCGTTGTGAAATTGGTATGAATCATGTTTGTAAAATCAGTGTAGATTTTTAACAGTTTATATCAATTTCGTATGAGATAAGATCATGTGTATCGAGAATAATCATCAACAAAATAAACATAATAATTGTAGCTAGAAGAGATTAGATAGGTGCTGACCCCAAATATGGGAGTGAACTAAATCAAAAATTTCCGAAGTCATGTGATTATTGGAAGTAAAGGGCACAACAGTTTGTTTTTCAAATAAAAAATCTCACAATTATTTGAGGTAGAAAAATGAAATTTTCAAACATAATAGAATTAGACAAAAGAACTAGATAATGGCGCAAATGACGATGTCATAGATCGGAGGTGACTGAGAGGCTCACTGCGGGATGTGGTGACAAAGAGAGGTGTAGATACTCCAACTGATACAAGTCGTTGACCTTACGTCCTGCCCCAAATTTTCGGCAGGTGTGATCCTGGACAATACAAGAAGTGGGTGTAATAAGATATTACAATTACAATTGGTTATTTTGCCAACATATAATAATTGCATTGTAAGTTTAGGAACGTAGAAGACATAAGATAAGGTGAGTCTACCCGATGGGTCTGAAGTGGTAGTGATATCACCAGATTGGATGACTGTAAGAGGTGCACTATTAACAATGTGTATATAAGTGGAATCAGAAACAAGAGACCAATGTTTAAGGACAGAATGATCAAAGGTCATATGCTGAGTGGCATCTAGTCAAATATCTAGAGACTGAAACCTCTAAAGTGGCAGACATGGAGTGAAATCAGATGTCGAAGACTTCAGTGATACCCAGATTCTGTGCAAGATATGAGGTAAATTGTGAAAGCTGATTAGATGATAAATATCCTGTTAAGGATTGCGTAGCTGGTGCAGGTGTAGAGCAGCAATTGAGGACCTAGAAGCATATAGGCCACATATCCTTTCTCGTTCGGATAGGTGGACACCACATGACCGAGTTATTTACAATACTGGCATGTAACCTGCTGAGTCTGAGTTGAGAACCCACGAGCTGCTATCATCGGTTCACTGGTCTACGAGATGGTGACCATGATTCAGGAGGCCATGAGAAGCAGAGGAATGATGCGGGATTGCAAGAATAGCGAGGAGGCTGACTGAACTGGAACAGGTGATGATGTCAACATCCGAAGACGTGTCTCCTCAAAGGTGAACCCAGCCACTGATTCAGTGAGACTTGAAAGCGGATGGCGATGAAGAATACTGTCATGTAGTGCCTCAAACTTAGGATGTAGTCGCATGATAAAGTTGAAATAGATTACGACAATCTCTCTACTTCTGGAACTCAAGAGCGAAGGCAGACACGAAATCTAAAATGAAAACTTTCATGGTCTGCAGTTTCTCCCAATAAGCTAAAAGCAGCAAGTAGAAGTCCTGAATGGAGCTGTGTCCTTGCCTGACATCCTAAAGAGCCTGGTACAATTGATTCTCTCGAGCATTACCAGCTTGGACAAACATATGGCTTAGACCCAACCACTGTTCCCTGGATAAGGTCGAACGAGGATATATAGTCGAATGGGAATGGGGACCGATCTTAGAAGCCATTATTTGCTTGTCAGTGCGAACCCACTGATCCTGAGTAAGTATTGATGTAGAAAAATCAGATGACGCAGTGGCAGTACATATTGAGTAACGGATGGTGTAATGGATGCAACTGATCGGCATTTGAGAGTGCCCTTAATGTAATCTCAGACTCCGAAAGCACGAAGATTATATTGCATCGTGAGAAGACATGCAGTATAATTCTCAGCGTCTTGGAGTTGAACATCAAGAACATGAAAATTAAACAATTCTTTCTTATCTATTAGAGGATTAATCTGATTGAGAGAGCACAATCAGAGCGAGAGGATGCATTTGATCTTTGAGAGAGAGAGAGGGTGCATGATCTGAAAAACGCGCGATCTGATCGGGAGAGGGCAGCGGGATTAAAGAAAGATGCTGATCTAGTTGAAGCGAGTGCAATGCGATCTGAATGAGGCCGCGATCTGAGTAGGAGGCATGCTTTAGAGCACGGATCAGAGGAGGTGTACTCTCTAGTCGAGAGAGTACAGTGCGAGAGATCTAGCGAGGTCGACACGAGCAGAGGTCGACGAGAGAGAACGAGAGAGGGCAACGAAGCTCGAAGTCGATACGAAAAAGGTCGGCAAAAGAGATCCAGGAGAGAGCGATGAAGCTCCAGATGCGGAGGGTGGCGTGCTGGAGAAGATGATTGGGTTAGACTTAGGGTTTCTGAATAGGCTCTGATATCATGATAAATTGGAGAAAACAAATTTATCTGTATTGATTCACCAAATAATTACGTCAATATATACAAATGTGGAGATGAAAATAAGAAAACTATATACGATAAGATACAATGTACCACATGCCTATATACCAGTATGTCCAGATACAATGTGCTACACGCCTATATACAAATATGTTAACAGCCTTTAATTTGATTTGTCTTGCACACCCCTAATATCCATATTTATAAAATCACACTTTTTTTTTTAATTTTGCTACTACTGTTTATAATTAGGTGGGAGTAGGAAGCTGCATTCTGTTATTATCCAATTCTAGCTCTATGGATCATCACATAAATCTACATATATAACTCTCTCAGACTTATGGCAATTACCCCAACTCTTTAATAAAACGTAGTGTGCATGGATAAAATTGAATGTTTTTCTATCAATTGCCAGCTGTCCTTGAGCCTAAGATATATATGAATGTACGTATTTACATAAAATATTTAGAGACGAGACTCCATGTTAGAGGACTAATTAGTTCCTATACTTAAAGGATAAGAAAAACTATGCTGGCCATCATAGAGCGAGAAGGACTAGAGGACGATTAGAGGAAATTAAGATGAAGGGCAATGGTAGCAACTTAAAGTCTGAAGAAGCTGCGCCCGTCTTTGTCTTCGTCGTTGTCTTGTCTTGTTGAGAAAAGAGACGTACTA